>JAUNZO010001709.1:0-54151 GCA_031894775.1 Chloris gayana
GTTGTTGCCTAAGAGTCATTTGGAAATCTCTCATCTATGTATTCCTGTTCCTTCCATAATTATGTTGGAATTGAGATGTCTAACGTAAAATTTTCTTGGACAGAATGGTTGGAACAAGGAGACGTGATGAGCCGGAGAGTTCTCAACGCGGGCGGAAACAGCACCACCACTCCCGACATTGGCACAGGTAATTGCAACTGTGCTGGATTCTCGCGTGGAGCAGCGAGAATTGTTGGAGCAGTTAGTTCGCAACACTGCTCCACAGGAACGTCACCAAGGCCGAAATGCACTGGAAGAGAGGGTGACTTTCTCGGAGTTCTTGTCGGTTCGCCCCCGGTCTTCTCGGATGCGGGTGAACCGCTGGAGGCTGGTCATTGGCTCCGCACCATTTAATCGAAGCTGGAGTTGTTTCCATGCACTAACCATCGGAAGACACTCTTCGCTTCCCAGCAATTGCAAGGATTCGCTGGAGCATGGTGGGCCAACTACAAGGGGATGTTCCCTCCAGGACATCAAGTTTCATGGGCCGAGTTGACCAAAGGCTTCGGGGAGCACCATATTCCAAAAGGTCCGATGAACCAAAAGAGGAAGGAGTTTCTATCACTGAAGCAAGGCGACATGAATGTGCATACCTACTCTAAGGTATTCAACCGTCTTGCTCAGTATGCTCCTGAACATGTGGACACGGATGCCAAGAAGAAGAATCTGTTCAAGGAAGGAATGAGTACCAAACCGCAGTCACGCCCGGTGTTAAACAAGACCGATAGCTTCAATGACTTTGTGAGTGATGCTATCGCATTGGAAGATTCTATCCGCCTTCATCAAGAGGAGAAGCACAAGAAGAGGCCGGCTGCTGGACAAGGAAGTGGCGGACCATCGAAGTACAGGCTGGTCTGCACTGCACCATCAGTCGGCGCTACCAGCACACGCCTTCTCGTCCGAACTACTATCGGCAGCCTCAGCCACCCCAACAATCTCAGCAACAGCGGTCAAATCAATATCGTCCGCCTTATCGGCAGCAGAATGCTCGGAATCCCAGGCCAGTGAATCAAGCACCACAGCAGAATGGACAGCCGTGTTTCAATTTTGGCCGTCCAGGACATTACTACCGCAGCTGTCCATATCCTCGGAAGGCACCATATGCACCTCGCCCACAAGGACCGCCGCAGAATCAGCCCAGGGCACCAGCCAAGAATACACCAGTGAAGACTGGCCGTGCAAACTTTACCACAAGCGAGGAGCTACCCGAAGGAGGACAAATCTTAGCGGGTATGTTTTCTATCGCTGATCATCCTGCTATGGTTTTATTTGATTCGGGAGCCACGCATAATGTCATCAGCAAGTCATATGTTGCTAAGCATCACATCATGCCATCCAAATTGCTATGTGCTCATATCATTTCCACACCAGGGGTAAAATTCTTACCAATGAAGAAGCTGCCAATATGCCATTAAGATTAGGTAGCAAGATTTATTCCACTTCATTAATCATACTTGGATGGGCAAGGGTTAGATGCAATTATTGGCATGCAATGGATGAATTTCCATAAGGCAGTATTGGATATAGCATCTCGAGCCGTATATCCGAACTCTCCTGTTCATGGTCGAGATTGCTTACTCTTAACTCTTCCCCAAGCTATGCTGCCAATGATTAATAAGGTTATAGGTAAGCGTCTGGAGGATATACCCATAGTCCGTGAGTACCCGGATGTCTTTCCGGACGACTTGCCGGGATTACCGCCGGATCGAGCGGTAGAGTTTAAGATAGTATTACAGCCTGGAACAGCACCAATATCAAGAAGGCCGTATCGGATGCCGCCAAATGAGCTAGCAGAGTTGAAGGTGTAATTAAAAGGAATTATTGGACAAGGGATATATTCGTCCAAGTTCGTCACCATGGGGCTGCCCGACCTTGTTCGTGAAGAAGAAGGACAAAACATTGAGGCTATGTGTGGATTATAGACCTCCGAATTCGGTTACCATCAAGAACAAGTACCCTCTTCCGAGGATTGATATCTTGTTTGATCAATTGATGAGAGCCAAAGTCTTCTCTAAGATAGATCTTCACTCGGGATATCATCAGATTAAGATAAGAGCGGAAGATATACCGAAGACTGCATTCTCCATAGATATGGACTTTATGAGTACCTGGTGATGTCTTTTGGATTGACCAATGCACCAACACACTTCACGTACCTCATGAATTCCATATTCATGCCTGAGTTGGACAAGTTTGTCGTGGTATTCATTGACGACATCTTGATCTACTCCAAGTCGGAAGAAGAACATGCAAATCACTTAAGGATTGTGTTGCAACGGCTAAGGGATCATTAGCTCGATGCTAAATTTAGCAAGTGTGAGTTTTGGCTAAAGGAAGTGCCGTTCCTAGGTCATGTGATATCAGCCGAAGGAGTGGCTGTTGATCCAAGCAAAGTTCAAGAAGTGTTGGATTGGAAGCCACCGAAGTCTGTTTCACAAATCAAAAGTTTCTTAGGATTGGCTGGTTACTACGGAAGGTTTATCCCAAACTTCTCGAAGATTGCCAAGCCAATGACCAAACTATTGGAAAAAGATAAGAAGTATGAATGGAGCAAAGAGTGTGAGGAAGCTTTTCGGACCTTAAAGAAGTTGCTGACAACAGCCCCAGTACTCGCTCAGCCGGATCCGATAAAGCCTTTTGATGTGTACTTGTGATGCATCGAGAACAGGACTCGGATGTGTTCTAATGCGGGAAGGTCGAGTGATCACCTATGCCTCTCGACAACTTAGGCGTCATGAGGAACACTATCCCACACATGATCCGGAACTAGCAGCGAGTGGTTCTTGCATTGAAAAGCTGGAGGCACTATCTCTTGGGTAATTTGGTACATTTATACACCGACCACAAGAGTCTCAAGTACATCTTCACCCAAGCAGATTTGAATATGCGTCAGCGAAGATGGCTAAAGTTAATCAAGGATTATGAGTTGGAGATTCACTATCACCCGGGCAACGCGAACGTGGTAGCCGATGCATTAAGTCGCAAGGTTCATTGCCATAATCTCACGGCGCAACTCTTGATTCCAGCATCTCCACCCGAAAGTGATGAGCCAAATCTTCGGATCATTCCGTATGGAACTTTGACTAATTTAGCTCTTGTCCCTACCATACGTGAAGAAGTGGTAGCGGCTCAATGGAAAAGTGTTGGTATGGAACATATAAGGAGACAACTCAATAAAGGCGAAGTTAAATGCTTCGAGAGAGGATGATGAAGGAGTTATTTGGTTTAAGAAAAGATTGGTAGTGCCCAAGGATCTATCACTACGCAAGAGGATCATGGATGAAGCACATACATCTAAATACTCAATTCATCCTGGAACCAACAAGTTGTATCAAGATCTGAAGCAAAGATTTTGGTGGACACGCATGAAGCGGGAAATACCCAAGTATGTCAATGAGTGTGATGTCCGCCGGCGAGTCAAAGCCGAGCACTTGAAGCGAGCGGGACCATTGCAACCCTTGAGCATACCCGAATGGAAGTGGGAAGACATTAGTATGGATTTCATTGTGGGGTTACCACTAAGCCCACGTAAGCACGATTCTATATGGGTTGTTGTGGACAGGTTGACTAAATCAGCTCACTTCATACCAGTACATACTCGGTACACTACCGAGAAGTATGCGGAGCTGTACGTCGCTCACATTCTCTCGTCTGCATGGAGTGCCGAAAACCATCATCTCGGATAGGGGAACGCAGTTTGTCTCCAGATTTTGGGAGCAACTACATGAATCATTGGGAACAAGACCGATACGAAGCTCGGCGTATCATCCTCAAACCGATGGACAGACAGAAAGGATTAATCAATATCTCGAGGATATGCTTCGAGCTCGTGTCTTGACCTACGGTAAAGATTGGGAGAAATGCTTACCGCTGGCGAGTTTTCGTACAATAACAACTATCAAGAGAGTGCCAGAATGTCACCGTTGCAAGCTCTATATGGACGTATTTGCCGCACACCTCCGAATTGATCCGAGAGTGGAGAAAGAGTAATCTTCGGACCTGACCTAGTAAAAGATGCGAGAGGAACAAGTACGTCTCATTCAGCGAGAATCTTAAGAGGGCTAAATCTCGACAGATCAGCTATGCCGATAAAAGACGTCGAGAGTTGGCATTCCAGGTTGGAGATCAAGTCTATCTTCGAGTATCTCCTACCAAAGGTGTTCAAAGGTTTGGAATCAAGGGCAAATTAGCACCACGATACATCGGACCATTTCCAATCCTAGAAAGATGTGGAGTCGTGGCATATCGATTGGAGTTGCCAAGCACACTTGTCGGGTATACATAATATATTCCACGTATCTCAACCGAAGAAGTGTTTGAAATCACCCGTGGATATACCGATAGCCGAGGTGGAACAATTACAGCCAGATTTAACATATGACGAACGTCCGATCAAGGTTCTCGACACCAAGGATCGAGTAACTCGACATCGGACCATCAAGTTCTACAAGATTCAATGGAGTAATCACTCGAAGCTGAAGCTACTTGGGAACGGGAAGAGTTTCTCCGATCTAACTACCCCGAGTTCTATAGCACTATCGTCTAGTCGCGTCGATCGTGAACCTCGGGACGAGATTCCTGTAAGGGGGAGGGCTGCAACAACTCTCGAGAAAATGAAATGCATTTCATGTCATTCATGAGCATGTCATCATATTGCATTTATGAAGTTATTAAATATTGTGTTAAGAAAATGCACATAAAATATCAAACTAATTAAAGGTTAAAGGAAATGCTTAAAAGAATTTACATAAGAGAAAATAATGTGTTTAACATTTTCTATTGCTTAAACATTATAAATAAAGATTTATAAAAGTTCGCTGAAATTATTTTGCTTGGCAAAAATAATTACAAGAAATAAACAAAGCTTCTTTTGTTAATTTATCTATAAAATTTTAATCTGAAAATAATTTGGAATCTTAACCTGGACTTAATGGGAAAAATGCCTAAAATACTTTCATTTACACCCGTGAATTTTTGGGGAATTTTCCGAGCACGGGAAGGGTAGTTTTCAATTATCCAAAAACCGAGGGGTTTTTTTGTAAAAATGCCGGGCCCGGCCTACGAGCCGACCTATCTCCTTTCTCTCTCACTCTCTCCCGCGTCTCACCGCCGCTCGCGGGAACCGCCTCCCGGCGGCGCTGCAGCTGCTTGCGCAGTTGCCTGCCCGGCACCATTGCCGCCTCTCCGGGCGAGATAAAACCCTATCTTCTTCTCTCCCTCGCTCTCGGTTTCTCTTCCCGTACCCGCCGTGGCCGTGCCCTCTGTTCTCCACGCCGGCAGCACGCTCCAGCCACCACCCATCCAAGTCACCGCCGCCAAAGCTTCGCAACCCGCCCCTGAAGCTCTCCAAGCCATTCAATCAACTTGAGCACCTCTGCTCCGTCGAGGCGAGGTCATCTTCTTCCTCGGGAGCTCACCGTCGTTCCTCCGTCGCAGCTCACAGTCGCACTTGCTTGGTGAGTCGTTGGTCATTGTAATTCTTGCAAACGGTGCGTGACTTGTTGCTCGTGGTCTCTGGTCACTCATACTCTAGTTTGTTCCTCGGGTTCCGTGAGATTTCATCATCTTCCCGGAGCCTCACCCTCGCCGTCCGCATCATCATGGTGAGCAACCACTTCGGCCCTGCTCAAGCTTCAACTATCTCTTGTCGAGCTTGCTCGTGATCCGTAGTAGCTCACGAGTCAAAGTTTTCCCAATTTTTGCTCGGTGTGGCGAGCTCGCACCACGGCCGGAGCCTCTACCATGGCCGCCTCTCGCCGTTCGCAAGCTTCCGGTCGAGCTCATGCAAGTTGGTCACCACCGTTGGGTTCACCATGCGCCGTAGAGTAGTTCACGTAGCCTCGCGACGAGCTTTGGCTCGGCGTCGGCCATCTCCGGTGGCCGCACCACCGTGTCCTCGCCGCCGTGGCGGTGCCACACCACGAGCCACACGCGCGAGATCGCGTGTGGCCACGCGGATCTGTGGCCACACAGGGTGTGGCCAGAATAGAATTCAAATTTTGAAAATTCATATAAAATTCAATAAAAATCGGAAAAATGGGAAACCAAATTGGTTAGACTCAGAAAAATAAGATCTATTCATTCATGAAATAAAATATCTATTATGAGCATTTTTATTTCATAGATAATAATTAATCACATTTTTTGATTAATAAAAGCTATTAGTTTATGCTAATTAAATGTTTAATGTAAGAAAATAATTTAATTAAATGAAGGAGATACTTGCAGACGAAAGTAATTATGAAAATTATTTTCCAAAATTAAACTTAAACATTTTCATTTCATGTGTTTCCAATTTATTATCCTATTATCACATGTCATTTAAGTAATGATTATTTATTGCATAATAAACATGATTAATTATTAATTACTAAACCTAAGTAATTAGTAACGAATGAACATAATTAATTATTAATTAAGGAACATGATTAAGTAATAATTAATAACCATGATTAAGCATTACTTAATGAGCATAATCAATTCTTAATTATTGATTCATGAACATGCTTAATTATAATTTGTTAATTAACAAATATGATGAATGATTAAGTGTTAATTATTAATTGTTAATTACTGAACATAATTAATCATTAATTATTAGTTGATGAACATAATTAATACCCTCTTTGCATAATCATATCATCTTCATTCATGCATGCATGATTGTGATTCGCGACGCATTGTTGGTCGACCTAGGTTCCGAGGTGATCGTGGTTCCACCCGAGGTCGAGGTAGGCGAAGGGAATCTCGAAGTCGACCCGGACGCAGAGGAAGCTAACCCCGACTCGCATCTAGGCAAGCCCGGTGCATCCTACCTATGTTTTAAATATTTTATTTTATCACATAGTTAAGTTATGTTTGTGCATTAGGTGCTAGGGAATGATTGATACCTAGTTGCATTATGGTAGGTTTCCGTTTGTTTATACTATACTTGGTACAGGTAGCTCAATAGAAGCTAGGCTTAATTCATAGTCGCAATGGTAGATGTTTTAGGGAATCTTAAAGCATGGAGGCATTAAGGAGTGATGTGTCAACACCTGGATGAAAGAGAGTGTTAATGAAATTGAGACCGGACGGGCCCCGTAGGAGAAAGGGCAAGACGGAGATGAGGTCTTGCAAGGTGGTAGCCCCGTTTGAGTCGGTCAAGGACCGTACCGTTGTCGGCTTAGTTGAACAAGTTTGAACGTACCGTACTACATGCTGGTATCATGGGCCCAGCAAGCTGATGTACCCTACCGCCCCAGAGATGTAGCGTAGCCAACTCTCTTTTGCCGACTGTTAGTGAGAGGTTAGTCTCACGGGAGGGAGATGGGTCGACCATGAAGGAAGTCGTGGAGTCGCCATACTTCCCGAGGAGTTGGAAAAGTTGTCGTATACGATCGGTGTGATGCGTATACGTCGTGTAGTCGGGTTTTGCCAGCTGGTATAAAATCGGTTCGAATCGTTGTCCCTCGCAGTAATGAGTACCGCTTGTTTAGCTCGTCACATCATAGTTAAACAATATGGAAGATGAGGATGAGAGATGGAAGGAAATAATGATCTACTTTGGTCTTGTTTGCAAACTTGATTGCAACAGGTATAGATTGCAAACCTCAAGGTTAAGGAAAGTAATGTTGAGCTAAAACATTGAAAGTAAGGACCCACTCTTTAGTGCTGTTTTCGCAAAGGAGTCAACCCCACAGACCAGAAAGCCTTTGCATACTAGGTGTCGGCCTTAGCGTGCCATTTTGACGGGTCGGTCTTTCCGAGTATTAGAATACTCGGGTTTGTTCGTTCTCTTTCAGGGAATGAGTCGTACTTCCACGACTTATATGGTAGCTTCCCGGAAGAGGAGCAATGCCCGGAGGGAGTTTCCTCCAATGGGAACGGATCCCCACGCCGTGAGAAGGAGAGATCGTGATGTGTGTCGAGCTCGGTGCATCACGGTGATCGTTGAATAAACTTTTGATGTATAAAAGCACAAGTTTTCGCTACAATACTCGTAGGATGTTAACTTTAATAATGTTTATATTTCCTCCGTGCGAATGTTTGTATTTTGAAAACCTGGTTGTATTATACCATGATGTATATATTCGGCTTGTATGAGATGATGTTCTATTGTAATCGGCTTCGTCGAGTGTCCCTCCGTACCGATTCCTAGGTGTCCCGGAGGGGATGTCACAACCAAGTTGTTGCTTATACCTCCAGGCAGCTCCGAAAGCACGAGCAGAATTATCCTACTCATGATCTCGAGTTAGCAGCAGTTCTACTCGCTCCGAAGGTGTGGAGACATTATTTGTTGGGGCATCTACACCGATCACAAGAGCTTGAAGTACATTTTCACTCAGGATGATCTGAATATGAGGCAACACCATTGGTTGGAATTGATCAAGGACTATGAGTTGGAAGTGCACTACCACCCCGGGAAAGCTAATGTCGTGGCGGACGCGCTTAGCAGGAAGGCACATTGCAACCTCCTTCGAGCCACTCGGTCGGTTAGGGATGGGCACTACATCCGGGTTGTACCCCACGGGCGCTCTACAACTTGGCTTTGATACCCACCTTACGAGAAGAAGTGGTGGAAGCGCAGAAAGCGGATACTTGCATTGCTCACCTCGGGAGGAGGATAAAAGAGGGAGATAGGCAAGTGACATGTTTTCATGAGGACGATGCGGGAGTTGTTTGGTTCAAAGACGGCATTGTGGTGCCGAAAGCTCCTGAACTACGTAAGAAGATACTGGATGAGGCTCACCTAGCCAAATATGCTATGCATCCCGGCAGCAATAAGATGTACCATGATCTTAGGACGAGGTATTGGTGGACAATGATGAAAAGAGAAATTGCTCGCTATGTCGCTGAGTGTGATACTTGTCGCCGGGTCAAGGCCGATCATTTGAGACCCACCGGACCGTTGCAGCCACTCGGTGTTCCAGCATGGAAGTGGGATGATATTAGCATGGATTTCATTGTTGGCTTGCCCTTCACAGTTCGGAAGTTTGATTGGATTTGGGTAATCGTCGACCGCTTGACGAAAGGGGCACACTTCATACCGGTGAGGACTTGCTATTGGATGCCCAAATATGCCCAGCTTGTACATTGAGCGGATCTTGTGTTTGCATGGTGTACCTAGGACAATCATTTCGATCGAGGATCACGGTTTGTGGGACGTTTCAGGAGCAACTTCATGCTTCCCTAGGAACGAAATTGATTCGGAGCTCAGCTTACCACCCACGGATCGACGGTCAAACAGAGAGTAAATCAGATATTGGAGGACATGTTGAGAGCATATGTTCTGGATCAAGACAAGAAATGGGATGAATGCTTACCCATGGCGGAGTTTGCTTACAACAATAGTTACCAAGAAAGCGAGTAAGATGGCACCGTTGAGGCTCTCTATGGTCGCCGATGCCGTACTCCACTCGGTTGGTCCGAGTCCGGAGAGAGAACAATATTTGGGCCGATACTTGTGCAACAAGCCGAGGAGCGAGTATTGGAAATCCAAGCAAACCTCAAGGCAACGAAATCAAGGGAAAAGAGCTATGCGGATAAAAGGCGCCGACCACTTGAATTCAAAGTGGGTGACTTTGTGTACCTTCGAGTCTCACCCACAAAGGGTGTACAAAGTTTTGGCGTGAGAGGCAAGCTTTCGCCGCGCTACATAGGCCCCTACCCCATTGTGACCAGATGTGGTGTGGTTGCTTACAAGCTTGATCTGCTCGACGGACTCGCCGGTGTGCATGACGTGTTCCATGTCTCGTAGGCTGAAGAAGTGTCTCAAGGCACCCGTTGACCGAGTGCTAGATGAAGTGGTACCATTACAAGCCGACTCGACATACTCCGAGCGGCCAGTCAAGATTGTGGATACAAAGGAAAGAATTACCCGACATGGCACTCGAAGTTTTCTCAAGGTCCAGTGGAGTCACCACTCCGCAAGGGAGGCGACGTGGGAGTATGAAGACTTTCTTCGCACTCACTACCCGAAATTCCCACTCGAGCCCGGAGTTACGCAAATCACCTCCTCCTTGCTTAACCTTAATCTCGGGACGAGATTTCCTTAAGGGGGAGGGCTGTGACACTCCGCGGCACCAATTTTGTAAATTAGTATTTTTAAAACTAACCTCAGGCCTGGTGGAACCCATCCACAAAAATTCATTGACATGCAATATGATTTGGGTGGGAAATAAATTCAAATACACTTTGGTTTGAACTACAACTCGAAGTTCTACAACGAAGTATGGTCAACCAAAAATATATGTTGTAGGGCATGTCAAAAGAAAAATCTAGGACAAAACCCCACTGGATTTTCAGAATTAATCTAGAAAGAATTTTGGAGCCAACTCAACGTGCAAGTCACTCTCTAGAATTGTACTATCCAGCAAAATTCTCCTCTTTAATTTTCGAGCTTGGGAAGGCCTTTCATTTGAATTTTCAAATTCAGATCAGGCCACGTTTGGAAAATGGGGAAAAAGAAAAAGATGCTTGGGAATATCCCGCGGGCCCGCTCTGTCGGCGGCACGGGCGAGCCGCGGGCACGAGCCGCGCGCCGGCGCGTCCGTACGTCGGCGCCGCGTGGCGCCCACCCTCCGGCCGCGGTCCATCCGGTCGGGGACAAGGGGAGCGCCCCAGGGCCGGTCGAAACCGCACCCCCTCACATTTCTCTCCCTCTCCCCACGCTCCCACCCCATCCGCCATTGCCGCTGCCCTCGGAGCCCGTCGCCCCACCGTCTCCGGCCACCGCAGCTTGGACTAAGCACGCCGCGAGCACCGCCACACCCCTGCCTTGCTCCGCGACCAAAAACCCCAAAAATGGCGAACTAAATCGACCCAATTTCGAAGTAATCCGCGACGAGCTCCACTCCGGCCGCCACCGACGCCGCGGCCAAATTCCGCCTCTCCGGTGAGCCTCTTCCTCCCATTCTTTTCCCGGTGCGTGCTCACCTTGGTGGAGCAACTTCCCAAACCCTAACCCCTCTCTTTGGTCTCGCGAGATCGCCGGATTTTCATTTATCCCCGGCCGCGAAACTCGGCCGCCGCCACCTCCACGTCGACCGCCTTCTCCGGCGGTGCTCATCCAAGGGGGTGACCGTGACGGTGAAGCTCATGCTCCAGTGAAGCTCCCCGGCCAAGCCGTTCCTCCCTCCGTCCCTTTCCCGCGACGAGCACCCCCGTCGGACCACCCCGCACCGCCACCGCCCGTCGCGCCGCCTCTCCGATGAGGTCCCCGCCAAACCGACCCCACCATTACGTACCCCGCACCGCGCCGCGTCTAGAGGACCCCCTCTCCTTGACCCGCGACACCCCGGCGTTGCTCCGGCCGCCGCGCTGCCGCCTCCCGGCCGCGCGGCGGCAAGGCCACAGGCGGGCCACACAGCCCGGGATCCCGTGTGGCCACAGCCACACGCGGATCCGGAACTATGTGGTCCCCGGTGTGGCACCTGGTGCGGATTTAAATTTAAAAGCCCGAGTAGCATTTTTGTAATTAAGGCCGAATTTCATTTAAACTTAGAAAATTCATATCTAGAGTGCTAGACCTCGAAAAATTGCAAACTAAAATTTGTTGGAATCCTTGAGACACGTACTATTTTATAGTGCATTTAATTTGGCATGATCAGAGGCAATTTATTCAGGTTAATTTCTTTTTAGGAAATCCAAGATTAGGGCTTAATTGATTATTTAATTACCGAAAATTATGAAGCTTAATTTAATTATTATCCATAACATGTGCTTAAGGACCAGGAGCAATTTAATTACTATTTTACCTAGTTTTGCTAGGATTAATGGATTATTTGCCATTGCACATGTGATAATGATTTAAATGCTTCATGGGAGTTGATGAAGTAAATTAAATTGGTTAATCACTCTTAAATCATTTTTACCTCGCTGAACACCAAGTTATTTTATACTCACAAATTACGTGTATTTGATGAAATTCGCACGTATTCCATAAAATATTCAATATCATATTTTCATCAAAATTCACACATCACCTTTGCATCATGTAGCTGCGGTGGTGAACGCGGTAACCGGCGAGGAGGAGCTAGAAGCTGCTGCTGTTGCTGACCTAGCTGCACAACCTATTTAATTAAGTATTTTAATTTCATCACTGCGTTTGTAGGTATGTATTGTGCATTAGGTCTACACGAGTTGTGATGAAACCCTAGCACGCGAGTAGGATCCCGATGTCCATGTTCGATCGCCCTACGCTAGATGCCTGCTTAAATAGGGCGATGATCCGTCGAGTGGTACGGAGACCACTCATAGATAGGACAATCACCTTTTTGGACACGATGCTAAGTATTGAGAAGAGAATGGAAAATTGGAGGCCGGACGGGCAACTTAGGTGGAAAGTGAAGGACTGAAAGAGTCTTCAAGGTTGTAGCCCCGTCTCGTGCACGTGAAGGACCGCGTCGTGTCCGGCCCATGTGGATAAGTTTGAACGTACTCGTTTGCATGCTGGTGTTGATAGGCCCGAGAAACCGACGTACCGTTGGCTGCTATATGTTAGAGAGATACCCTACTCCCTTGGTTACTCGGCAGGAATTTGGGAGGAGAGAAGGGAGCACTCTACTCACGGATGACGTCCGGGACGGCATCACGTAGGGGACCCTTCTCGAGGGAGCTAGGCCCGACTAACACTACAGTGCCGGCTGGGAAAGGTTGTCTCATGCGGGTTCCGGGAAGCGCGTATGTGACGTGCAAATCAGGTCTCTCCTGCAGGATGTAAATCGATTCGAATCGCTGCCCCTCACAAGTAAAGAGTACCACTTGTCCCGTCGACCGGAACGTAGTAAGAAGAGAAAGATAATGATGATTATGATTAATTTGATGTATTGCTTAATTACTTGTTTGGAAACATGTAATGCAGTAGCTTAGTGCAAATTAAATTTATTCTTTTGGGGAACTTAATTAAACTGCTAAAAGTTGAAAGTAAGGATTCACTTGTAGGCCAGCTTAGTGCTTAATTATCCTATCCCAATGGCCGTTGCATGTCTAGGAGTCGGCTGTAGATGGCCACTTTGACGGGTCGGTCTTGCTTGAGCTCTAGTTGCTTGAGGGCTTTGCTCTATGTGATTTTCGGAGGACCCCGTCAGACAGGACTTAGATGCTTGGAGATGACGTCCGGCAGGACCGGACTTCGGACGGAGGCCACTACACTTGGGAGTGGTGCGGTCCGGAGGAGAAGAGGCGTTGATGTGCCGGTAAGGTGCTCTAGGGCAAGAACACCTGTCTCTGCCGGATGCCGCCCCGATGTATCGCCGAGAGAGCGATTGTACCTTATTGCTTCCACTGTTTAGTTGAATTTCAAACTTATTTGCTTCCGGTGCTTATGAGACTCGATGTACTAATGCACTTGGGATGAATGTTAGAGACTTGTACTGATATTCATTGTATCATGCTTATGTTTGTATGATGTAATATCGGGTATCATAGTGCGTGATGCCACCCATGATGATCCTGGCGACGGAAACGACTCTTCGTGAGGCGGGTATGTCACATGTCTCCTCTTGTTAGCGTAACTAACTTGGCGAGATTGTGCGACTTTCATGTTGGCTTGAATTTGTTGGACTTTTTCTTCGGCTTGAGTGACAAGATTGGGACCAAAATTAGTTCTTTCTCCCGCTTCCGACCAATTCAAAGGTATACGACAAGGATGACCATACAATGCTTTAAATGGCGACATTCCGGAACTCTCTTGTTAGCTATTGTTGTACAAGGATTCGGCAAATGGAAGGCAATCATCCCAATTTCCTCGATTTTCCATAGCACATGCTCTCAATATGTTCTCCAGATATTGATTTAACCTTTCGGTTTGTCCATCCGTTTGAGGGTGATAAGCGGAACTTCTAATGAGGGTGGTACCACGACAAGAATGCAATTGCTCCCAAAAGCGAGATACAAATTGTGAACCTCGATCGGAAACAATGGTTTTGGGTACTCCATGCAAACATAGCACTCTTGAGATGTATAGCTCGGCATACTTCTTGGTATTGTAGGTAGTATGGACGGGGATGAAATGCGTGGATTTGGTTAATCTATCCACAATAACCCAAATTGAATCATGCTTGTTTGATGTGAGAGGCAATCCAACGATAAAATCCATAGCAATGTCCTCCCACTTCCAAATGGGAATTTTCAATGGGTTCAATAATCCGGCTTTTCTCAAGTGATCGGCTTTCACTCGTTGACAAGTATCGCACTTGGCCACATACCGTGCAATTTCACGCTTCATGCGTGTCCACTAAAAATTTTCTCTTAGGCCGCGATACATTTTGTTGCTACCGGGGTGTATGGAATATTTAGATAAATGTGCCTCATCCATGATTTTCTTATGTAATTCCATATCCTCAAAGCGTCGGCAACCACATTAGCTTTACCTGGATGATAGTGAATTTCCAACTCATAATCCTTGATTAATTCCAACCATCGACGTTGTCTCATATTCAACTCTTGTTGGTCCAAGATATATTTGAGACTCTTATGATCGGTGTAGAGATTGACAAGATTTTCAAGTAGATAATGCCTCCAAGTTTTCAAAGCAAGGACAACCGAGGCTAGTTCCAAGTCATGGGTAGGGTAGTGTTGTCCGTGCTTGCGAAGTTGATGGGAAGCATAAGCAATGACACGACCTTGTTGCATTAGCACACATCATGGACCGGTGCTGGACGCATCACAAAACACGTCGAACGGCTTGGTGATGTCGGCTTGTGCTAACACCGGAGCAGAGGTCAAATGCTTCTTGAGAGTTTGGAAGGCTTCTTCACATTCACGGCTCCATTGTAATTTAGCATCCTTCTCCAATAATTTGGTCATAGGCTTGGCTATGCTTGAAAAAGTGGGAATGAATTTCCGATAATAACCGACAAGACCGAGAAAACTTCGGATTTGTCTCACCGATCTTGGAGACTTCCAAGTAAGCACCTCTTCAACTTTACTCGGGTCAACGGCTACACCTTCCGCGGATATGATGTGACCCAAGAAAGGAACTTGCTTCAACCAAAATTCACATTTGCTAAATTTGGCATACAATTGATGATCACGAAGCCGTTGGAGAACAATGCGAAGGTGTTCGGCATGCTCTTCTTCGGACTTCGAATAAATAAGAATGTCATCAATGAAGACCACGACAAACTTATCCAACTCGGGCATGAATACCGAATTCATCAAGTACATGAAATGAGCCGGAGCATTTGTGAGCCCAAAAGACATGACGAGATATTCAAAGAGACCATACCGCGTAGAGAATGCGGTCTTTGGAATATCTTCGGCTCGGATCTTGATTTGATGGTAACCGGATCGGAGATCAATCTTAGAGAAAACCTTAGCAGCCAACTAGTTGATCAAAGAGAATATCAATCCGAGGGAGCGGGTATTTATTCTTGATAGTCACCGCATTGAGAGGGTGGTAATCCACACATAGACGTAGCGTCTTGTCTTTCTTCTTCATAAAGAGAGCGGGACATCCCCACGGAGATGAACTAGGACGAATATATCCTTTATCCATGAGCTCACTTAATTGTTCTTTTAACACCGCTAGCTCGGTGGGAGCCATCTTGTACGGCCTACGGAAAATTGGTGCCGTACCGGGTTGGAGCTCAATTTTAAACTCAACATCCCGATCGGGTTGCATGCCCGGTAAGTCATCCGGAAACACATCGGGAAACTCACATACCACGGGAATATCCTCAATCCTTTTTCCTTCAAGATGGTAGATTTTAGAGGTGGAGAATTTTGGATGGGGTAAACGAGAGAATAGACGAACCATGGAGTGGTGAGTTTAAGTGAACTTCTCGGGAATCGATGTGCAAAACGGCTTTACGGAGTTCCATCCATCTCATACCTAGGATTATATCTATTCCTTGCCCTCCTAAAATTATCAGAGAGGAGGGGTATACTTTTCTCTCTAGGTTTAATGGTGCTTGCCTCAACTCTAGGTTTGTTTTTATTTTTCCACCGGGTGATGTGATGATGTAGGGAATATCCAAAACGGTAGGAGTGAGTTGTAAGGTTTTTGGACATGCTTGGCTAATGAAATCATGAGTTGCATCGGAATAAAAAAGAACCGAAAGTGGAGTGGTTATTGATCGAAAACATACTCGAAAGTACCGGTTCTCCCGCTTGAATCTCTTCGGCCGTGGTATAGTTGACTCGGCCATTCTTAATAATCGAGTGGATGATTGGTTGCGGTTCCCATTTCCATTATTCCCATTGCGGTTTTGATTGTTGTTGCCACTTCCGGAACTATTGTTGGTGTTGTTGTTGTTGCCCGGGTTACGTGTCGGAACACGACAATCCTTTGCAAAGTGACCCGGACGTCCACAATTAAAGCACGAACCTTGGGGACCGGGTCTAGCACCTTGGTACTGCTGCTGCGGAGGGTGGAATGAATGGTTGTGCTGCTGATTTCCACCGTGAGAATGGTGGTGTTGTTGTGGTACAAATTGGCGTGATCCCCCGTCGGCGGCAATGCGGCCCGAAACTTCTGTCGGGACGGGAAGTGATAGCCAACTTGTACTTAGGCGGAGCGGAGCCGGATGGATTTCCTACGGCACACTTCCTTTTCTTGTCCTCTTGGTGAGCACCGATAGCATCTTCTTGCACAATTACGGCACTCATCAAGTCATTAAACGTGCCGGTGGTGACTTGAGCCAAACGATCTTGCAATTTTGGGCTTAGCCCCAAACGAAAGCAATCCTTATTCTTATCATCCGTATCGGTCCGATAGGATGCATATTGAGCCAAGTAGTTGAACTTCCGTGCATACTCTTGCACGGTTCCGATACCTTGCTCCAAATTGAGAAATTCTTGCAACTTGCGCTTCATGAGATCGGCGGCAATGTGGTGCGTGCGAAATGCGGCATAAAAGTCCGGCCAATTCACTTGAGTACCGGTGGGAAGGGCGGCGGTGAAACTTGCCCACCATGCACTAGCGGAGCCACGGAGTTGTTGAGCCGCAAAGAGAACCTTTTGCTCCGATGTGCAATTAAGGAGAGCAAACATCTGCGGAGGAAGTTATCCGCCTCCAAAGAATCGGTGGTAACTTCACCAAACTTTGGCGGTTGAGTCGCCCAAAAGTCGGCATAGGTGGAATTTCTCGGCCCTTGGGGTGGCGGTCCTTGGCCTTGTCCTTGATTAGCTTGGCTTGCAAAGAACAAGCTGAACATCTCGTTTTGATTTGCCACGAGTTGCTCCAACGGCGTGAGAGGTGGAGGGTTTGGTAGCTGCTCTTCCCTCGCACCTTGACCACTGCTGGGAGCTTCACCACGACGGGTATTCACCATCTGTCACATATAAAAAAATTTCTCACATTAGCTCATTAGTTTTGGAGCTAAAATGGAAAGAAAACATGACATTGAACATAAGGGATAAAAATTTCAGATTGCATGTACGAAAGAAATAGTGATGAAATTAGCATAATGCGACGACAACACACATATTCCATAGATTCCAACATAGCTAGCAATATGATAGAAATTTTTGATACACGGGAAACCACAAATCCGATACAACACGGTCTTAGGTTACAACACATGTGACCCATAAACAAACCACAAATCCGATACAACACGGTCTTAGGTTACAACACATGTAACCCATAAACAAACACAAACCTCGGAGAGCTTATTTAACAGCATGCAGATCGTTTTCCACACACGGTTACATGCCTCACGAGATTACAAATCCTAGAACACATAGAGCTATGACCACCGGTCGTGACAACCACTCGTTGTCATCGCCATAGGTAGTCGTCGTCACGCCTCATGGGAGAGGGTGGTGCTCCGTCCTCAACGTCGGAAGCATCCTCACCATCACTCATCTCCACGTCCTCCTCGGGTGGGATGATCTCAAGTGGCTCGGGAGGTCCGCCGTCGTTAAGGATGGCATGCAGGGCGTTGTTGGCGGCCTGGAGGTGCTCTATGGCGGCATTGTTCTGCACAATGGTCGCCCGGGCGTTGTGGAGGTTGCCCTCCAGAACATCCCTAGCACCTTGTGCCTCCAAGAGACTGACCTCCAACTCGCCCTTCTCCTCAAGAAGGGCGTCGACCTGACCGGAGAGGATGTAGTTCTCCTCATTCGCGGCGGTAAGCTGTGCCTCACGCTCATTCAGTGTGGCCTGCAGAGCAGCTGCTCCATCGCCCTCAAGGGCGAGGTTGGCGTCGTGGAGCTACTCGTGGAGGTTCCAACGCTCCGCCTCGCTATACTCGAGCTGCGTACGGAGGGTGTCCACCTCGGTAGTGCGCTCGGCGGTGCGAGTAGTGAGCTCAGCGCTGCGAGTGGTGAGGGCGGCCTGCAGGGCCGCACGCTCCTGCTCCAACTCGTGCACACGCCGCGTGAGGTTCTCGCGGTCCAACATGAGCTTGCCGGGGGCTATCTGTCGGAGAATTTTGAAACACAAGTCAAAACTCAATATCCAACAACAATACATGCTAATAAGTAAAGCATGAAAGACGGAAATGGCACAATCTTGCAAAAGAATGCAACAAAACTTTTCGCACAAGACCTAACACGATTCAGTTTTCTAGACAGATTTGATCCGTTCTGGAAACTCGACAATTACTCCTGCTTCTGTCCAGAATAAAATTTTTGAGTTGTTCCGAAAGTTGTAGATGATTTCTTAATCTTTCCAGCGCATCCTAGAACAGCTCAATCCGACTTGTCGTTTGAAAGTTATGACCGATCCACGACAGGGACAGAACCAGAGCTTGTTCTGGAAATCCAGAAACAGCTCTCTGTAATGGGCCATTCTAGCTACGTTCCAGATTTTTGCAAGACCTGAGACTAGAACATTGTTGTAGTGCATAACACAAGCTTTCCAGAAAGTCCTGATTTGCCCTATTTGGTTAAGTATTGAGGGAGTTATACTTGTTTTCGTGAAAGTTAACAAATCTGCCACGTTTTGATGTTCCGGTTTCCACTTTTTGTGAAAATGAAGCTACGTGATCACATTTTTCATGATTGTTTCATTTAGACAAGTTCATAAGCATATGATTAACATAATGCAATGATATGCAAATATGATGAATGCTCAATATGTCGTTTCGTACGTCCTCACAAAATTAGAAGACCGCGCCCGCCAATATGAATATCGGACAAGCGCACCGGTGGCACACACACCTCTCACACGATACTACACGAACTAAAGCGTTGTTATGTACCTACAAGAGATGGATTCCAGAAACAATACATCAAAATAAAAGAAACTACAGAAAACAAAGCACACTTCTACTCTTACGATCCATAGAAGGGATCGCCTCACGGTATCGCCACGAGCCGGCATTGTCCCGTATTATTACTTCCGCGGGCACGGAGCGCTAATTTAAATTGCAAACATACCTTTGCCAAAGCCGTAGTTGCAAAATATTTAAACAATCATAACACGGGGTTAGTTTTGCCACCATTCTATAAAGTCCTAATATTGGCCTTTCTAGACTCGTACCTCACCGTGACACAAAAACAGGGTTTAAGATTTTTAGAATGAGTGTTAGAGTGACGCAAATCCCAAGTCGGCTCGATACCACGTGTCACACACCTATCCCAAAAGATAGATTAGTGTGGTACGGATCGCCTTGGGAGATGATTGACGAAGCAACCATACATAGCATCACATTAACAAACATACACGATTTGCAAGTTTACATAATTAAGTCTCGATTACAACATAGAGTTCCAAATAATAGATACATTAGGTTCGAACTTAAGTTTGTGTAACAATGATCTTTGTTCGAAATAAAGTGCGGAAGTGAATACATAACACGACGATACATAGATAGCTTATGTGAACCATGCCGGCCTAGGCCACTCATCATAGGTCGGAGAGCTAGGAACCCATTCAATGGTCCACCGTAAATACACATGTAGTGGCAAAGCCTTAGTATCTAGCATACTCCGCAAGTCTTACCCGTCAAATTGGCCATCTAAGACCGACCCTAGATGCATGGGGCTTGACCGGTTTAACTTGGCATTTTGCATAAAGTGGCGCCTATGCTAATTAGGTTGGCACTTTTATGATTTAGCCAAATTAATAGGGTTGTTGCATAAAAGAAACTTTAGTGAACATACTAGCAATACAACTTGATATCAATATAAAACAGCGAGCATCTCAATCTTTCCCTCTTACTAAACATTGCAATCTGCTCGAAACAAGTGGTACTCATTAACCGAGAGGAAACGGCGATAATTATCGAATTATTAATCCTGCAGGAAAGACCAAAATGCACGACATACACATCATTTAAGAACACGTATGGCCACCGTTCACGAGTTCATCATAAAGCAAAACACGGGGCCACCGACCCCGAGTACACGTCCCCCTTGCGACCCGTTCAACAACATGCCCAAGTGATGAGGACATCACTCCTTTGGATACAAATGACACTCCTCCGCTGAACGTTCAAGGACCAATCACTAGAGCTCGCGCCCGACAATTAAATTTAGAGGTGAGCTCGTTCCTAAGTCTTTATTATCCTATCATCCACGAAAAAGCCAAGAAATTTAGTTTTAGGGTTCATCCTGTCCAAGCCGTGTTTAGCCTTTGCATGTTTCAATTTCAGAGTCCGTAGTGTTGAGTTTGTGTTCTAGTGATTGTTTTGTTGCTGGTTTAGTTCGTGTTCTTGTCGTTAGTTTGTGCCACCTTGAAACCCTAGCCGAATTACCTCAAGTTTTGCTTTGTCTCGAGAGTTTTTGTCACCTCCGCTGCATCCACCATAGACCCACCCTACACTCCCACCCTTTTCATCTAGAACTCAACACCCCACGAACAAGATCTACTCCTGTTTCCATTGCATACATTAATCATCGAAAAAAAAACAAAAAAATCCTACCCGATTGCAATTCCGTCCACCGAAACCCTAATTCGGAGTCCCTTCCTTCAAAGAGCCATAACTTTCGCATACGGACTCGAAATTAGGCAAATTTTTTTGAAATTGGGTAGAAAAAAATTTCGCATCTGCTCGTCCCGGCTTCGCGGGCAGGAAAAATCTCAAAAAAATCAAAAAAAATAGTTAAGCCCACTGATCCGAGGGAAAAATTTGGAACCCGTCGTCATTGCGTCTTTACGGAAAATCTGTAGGCCACATTCCTTCTCTGTTTGACCTGAAGCTTTGCGTGGTTCCTATTTTATTGCCTCCGAGTGGAAGAAAAATATCAAAAATAATATCAAAAGAAAAATTTGTGATTTGTACTAGTGCTAAAAGACAAAACAGGGTTCCGGCTCTGTTTTTTTTGTGTCTAGTTCTTGTTTCTTCCTTGCTAGTTACCTTTTGCTTTGTTTCCTTTGTGCCTGTCATCCTTTGTTTTGCCTGCACTACTGTTCTAGGATACATGTAGACCAGCAACTAAGGACAAATAGCTTTGGACATTTATTCAGAATTACTATCTGTTTTTGAATTGTGTTCCACTCACATAATTGGCCTTCCTAGCTCCACATACTACTTCTAGAAAACACGGGTTTTTGACCCTTGCAATCGTGGTACACGCCTTCTAGGTATCCTTTGCCTTGCTTGGTAAGACCCTTGTAAGAACTTGGTGAGACGTTTCCATTTGCTTTTGTGAGAGTCACCACCTGTCCACTATAGTAGTAGTGTTATTAGGGATAACCTTCACTCGTTTGTTCCTGTTTTGGTATTTGCTATGGCAAGAGATGCTGCAGACGCTGGTACCCCTAAAGATTTTCACGAGTGTGTTAGTCAAGGGCAGCTTCAGTGTGTTCTTGACAGGGCACGTGAGGAGATGACAGAAGCTATTAACAAGGCCGTTACCGACGGCATCAACAAACTCAATCTCGGCAACCAGATTGAGGCGGATCGATAAGCGGTTGTCCAAGATGACAGATACGGTTAATACTCTAGCAGAAGTGGCGACAACGTTGATCGGCAAGCTGACGGAGGTGGAGAACCGTGTGAAGATCCATGAAGATGAGGCCGGTAGCAACGCCGGCGGAAACAGAAAAGATGACACGGTGAATGATGCCACTTTCGACGCCGATGATGCAGCTATACGAGCACAAAGGCTTCACCGGCGTCTACAACATAATACCCAAGGTATGGGTGGCCTACATCGACAACAAGGTAACAATAATCGAGTCCCCGATGATCCTTATGCTAAGATTAAGTTTACCATTCTACCTTTTTCGGGGCAATATGATGCGGAGGGTTACCTAGATTGGGAGATGACAGGAGAGCAAAAATTTAGTGGCCACCTAGTTCCTGAGCAGCATAGAGTTAGACAAGCCACTAGTGAATTTAAAGATTTTGCTATCATTTGGTGGAATTCTCTAACTGCTGATGATATTCCTGTAATTTGGACTCAACTTAAGGAAGCTATGCATGATCGTTTTGTCCCTCCTTCTTATCATAGAGATTTACGCAAAAACTTCAGCACTTAGAACAAGGGGATAAATTTGTGCAGGACTATTTTGGTGAGCTTCAAAAAGGTTTACAACGCTGCATGATAGTAGAGGATAATGAGAGCTCTATTGTTTGTTTTTACTCTGGTTTGAGACGTGATGTACAGGACATTGTTAATTATAAGGAGTTTGACACCATCAACTAGTTGTTCCAGTTTTCTATGCTTGCAGAGAAAGAATTGTAGGGACGGGAGAAGCAATAGAGGAGCAGCAGTACAAGCAGGCCTTCTTACACCCCACGGTCGACGCCGTCTTCGGGGTTTTCTTCCCGGACATCTCCACCAGCAAGCAAATGGCCTCCCGCGTCCGCGAGTGGTGTTATGGCAGCCCCACACGCACCTCCTACACGCCCTGCAAATTCAGGTAAAAATTATGTGCAGGGTCCTGCTCAAAGTGCTTCATCGGTCGCCTCGACGGGACGCACTTCCAACATTCAGTGCCACCGCTGCCATGGACTGGGCCATGTGCAGAAGGATTGCCCAAGTCAGCGGGCATACGTGGCCACTGAAGATGGAGGATACATCAGCACCTCCGACATAGAAGATGATGATGAAGACGAAGTCGCCGACGACACCAACTAGGGCCATGTACTTGGTGGAGAAGACACTTCGGGTTTCATGAAAATCATTGTACAGCGTGTACTTAGCACGCAAATTCAGACTTCTGAAAAGATACAGCGCCACAACTTGTTCCAGATTTTCTTCGTCATCAAGAATCGATGAGCACGTGTGATCATTGATGGAGGAAGCTGCAATAACTTGGTGAGTTCAGATCTGGTTGAGAAGCTTGGTTTGGCCAAACGACCACATCCTCATCCATACTACATTCAATGGTTAAATGACTCGGGAAAGGCTAAGGTAACACAAACTTGCCGAGTTCCTTTTTCCATTGGTGTTTATTCGGATTATGCTGATTGTGATGTGGTTCCTATGCAAGCTTGTTCACTTTTATTGGGTCGCCCTTTGTTCCTATTTTCAGTTTTGAGGAACCCCTGAAAAAAAAAATCAGAAAAAAATAAAAAAATATATATAAAAAGAAAAAGAAAAGAAAAGGAGAGAGCAAAGGAGGGGCTGATTATTTTTCTTTGTTCGGTGGTGCTTGGTGACTTCCCTTGTGTCTAGGCTCGCGTCTCTAACACGGTCTAGGCTAGGACCAGCAAGGTACCGCCGTTGAATGATTATTCAGCTTGCTTTTTATAACTAACGTGGTGCTAGTGCTTCCTTGTTCTTTACTTTCAGCCCACCTATCGCTCCACATACTCGAATATAGCTTGACAGGGTTTGTTGCTACGGCACCGATACACTTCCTCCTAGGTTGCTGACTTGTTGGTTGCCGACCCCTCTTGTCGAGCAAGGTAAGAATTGGTAAGAGCTTGTGGTTCAGCTTGAGAGTGAGGGCCTTGCATTAGCTACATCCTAGTAGTATAGGGTTTGGTTTTTGTTTCTTCACTTGTTCTCTATTTGTTTGTTCTTGTGCACCTAACCATGGCAGGTTCAGACATAGATGACTTGGAAGGACATTCTCCTCGCACAAAGGGCATCATAGGGTACTTTGAGCGCAAAGTGAAGCTGCACACGGAAGGACTTGATGGAGATTTGCAGGTGACGAATGAGAAGATTGGGCAGCTGGAGGCCTCCCAAATCACCACCAACACCAAGCTTGGGACCATGGAGGCATCCATTACTCGTATGGATACAAGCCTTGGTGCTTTATTGAGGCGTTTTGACGATCTCATGGCTAACGGCGGCAACCAGCGACACGAGGACAGGAGAGGTGAAGAAGACGAGGAAGAGGTTGAGGACAAGCTGGGGTGAAGACTATGGTGCGGATAGTGAGCTCAATGATCTTGACGCTCGTCCTCGCCGTCGACTACAGCGTAATCGTCGTGGTATGGGTGGTCACCGTCGCCGTGAGGTACGCAACGATGATGCATTTTCAAAGATTAAATTTAAGATACCTCCTTTTGATGGTAAATATGATCCTGATGCATACATTACTTGGGAGATAGCTGTTGATCAAAAGTTTGCTTGTCATGATTTTCCTGAAAATGCTAGAGTTAGAGCTGCTACTAGTGAGTTCACTGATTTTGCTTCTGTTTGGTGGATAGAACATGGCAAGAAAAATCCTAATAACATACCACAGACTTGGGATGCTTTAAAACGGGTCATGCGGGGTAGATTTGTACCTTCATATTATGCACGTGATCTGTTAAACAAGTTGCAAATTTTGAGACAAGGAACTAAAAGTGTAGAGGAATATTACCAGGAAATGCAAATGGGCATGCTTCGTTGTAATTTGCAGGAGGGAGAAGAATTTGCTATGGCTAGATTTGTGGGGGTTTAAACGAGAGAGATTTTTGACATTGTGCAATATAAAGATTACACTAACCTCACAAGTTTGTTTCATATTGCTTGTAAAGCTGAAAGGGAAGTGCAGGGACGACATGCAAGCTTCAAGGCTAACATTTCTGCAGGGAAAAATACTTCATGGCAGCCACGCACTGTTACTTCTCCAAGTGCACGTGCTCCACCACCACCTTCTTCCTCCGCTCGGACGACATCTTCTACACCCAACAAGCCACGCTCTACTCCCTCTATTGCAGCAACCAAGGCTCCCATCAAGCCTACGGAGAGCGCTTCTTCGGTTGCATCTACAGGAAGAACTAGGGAAGTTCAATGTCATAGGTGCAAGGGCTTCGGACATGTGATGCGTGACTGTCCAAGCAAGCGGGTCTTGGTTATCAAAGATGATGGTGAGTATTCTTCTGCTAGTGATTTTGATGATGATACACTTGCATTGCTTGCGGCTGACCATGCAGGTAGTGATGGACATCTAGAAGAACATATTGGTGCAGCTGAAGCTGAGCGTTATGAGAGCCTCATTGTCCAACGTGTGCTCAGCACACAGATGGAGAAGGCGGAGCAAAATCAGCGACACACCTTGTTCCAAACAAAGTGTGTAGTTAAGGAGCGTTCATGTCGCATGATCATTGATGGGGGTAGCTGCAACAACTTGGCTAGCAGTGACATGGTGGAGAAGCTTGGACTTACTACCAAACCACATCCACATCCATATTACATTCAATGGCTGAATAATAGTGGTAAGGCAAAGGTAACTAGACTTGTGCGAATTAATTTTGCTATTGGCTCTTATAAGGATGTTGTTGAATGTGATGTTGTGCCTATGCAAGCTTGCAATATTCTGCTAGGTAGACCTTGGCAATTTGATAGAGATTCTATGCATCATGGTAGAACAAATCAGTACTCTTTTCTATACCATGATAAGAAAATTGTTTTGCATCCTATGTCTCCTGAAGCTATTCTACATGATGATCTAGCTAGAACTAGAAAGGTTAAATCTCAGGAGCTTGCTAAAAGTGAGAATGATAAGAATGCTAAATCTGAATGTGATAAGAAAAATGAGATATCTTTGAAGGGACAATGCTTGCTTGCTACTAAATCTGATATAACTGAACTAATTGCTTGCACTTCTGTTGCCTATGCTTTGGTATGCAAAGATGCTTTGATTTCCCTTCACGATATGCAACATTCTTTGCCTCCTGCTGTTGCTAACATTTTGCAGGAGTTTGCTGATGTGTTTCCAAGTGAAATACCACCGGGGCTGCCACCACTTCGAGGAATTGAGCACCAGATAGATCTCATCCCCGGTGCTTCATTGCCCAACCGTGCACCATACAGGACAAACCCGGAAGAAACGAAAGAGATTCAGCGCCAAGTGCAAGAACTACTTGATAAAGGTTATGTGCGTGAGTCTCTTAGTCCTTGTGCTGTTCCGGTTATTCTAGTGCCTAAGAAAGATGGATCATGGCGTATGTGTGTGGATTGTAGAGCTATAAATAATATCACCATTCGATATCGTCACCCTATTCCACGATTAGATGATATGCTCGATGAATTGAGTGGTGCTGTTGTGTTTTCAAAGGTTGATTTGCGTAGCGGGTATCACCAAATCCGCATGAAACTTGGAGATGAATGGAAAACTGCTTTCAAAACTAAGTTCGGTTTATATGAGTGGTTAGTCATGCCTTTTGGGTTAACTAATGCACCTAGCACTTTCATGAGATTAATGAATGAGGTTTTGCGTGCTTTCATTGGAAAATTTGTTGTTGTCTACTTTGATGATATATTGATTTACAGCAAAACTATGGATGAACATCTTGATCATTTACGTGCTGTTTTTAATGCTTTACGTGATGCACGTTTATTTGGTAACCTTGAGAAGTGCACCTTTTGCACGGATCGAGTCTCTTTTCTTGGCTATGTTGTTACTCCACAGGGAATTGAAGTTGACCGGGCCAAGGTTGAGGCTATTGATGGGTGGCCTGTACCTAAGACCATCACCCAGGTGCGGAGCTTTTTAGGACTTGCTGGGTTCTATCGCCGTTTTGTGAAGGATTTCAGCACCATTGCTGCACCTTTGAATGAGCTTACGAAGAAGGGAGTGCCCTTTTGTTGGGGCACCAAACAGGAGAACGCTTTCAACATGCTAAAAGATAAGTTGACACATGCACCTCTTCTCCAACTTCCAGATTTTAATAAGGCTTTTGAGTTGGAATGTGATGCTAGTGGAATTGGATTGGGTGGTGTTTTGTTACAAGATGGAAAACCTGTTGCTTATTTTAGTGAGAAATTGAGTGGGCCAGTTCTGAATTATTCTACTTATGATAAGGAATTATATGCTCTTGTGCGTTCTTTAGAAACTTGGCAGCACTATCTGTGGCCCAAAGAATTTGTCATACATTCTGATCATGAATCTTTAAAGCATATTCGTAGTCAAGGAAAATTGAATCGTAGACATGCCAAATGGGTTGAATTCATTGAATCTTTTCCTTATGTTGTCAAACACAAGAAAGGCAAGGAGAATGTTATTGCTGATGCTTTGTCTAGGAGATATACCTTGTTGACACAACTTGATTACAAGATCTTTGGTTTGGAAACAATTAAAGAACAATATGTGAATGATGTTGATTTTAAAGATGTGTTGCTAAATTGTAAAGATGGAAAGGCATGGAACAAATTCATTGTTAGTGATGGGTTTGTGTTTAGAGCTAACAAGCTATGCATTCCAGCTAGCTCCGTTCGTTTGTTGTTGTTACAGGAAGCGCATGGAGGTGGTTTGATGGGGCATTTTGGAGCAAAGAAGACGGAGGACATACTTGCTGGTCATTTCTTTTGGCCAAAGATGAGGAGGGACGTGGAGAGATTTGTTGCTCGTTGCACTACATGTCAAAAGGCTAAGTCACGGTTGAATCCTCATGGTTTGTATATGCCTTTACCTGTTCCTAGCGTTCCTTGGGAAGACATTTCTATGGATTTTGTGTTGGGCTTGCCTAGGACTAGGAGGGGACGTGATAGTATTTTTGTGGTTGTGGATAGATTTTCTAAGATGGCACATTTCATACCTTGTCATAAAACTGATGATGCTACTCATATTGCTGATTTGTTCTTTCGGGAAATTGTTCGCTTGCATGGTGTGCCAAATTCAATTGTTTCTGATCGTGATGCTAAGTTTCTTAGTCATTTTTGGAGAACTTTGTGGGGCAAATTGGGAACTAAGCTCTTGTTTTCTACCACTTGTCACCCCCAAACTGATGGTCAAACTGAAGTTGTGAATAGAACTTTGTCTACTATGTTAAGGGCTGTTTTAAAGAAGAATCTTAAGATGTGGGAAGAATGTTTGCCTCATATTGAATTTGCTTATAATCGTTCGATGCATTCTACTACAAAGATGTGCCCTTTTGAGATTGTTTATGGGTTGTTGCCTCGTGCTCCTATTGATTTGATGCCTTTGCCTACTTCTGAAAAACTGAATTTTGATGCTAAACAACGTGCTGAATTTATGTTGAAGTTGCATGAAACAACTAAAGAAAATATTGAGCGCATGAATGCAAAGTATAAGCTTGCTGGTGATAAAGGTAGAAGGCAATTGATTTTTGAACCTGGAGATTTGGTTTGGTTGCACTTAAGAAAGGATAGGTTTCCTGAATTGAGAAAATCTAAATTGATGCCTAGAGCTGATGGTCCTTTTAAAGTGCTAGAAAAAGTTAATGAGAATGCATATAAGCTTGATCTTCCTGCAGATTATGGGGTTAGCCCCACATTTAACATTGCAGATTTGAAGCCATATTTGGGAGAACAAGATGAGCTTGAGTCGAGGACGACTCAAATGCAAGAAGGGGAGGATGATGAGGACATCACTATTTCCGTTACACCCACGCCTCCCACAACATCAATAACACCAACTCCGGCTGGCCCTCTTACCCGCGCTCGTGCTCGCCAACTAAACTATCAAGTGAGTTCATTCCTAAGCTCATGTCCATCTGATTTAGACTCTCGAGACACGTGTGTTCTTGTTTTGCTTAGGAATGATGGAGAGGATAAGAAGGGGAGGGGATTCTCGCGTGTTGGATTCGGACTGCAGGACAGGGTCAACTTGTGACAGACGCCACGACTTCATCCGGACTCCGTTTTGGGCGTGCAAGCACAATTTGGAAAGCTTACAGAGTCTACTTTCCAACGGATCTGAGATCAACTCCATATCTGCTCCGAGTCGACCGCAATCGTCGTTTTGCTGCAGAGACATAAATCTGTCTAGTTTTGGGCCCGACGGGCCGTGTATCAAGTGGGGCCCAATAGGGGCCGCGTCTTAGGGTTTGGGGACGACCCCCACCACGTCCTGGTCGTCCTCCACCCTCCCATATACCCCATAGCCGCCACTTTTCAGATTGGGTTTTGTTGATTAGAGTTAGCCTTTGCTACTTGTTGCAGCGTGCTCGTGCCGCCTGCCCGTTCATCTCCGGAACCCCACCATATTGTGTTTTCAGTTGTGAACCTTCAATTAAATCTAGCAATTTCAGTGCTTGTTCTACTTGTTCTTGCCAGTTCTTCGATTGCTTGCAGGACGAGTGCCCTCGTGGCCGGTGGTCGCGCTCCCACAAGATCGCGGCGACCATTGGAGGCGGTGTATCGGTTGCTAAGGCGCAACGTCCTTGGACGGTTGTAGTCGGGCCGTGAACGTCGACTTCATCACCAATCGAATTATCTTCCACTCTCATCGAAAGATCGACGCCAAAACCCTCACGGGTTCACATCAGAGGGGCATGAGCTTGAGTCGAGGACGACTCCAATTCAAGAGGGGAGGATGATGAGGACATCACTCCTTTGGATACAAATGACACTCCTCCGCTAAACGTTCAAGAACCAATCACTAGAGCTCGCGCCCGACAATTAAATTTAGAGGTGAGCTCGTTCCTAAGTCTTTCCTTTCATAATTTTGAGAATAGTTTGCTACCTAATGATTTTATTATGATTAGGAATCAAGGAGAGGACCATAATATGAATGGAATAGGGCTTGGAGGCGTGGAGGTCTAGCAAGAGGCGGAAGGTATTGTGGAGGCCCAAACCAAGTCGACTTCGAGTCTGTTTCGGAGTCCAGGAACAGTCTGAATTAAAACGGACGCCCACATCGCATACGAAGTCGGATTTGGACGTTCTACATATGGATGGAAAGATAATTTCATAAGCTTTCCAGTGGAACCGGTTCCACGTCAAATTTCATCCGGAGTCTCCAGGAATCATCGAAACATTGGAACGTCCAGAATCTGTTTTTGGTGCTGCGTCACCGTTTTTGGCCTTTGGGCCGTGTATCTCGTGTGAGCCCATTAGGGGAGCGTCCAGGGGGTTCTTGCACGTCCCCAAGTCTTTATTAGCTGCAGCCACCACCCATGTTAGGGTTGGGTTTTGCTTAGATTATTCTGCTTAGACAGTTTCGCCGTTCATCGGTTTGTGAGACCCCAACTTGTGAGATTAATCATACATCTGTAAATTTGGTTGCGTTCTTTCTTGTTCTTGCTTGTGTTCTTGATTCGCAGGTAGGGATTAGCCTTCAGGCGAGGTCAACCGTGCAACGTCGGTTGATAACCATAGAGGACGTGGTGCTGCGATTGCGGGGTTCGAACGTGTTGTTCAAGAGCCGGATCGACGTGTGTCACATCTTCACCAAATCAAGAGTTATCTGAACCTTTCGGAAGATCGGGACCCTAGTCCACATCACCAAGGCTTAACCGTGTACTCTCCAACAGTCCTCAACCCGTGCAGCCACCCTGCCATACACATCACCTCCGGGTCGGTGAGATATCCGGCCCACTTTATAATTCACAAGCTACATAGGTTTACCAATCCCCATAAGAAAGGTATGCAAGTGGTCCACAACTCAAACTTGTTCGCGGAGCCATAATGGGGTGTTCTCAATTTTAATCAATTTATCATTTTCAACTTTAATCATAAGCCATATTTGAGTGTCCCATACTATCGTTGAGTCCATAAACATGGCATAGCATTTCTAATGAAGGTATGACACATATTCTACATAGGACATAAAGGAATTTATGCACGTGGATTTCCAAAATCAATTCTTAGAACGTAAATGCACAATCATCATCCTCAATATAGTGATAAAAGAAAACATTTTCAAAATAATAGGAATGCACCGGGCTTGCCTTGAGAGTGGTCGAAGTTAGTACTAGCTTCACAAACATTCAGAGTGGCAATAGCTTCTTCCAGTGGGATCAATTCGACGTTGTCACCTAGAGAATGAAATGCAATGCATAAGTAACATGAATACAAGGTCGATGATGATGGTGATGTATGGGTGCTGTTTTGTATGATTGTCATGTACGCAAATCGAGTAGAAATTACATTCGTGGAATTTGTGGCATGCATAAGGATGTAATTCTTCTCATTTTAATTAGGTTGATTTACCACACTTGCACATGTACCTAGGCAAGTAGTGTGTAGGCAAAAGGACATGAGGGCTGTGGTTTTTTTTAAAACATTGTAGTTCAGACCTGAAATGATGAACAAAGTTTAAATGTGAACCGAAGCAATTTAGGGTTAGGTAAAGTTTTATCATCACATGCGATTACGGTGTAACCCTAATTCGAGAATTTGGTTACAAAAATTAATACGTGCATGAATTTAATGGAAACTTCTTACTAAACCTACCATGCTGGACCATGTAACATGGAGGAGGGTGAGATTTACATAAACATGCAAAAATGTAATTTCTAGAAACATAAAATGATTTTATTTGTGCTGAAATTAACCTTTTCCTGAATTAATCAAAGGGCATCAAAAATAATTATTTAGCGTGCTCAAAATTAGACATGGGATTTTATGCAAGTGCACAGGACTATGATGAGCAGATCTACCATGTTTCATGCCAAAATAATTTATATAGATTTAATTGAAAATTAAATACAGAGAATGCCATAAATGCAATAACTTGAAAAATATGCAAGGAAAAATATGCAAGCTATGTCCAAGTGGCACCTAATTTGGATTTATATTTTTAAAGTTATGACTTAAGTGAGTTTTTGTCGATTGACTTTTAACATTTTCGTAAAAATATGAAAATGACCAAATCTGACAAGCTCATGTTCCTTTCCTGAAAGTACAAGTTTTGTAGTTTCCAAAACATTTTAGTTTGCAATTTCTGGACTTTTAGATGGAAAGATATGGATTTTCTAAAATGCAATAAAGTTTGAGCTATTTACAAAACTGCCATGGGGCATTTGACTTCGCAGAAAATTACGAAATTGCCACCGTGACTTGAGGTGTGGCTGCTAGGTTCAAGAAATTATGAAACTAATGAATCACACACGTGCTATGGTGAGTTACACACGTAGGGAAACAATAATTACACGACGGGGATTACCGTGGCAAGAGGATTTCACCGTGAACCGAACGGTAGTAGGCAACGAGGTTTTGAGACGAAAACTCAAATTACTCCTAGCACACCCAACGGAATGAGTTGATGTTCCGTTGAGGTGGAAGAGGAGTTCTAGGCGCTCAAAATCGAGGAGGGTTGAGGGTGGTGTTGGCTTGAGGTAGCTCGGGGCACGAGCTTGAGCTCGGGGCAGCCATGGTGGTCGTGCGGGATGGCGGCGGCGTTTTCCTCCGATTCTCGCGAGGGTGAGGGAGTGGAAGCCAGGCAGGGGTGCTGGAGCGTGGAGAGGGAGGCGAGGCAGTGGTTTGAGCACTCATATATGCAACCTTGGCTCTCGTGCGAGTTTTCTAAGGGAGAGAGAGAGAGAGGGGCGACAGTGGAGGTGGGCGGCGCCATTCACTCCCCGACCATTCCTGTTGGCCAGCGGGTACAGGGGCGGTTGGGGAGATGGCCAAGGTGATGGGGCGGATGGGACTGGGCAGGAGCACGCTTGGGCGGCGGCCAGGCTGGCCGGACCGGCGGTCCGAGCCACCATTGCCCGGAGGGCAAGGAGATCGGGTTGATTTTTGAAATTTCAATCTGTGTTTTGGAAATTTGAACAAAAACGATGGTTCTGGTGCTCCAAAATTAAAAACAAAAATATGGGGAGCTTCAGCATGAAAAGATACACACGTTTTGTTTTAAGTCAAAGTTCCAGTTTCGTTTCTAAAAATTCATACAAAATTCACAAAGAGTGCAGTTTCAGATTTGAATTTGAATTTTTGAGCATTCAAAACTTTGTTCAAAAATTTTGTAAAAATGCTGTAAAATCGTTATTTTGCATGAGAAACAAGATGGTGCAAAAATATGTGGGTATTGCTTTTATAATTTTTGTGTTTTTCTTAAAGCTAGGGTTTAGCCCTAGGTCTTCCCTTTTCTTTTGATTTTTTCTTTCCATTTTTCTTTTCTTGCTTTCTTTTGGACGATTAGCATTAGGGCTTCATTTGTGAGGGGTCATTAGGGTCCAACTAGGCCATTAACGTTAATTCGTGACATGGGATGTCACAGTTTTTAAACCCAAATGCATTTTTTCTTCAATTTATTTTGTTAGTTTTTAATTAAAAATTTTACGAGTATATGATGAATTTTGCACAAAATTGACTATAATACATGGACCGTTTATAACAAAAAAATCCATCAAAATTATAGTAGATTGCAATGGTTATGATAGTTGTGTGTGCCAAAAATTTGTTTGAAACTTTAAAGGAATCTTCAGAAACAAAAATAAAAAGAAATAAAACCTCATTTTTGGAATTAATTTGAGCATTTTTATTTTGATAAGTATAGGGTTGTTTGACCTCATTTTTGTCAAGGAACTGTTTCCCTAACATGCAAACCTATTTATATTTTTTAAATTTTTTTACGGATCTTGGCAAATAAAACTAGTTGAAATTGGCAATGTGTGCAAAGTGAAATGAGTTTTAGACTTAAATGCAAGTCAAATTGAACTCACACATGTTTATATGCTCTTAAAAATTGGAACAAAAATTATACATATGTATTTATACATGTTATGCACACCAACAACAACTAATGGTCAAATTCATTATGGTTTACGGAAAAAATACAATAAATGTTAAAATAGACTCAATATGACATATACATAGTTATAACAAATTTAATCTAATTTTCTAAAGCAACCTAATCCTGATAGATAGATTGGAGTTTTAGAAAAATTTACGAAAAAAAATTGTTCCATTTGGACTATAGTTGAGTAAAATATACTAGTTTGAATATTTAAATATGAATCAAAAGAAAAAATGAGAACCCCCCCCCCCCCCGATCTTGAGCGAGAATCGCACTTGACATATGGGACCCACATGTCATTGGATAAAAAATATCTTAGAAAAGAGATATATATATATATATTTCTTTACATTAGATTAAAATATTTGAGTTTTTTGAATTTGTTTGATATTCTTTTTTATCTTTTTAAAATTTACCAGTTAGAAATTATATAAGTATATATTTATCTAAATTAGAATTTACCAAAAGTAGAATTAAATATATATTTATCTAAAATAAACATTTATATACTTAAGTAGATTTAAATAAAATTGAGTATATATTTATCTAAAATTATCGATTATATATTTAAATAGATTTAAATATTTATGTTTATTGGAATTTACATATTTATGTTATTCAAATTAACATATTCGTTATTTTTTGAAACCAATAATCAAAAAAGAAAAAAATTTGTGGGCCCATCTACAACTGGGCCACCATTACTAGGGCGAATTTTTTATCCGCCCGTCGACCAATTACTAAATTCAAGCCTTTTCACAAGCGGCCCAGGTTCACGGGCCCACGTGACCAAGCAGCCCAACAAGCAAAGCACGATCCGGTTAGCCCACGAGAGAATTAGGAACGTTCGACATGGCGGACGCGCTTAGGTTTTAAGCTGGGCGCGCCCACCCCGGGTGGGCGATATCGTACTAAACATCCTCACCCAGGTTGCGCTGCCACTCGTAATATCAAACGGTCGACGTCAACCGTCCGATATTACTGAAGGACCTTCGTAATATCGTCCGCTGACGTCAGCCGGCCGATATAATAGTGGCCCATAATTTTTTTTCTTTTTTGATTATTGGTTCCAAAAAATCACAAAATATGTAAATTTGAATAACCTAAAGGTACTTGACAATAGTATTATTGGAGTGGATACACAACTCACAAAAAATACAAGAAGTCGACTAGGTGGATTGGTCCGAGTTAAGAAAAAAAGCCATACGGAACTAAAAATCTTTTCCGGAGATATTCATTTTCCTGAAGAGGCGGATAAGATATTAGGCGCCAGTTTGATACCACCAGAAAGAGAAAAAAGATTCTAAGGACTCAAAAAAAAAGAAAAAATTGGGTTTATGTTCAACGAAAAAAATTCTTAAAAGCAAGGAAAAGTATTTTATTTCAGTTCGACCTGCAGTCGCATTATAAATATGTAAATTCGAATAACATCACAAATAATATATGAAATGTGTTTTAAAAAGTGTCACTATGTGGATGATATTGAAATATTGGTGTTTTACAAACCATACATCTTCCGAAACTAGTCGTTTATCAATTTTCCATTCGACCGTCATCTCACGCGCATCTCCGGAAACAATCTTGAATAGCTTAGTTGTGTTTGAAGCATCTTTAACTTGTTCATATCTGCGAAGATGGAGACATCGTCGAACTGGTTGTGCTCCTCCGGGTCTTTAACATTTTGAACACCAACAATTCTTTGTTTTCCGGACATCACAATGTGCTTCTTCTCGTGTTCGGGCTCTAGTTATATTAAACACTTGTGCAACACGTTGCGGGAGAACCCAAGGGTCATCTTTGTGACCTACATTATTGAGGGAGACAAGAGTGAAGCCATATTCATCCACCTCTACACCTTGCGGGTGTTTTACCCATTGACACTTAAATATCGGTATCTATTGGGTCGTGCCATATGTGAGTTCTCAAATCTGGTCAATATATCCGTAATATGTGTTTTCTGTCAATGTGTTGCCTTCTGCTATTACGCTGACACCACTATTTTTGTTTTGTCTCTTTTTGTTTTTCTCCCTAGTGTAGAATGTAAAGCCGTTAATATCATAGCCTTGCCATGTTGTAACTAAGGGTTGCAGCATCAACGAACAAATACAACATCTGTTGTTCTCTTGTTTCGCCAATTGGAAATTTTTGGTTCTTCAACCACCTTGGAAAGTTTTTCTTGTGCTCCTTCATGATCCAATCCTCCGAGTATTTATTTTCATTCCGGTCACGAAGTTGCTGCTGGTATTGCTAGATGTACGGCTCAACAATTCGTAACTCGTTGGAGTAGGCTGGAATGTGCTTGGCTCACCAACTCGAATTTCTCATCGTTATATGTCCTTTTTCCGGTGGTTCCTTTACCGAAAAGTCTTCCTTCATGACGTGACACCGGTAGAACAATTGGTTTTCCATTTTCACTGTAATCGTTGTAAAACTCAAATATCTCCTTGGTTGTATATGCCTCTATCATGGAACCCTTAGGGTAAGCTCGATTTCGGACATACCCCTTCGGAATAGACATATAGCGCTTGAACAGAAACATATAATGCAAGTAAATAGGACCAAGAATAGCAATCCGATCAGCTAAGTGAATCCTATAGTGCTCCATTAGATCAAACAAAGAAGCATGCACATCTCTAGTTGGCACATGGTCTCTATCATCTCTTTACGTATAATTTCAACCTCATTAAGGCTTATGACCTTCTTAGATATTGAATTCCAAAAATGACACATCCGTATGACAACCAACTTTATATAAGGTTGCTTAACAACCCCGATTGCGACAGTGAGAAATAACGAAAGCATCATATGACATTCATGAGTGTTGTATCCACTTATCTTCAAGTCACTCATTGATACGAGCTTCTTTATGTTTGAATAGAAACATGTGGGTACTTTTATCCATCGCAGATACAATGCCGTTTTCTCCTCGAGTGTTAGGTTCCAACTAGCCGGTGGACGGTAGTACTTTCCATTATGTCTTGGCTTAGGGTGAAGCCCATGCTTTATGTTTAATTTCTCTAGGTCCCTTCGTGTACGCAGTCCATCTTTTGTCTTTCCTGGAATATTGATAAATGTGCCGTTACGGTTGTCAAAGACACCCTTTCCGACATGCATGGGGTCCGTGGCATGAGCAATCTCCAACTCCTTCCAATAGCTTAAATACCGATGAAATATTGATAGTTTTTTAAACGGCACTCCTGTATCGGTATTCTTTCCTTTCTTTCCCTTCTTCTTTCCATAGGTATATTTGATGTTTCGGACCATTTCAAACACAATTGACCATCTCAAAGTTTCGGAGTCAGCCCTGTCTCAATTGTGCCATCAAAATCTTCTTTCTTTTGACGATAATTGTGCCTTTTTGATAGCAATCGTCGATGCTTTACATACACCAACTTACGCGAAAAAGAAAGGTACAATGATGCGGTCCGGTCCACACACGTTGAACATGTTGTTTTTCCTTTGATCCGGACATTTAAATCGGAGCGTGCCGGGTTGTCACCGACGGTACAAATAATGATTGCATATAGGGTGAATCTTTGTTTTCTGTATGCATCATACACATCCACCCCTTGTTCCCATAATGTTTTGATGTCTTCCATCAACGCTTCAAGAAAGACATCAATGTCAATGTCGGTTTGTTTTGGTCCAGAAATCAGTGTAGTTAGCAGAAGATACTTCCTCTTGTGGCACAACCATGAAGGGATATTGTATATGCAAGCAATTATCGGCCCGGAACTGTGTGAGTTTATGATCTCACCGAAAGGATTCATTCCATCCGTACTTAAGGCCATTCTTACATACCTTCTTTCTAGAGCAAAATCACGATGTCTAATGTCGAAGTTCTTCCACTGTCGAGCGTCAGCAAGGTGAAGAATCATCCCATCCTTTTTGCGCCCATCAACGTCAACGTGCCATGTCATCGGTTTAGCGTACCTAGCATTTGCAAAGAGACGTTTCAGTCGATCCACTATCGGAAGGTACCACATGACAAGGGCTGGTACTTTTCTGTCATTGACCTCTTCCACCACTGAAGTGCTTTTCTTCCTCTTCCGTCCGGACTTTCCCCCAAATCATCACCTTCATCATTATTTTTGTACCGACGCGTGTTGGATGTTGGGCATCTTGTCTTATTGGCATGATCCTTACGGTACAATATGCAGTGGTTCGGACAAGCATGTATTTTTTGTACGCCTAGTGTCAACGGTGATAATTTCTTTTTTGCACGGTATATGTTGGCAGGCAAAGAGTTAGGTTTCAGCAATAACTTTGCTAAGAGTTGCAAAAGCTCGTTGAAGCTTGTGTCCGACCAGCCATGCTTTGCCTTAAGAGTTACAAGTTCTAGTGTTGCCCGCAAGGCCGTGCAATCCTTATCACAACCTTTACAATCCTCGTACGAGAGTTTGTTCGATGCTCTCTTGAACTCTTCAAAGTTATCCAAATATTCTCTGTTACACTCCATTAAGTTCTCACGACAATATGACCCAATAGTTCCTACACATCCGGACCACCATCAAAACCATCGCTGTCATGGTCGACATGAAAGGCATCATCGTGTTGCCCTCCGGTTCTTGCATTCTCTCCGATATAACATCATGCACTTATCCGTTGATCGGTATTCTGCTCTCGCTGCACTTATCACTCGCTCGGTGCTACCTTCCGCATGTGTTTGCGTTTTGCCGTGTTTGGTCCAGATATGATAGTTCTTAACAAAGCTATTATCCAACAAGTGTTCACGGATTGTCTCCGGTATATCATACATAAACAAGTTCTTGCACCTCGAGCAAGGACAACAAATATGCTGTGCTCCCCTCCTTGCAGAGTGTCTGCTTAGCTGCTTCAACAAATGCGGTAACTTTTCTGAAACAGAGGAGAGCATTTCCTCCCGCACCATCGTACATCCAAGATCGGTCTTCCATTCTCTATATATTACAAAAATAAACGTAGTGAAACTCTACCGAAATATATAAGTAACAATATTAATCTAGTTACATAGATTACTTTACATATATAAGCAAATATTCAACTACAATATAGGCAAAAACATATTATATTAAAGTCACAATCTATGAATATATTAATTTTTCACACCCTCATCATCCTCTCTCTATATTTTTCAATTCAAATATATTTTTACATAAATCTAACATAGTTAAATTATACCAAAAAATAAATAACAATAATCTAGTTACATATATAATTATAGATATATAAACAAAAAATCAACTACAACGTACCCAAATAAATATTATATTCTAGGTAAAAAATAATCACAATTTTTTCAATTTATTAATTTTCCACACCCTCATCCCAACCTCTCTCTCTCCTATCATATACATGGTCCAGATCCAAAACTAGATCTTCAAAATGTTAATATGTAAAGTACATAAGAAAGCCGTGAGACTAAAGAAGATGACAAATATAAGTTGGATATAGAAGATATATGATAATTTTCAACTTTTAGTATGCATAATTTTGGTAAAATAGAGCTCCAAACCCTAGGAAATTTTAACTTGCAAAATATGGGGGAAAGCCACATCTAAACATGAAAAAAATACATGGATTGGTATGGATTTACCTCCTTGAACAAATTCCTTGAAAAAAAACAGATTCAAAACCTCCCCCCCCGTTGTTTTTGTATTTTTTCTAGCCACCGTACGGACAGCAGCCCCGAGGTCTGCGTCTCTACGTACAAAGTGTCGGGAGGAGGACGAAGACAACATTTTATGTAAACAAGATCTGTAATAACGGACGCTGTGACGTCACCACAACGAAGTTATTACAATGAGCTCTGTAATAATGGCAAGGATGATGTCATCTATAACCCGTTATTACGGTGACTCACCGTAATTACAGTGACTCACTGTAATAACGGTCGGTCATGACATCGAGATTGACCGTTATTACAAGTGGATCACCGTAATAACGGTCGAGTTGATGTCATCGTCGACCGTTATTACCGGGTGCCCCTCCACCGTAATAACGGCGCGGAGTATGATGTCACGACCGCCCGTTATTATAGTGACCACTATAATAACGTGCGGCCATGATGACGTCTTGTTCGCCGCACTCGTAATAACGGGAACTCGGTGCCCTTTATTACTGGAAATTCTTAGGTGCTATCTTTGGACGATATTGTAGTAGTGACTTTTGTGATATTATTTGACGCGGGTGACATGTCACTCTTGAAACTAACAAAATAAAACTCCTCGTTTAGACTAGAGCCTAAGTTAGGGCATTCTAAATGTAATTAAGTGGTGGAGAGTATATACCTGGTTTAAATTTTGAAAGGCTAAGTATTTCACCGAAAGTAGGTGGAGCGATTAAATAGACTTATTCTGATTTGGATATTATAAAATCCCTCTATCCGAAAATATATGCATTTCGGGCTATGAGACAGTGTTTTCAGATTCATTGCATCTTCAATGAATATGGACATATTACTATCCAAATACGTTGAAGTTACTATGAATATAAACCAAACCAAAAATTACTTATATTTTGGGACGAAGAAATAGTGATGAGTCTAGGTTTGGGCCTCAGTGGTGGTCCGGAAGCTAGTTGGGCTCACAAGGGGCGGGGGGGGGCCGAAAAAGGGGAAAGTTGAAAACAAAAAGGAAAAAATATACTCTTAATGATGCTACAGTGCTAAATAGCAAGTTGAACTAGATTTGGGGATGGGTCACGGCCCACCCTGTAGACTCACCCTTGCAGAGGAAGTAGAATCTAATATAGAGTGGCACAATCTATTCATCTATTTGAAAAATACAGAGTAACGTTGTAAATTTTATGCAAAGTGGTACTTAATTATGTCATTTTTAAAACCTATAAAATGAATGCAACAAATAAATCTCATATACTCATAAAATTATATTATTTTGAACATAAGAAGAACTTACACTCATAATAAAAGCTAGAAACTATTCCAAACATATATACAACCCGTTTTAAGATATACAAAGCTTTTTAAGTTTCGAACAAGAGTTCTAGTGTCCTTAATAATACACATTCGATCTTTTTTTGTGAAAAAGAAAAATTATTAATATTACAGCAGATTACGTCCTCTGATTATAAAAGCAATCCGAAGTACTCCAACTCCATTTATGGGAGACAACAAAACCTTGAAAAAGCCATAAATTCCACTATCTAGGATCGCAATCTCAAACGGATATGCCATAGACATAAACTCCGATCTGAACAAGCATGCCATCTCACTATCCACCACTGTCATCCTCATACCCATCTCTTTTATAAAAGATGAGTAAACTGCCAAACCTCACCACGCAAACATGATGAACTTACCGTTATCGAATCCATCGTCATCTCCTTCATCAGAATCATTGTGGGAGAACTCAAATCCAACCAACATGCAGATAAATGTTGCCAGAAAACTAACACACATCCGATCTTGACATCAATATGAGGACCAGAAAATGTTGTTGAAAGTATGTGACTTTATTCATGTAACTGATAGTACAATAGACATTACACTCCTGTAGTGTATGTGGAGGTATACTACTCAATTATTTATAATTCCAATTTAATGAAACAAACACATATTATGCAACATCCTTCTCAATGCCAACCACCACCGCCGCCGCCACCTCCCCCCCCACATAATATCCACCCCCAAGATAACCACCACCGCCACCATACCCACCACCATATCCACCGCCGAAGCCACTACCACCGCCATAACCACCACCATAGCCAGGGTAGCCATATCCGTAGCCACCACCGTATCCGCCTTTCCCAGGTACATAGCCACCGTAGCCACCACCATATCCTTCGCCATAGCCGCCACCATATCCTTTCTCATCCTTGAGGTTAGGCGCATCAGTATTAGGTTTCATGTTTTTTTCTTCTGATTCTGCATGAAAATTAGCTCTTAGAGACTAGTGTGGATTTTTACGTTTTAGTATGCTAAACATGGATACAATAGATTAAAAAGGTGACCTATATAACATCCTGTAAAATAATGTATACACCTTTCCAAAATTGGCTGGCGCTAGTGTAATTTAAACTCTATTTAATTTTATTCTGCTGGTGGTAAGTGCATGTCACTCTATTTAAAACAATGGATAACTAAATATTAGTTTCTGAAAATCTGACCGGAGGAAAGTCACTCGACTGATTGTAAAGACTAGGTGAGAGTGAAGTACTGGTGAATGCAAACCCGGTACAAACATAAATATTGAAACATGAAAAAGGTGCACGTACGATACCCTGATGCCTTCAATCGCGGGCCAGATGACGTCACCAAGGAGACGATATTACAGGAACCCTGTAATAACGGTCGAGGTGACGTCACCGGAGACCGCTATTGATGGCTGGCCCAGATAATAGCGGCCGTCGGTGACGTCATAGCACGCCCGCTATTACTGGGTCGTCCAGTAATAGCGGACAAAAGATGACGTCACCAGCGGCCGCTATTACTGTGTGACCTCCATCTATAATAGCGTTGCCTCTGATGACGTCACCTGCGCCCGCTATTGCAGGGGTCTCTGTAATAGCGTTGCACCATGATGACGTCAGCGATGGCATCCAACAATAGCGTTTTTCTGTGTGCCCGCTATTGCTGGAAAATGCACCCTGATATTGCTGGCTCTTTCTGTAGTAGTGAAAAGAAGGGTCATAAAAGCGTAGCAGTTGCAGATCCTTACTGTTGGCCTTGGTGAACTGATCTCTAGCGCCAGCTACATTCTTCGTGGTGATGAGCAGGAGAAAGGCCAGGACGATGCCAAGCAGAAGCATACACTTGGACGCCATTTCTATCCTTTTTGGCTTCGCACTTTAGCCAAGTCGAATGAGAACCTAGCGGCTACCGTGATGCCTTTATATAGCGGCAGCACAACTGCACAAATCCGCGCACGGTTGAACGCCAAGTTAGCGAGCAAATTAATTGTTCCTGGTGGCACTCGCTGTACGGGTAGCTCGTCATCTGGATGTATGTAATCAAGCGGATGTTCATTCGTCTTGAACAAATGCTCATTAAGATCAACCAAAAAGGTGGTTACGTGGTGGAGAAACACAGGTGCACGTGCCTGTCATGGGCTCGCCACTGGTCTCGCAATGCGTGAATGTGATCGAGCAGAAATCACGATCGACCTCAGCTTGTGTAGAGCAGCACACACTACTGCCTCCCGGGCTGATGACTCAATACCCAGCAAGTCAAGGCGCCGAGCTCACCAGCAAAAGACAGAAGCAAGGCTAGGCGAGAGTCGATGAAAGTTACCAACATGACAAAAATCATGAGATGCAAGCCCAATCTGTTGTGCAGCTTTCTATCCGTTCTGCATTCCCCCAGCTGCACTGTTCTCTGTTCCCTTAGTTGTCTAGCATCCTACCTTTAAACTTCTATAAACTGCAGTCAATCCACAAGATTGAAATAAATATTTTGGTCGACTTTAAACGCAGCTAAAAGGTTGAGCGTGAAACCAATGAAATCAATTATATGATATCCATTCAGAGTTAGAATATACTACTCCGTTACTAAATTGTTGTCGTCATTGACTTTTTTGTTACGTTTGACCATTTGTCTTATTGAAATAAAGTTTAAGAAATATCATATATTTTGTTAGAATGTGTTTTATCACTAAAGAAACTTGAAATATAGCATATACCTTTTTATTTTTAAAGAACTTTTTTGAACAAGACGTAATAGTCAAACGTCACAAAAAAGTCAATGGCGACAACAATTTAGTAAAGGAGGGAGTATTATATAGCTGCTGAAACTGAGCAAACAGACAAAACTAACTAACTCATAAGACATCCAAGCCCACTGAATGTATGGAACCACATGAACATAAAAGGATGCATTCTAAATGATCCTTCTGCAGTTTGGCTGGTAGAAAAAATCGGAGTGCTGTTTGCAATCTACATGGTCTGCAGTTGAAAAGTACTTCAGGTTGCTATCGGGATGATAGCAGAACTAAGATGAATTAGCTGGCTAGATTAAAAATACGCGGATGGAAACCCTACCGCTGCCAGGTGACTCGGGGCATCGCGCGAGTGGATACTTGGCATGACCAGTAGGGATCTTCCGTGGCTGAACAATACTCCGTGGTGTACATCGATTCGAGGTGCGGGCGTGGATCTCCAATGTTCGGGAGAGTCTATCCGATTCACATGTGGAATCGTGGTGAAAACGGAGTCTAACTGGTATAGCAGATTGGTTGATTACATAGACACACATCTCTTGTAAGCCTTGGCATATACCTTGGGGTTTTCGATCTGTTCTCGATGGTGAGGGTCACAAAGGGGATTTCGGTGAGAGATCTGCCCACCTGAAGCCGTCGACGACAGCGGAAGCGCTAGGGTTTTCCAAGCATACTGAGATGGCGGACAATCACTCTGCGATGACATCTGGGGAGGCAGGGAGGACCTGAAGATACTCAAGAACAAGGCCCCCATGATGACGGAACAAGAGGAAGCGCAGGCGAAGTGGGAACTGACAGCCTACACAAGCACACCAATTCTTAACCCGATTGGAAGTGAGGCGGAGGAGGAGGACATATTGGAGTTCGATTTGGACGATGCACCAGGAGATGAGCAGCTGAATTTTCATGCAATTGCGCGCTACTTTTGGGAGAAAAAATTAGTGCCATGGGCATGTTCACGGAGATGAGGGATGCATGGTGATTGGATGGCGAATTTCATGCAGAACAGATTGAAGCAAAGAAATTTATTCTTGAGTTCGCTACAGCAAAGGAGAGACGCTGGGTTACAGAAGGGGGCCCATGGTGGCACAAAGGTGATGCTCTAATAGTGGTGGATTATGATGGCATTACAAGACCTTTAGAGGTGAGTGTAGAATCCATCGGCCTCTGGATAAGGTTCTATGACCTGCCTCCAGTGATGAAGAATGAGGACTTTACCAAGAGGATGGGAGACCAGATTCCCATTTATCAAGATGTACAAACGCTTCACTGCATACCTGAGACTAAGGGTGGCGTTCCCCTTAAATAAAGCGCTGGTGCCCGAGATGAATAAGAGACTATGAGGATAAGAGCCTATGACCATCACGCTCAAGTATGAGAATATGCCACATTTTTGCTTTGCTTGTGGCTGTTGTAACAACTCTAAGAAATAAAGTGCATTTCATGTCATTCATGAGCATGTCATCATGTTGCATTTATGAAATTATTAATTTTGTGTTAAGAAATGCACATGAAATATTAAATTAACCCAAGTTCAATTAAATTCCTAAAAAGAAATTTAAATAAAAGTAAATAGTGAGTTTAACATTTTCTACGAATAAAACATAACAGTAGAAGAATTATGGAATTGTTCTGAATTTCTGTTGCTGTGTAAAAATAATTACAAGAAATAATTAAAGTCCTTCTTTTGAATTTAAATATGAATTTTTAATCCGAAAACTATTTGGAATTTAAACTTGGACTTAATAGGAAAAGTGTTTGAAATAATTTTATTCACAACCCTGAATTTTCGTAGATTTTTCTGAGCTCGGGAAGGTTCCTTTTTAATTAGTTAGAAGCCGAGGGCGTTTTTGCAAAAATGCGCGAGACGGCCCGCAGGCCAGCCTCTCTTCTTCCTCTCTCTCTCCCGCGCTCTCAGCACCGCCCCTGCTATGCCGCCTCCGGCCGAGCTGCCACGCAGCCCCGCCACGCAGGTGCTTGGCACCCACGCCGCCGCTTGGCCGCATCACCGCCTTCGGCGGGGATAGGACCCCCTGCTCGCCCTTATCCCTCCCTCTCTCTCGGTTTCACTCTTCCCGGCCACCGCCATTGCCCCCTCTCCGGAGCAACGCCGCCGAGGCCGCTCCGGCGACTCACCCTTCAAACCAATCCCGCCGCAGGCTCCGCCGGAGCCCATCGCTACTCTCCGAGCCGTCGCTCATCCCGAAGCTCCTCCGAACCCGGAGAATCGAGCCATTCCGCGTGAAGCTCCCCGCCGGGCCGTCGCCACCGCAACTCACGATTCGTCAGCTCCGGTGAGCTATTTGTGATTCCTATTTCTTCCTAGACATGCGCAAGAAGCTCCTCTACCCTCCTAGCTCACCGACCATGGCATGTTTCACGATGCCACGCCGGATCGCGTGTGGCCACATGAGGATCTCGTGCGGCCAACCCCGTGGCCCCGCGTGTGGCACAAAGGCATTTCGATTTTTCAAAAATTTGTAGAAAATTAAATAAAAATCGGAAAATGTGAAACTAATTTTGTTAGACTCAAAAAATTATTCTCTATCTAATTATGAAATAAAATATCTATTTGGAGTATTTTTATTTCATAGGTATTAATTAATTACCTTATTGACTTAATAGAAGCTATTATTTTATGCTGATTAAATAATTAATTTAAGAAAGGAATTTATTTAAATGAAGGAGATACTGCAGATGAAAGTATTTATGAAAATTGTTTCCCAATATTAAACTTGAACACCCTCATTTCATGTGATCTTAGTTATTTATTTTATTGCATATCATTAATTAATTATCAATTATTAACTAATGAACATGATTAATTAGTAATTGCTAATTAATGAACATGATTAATTAGTAATTGCTAATTAATGAACATGATTAATTATAAATTAATGAACATGATTAAGTGTTAATTAATGAACATGATTAATTGTTAATTAATGAATATAATTCATACAATGTTTGCACATCATATCATGTACATTCATGCATGTATGGTTGTGATTCGCGACGTATTGTTGGTCGATCTAGGTCTTGACGTGATCAAGGTTCCGTCCGAGGCCGAGACGGAGACGGGAATCTCAAAGTCGACCACACACGAGGAAGCTGACCCCGACATGAATCAAGGCAAGCCCCGGTGCATCCTACCTATGTTTTTAAATATTTTATTTTATCATATAGTTAAGTTATGTTTGTGCATTAGGTGTTTGGGAATGGTTGATACCCTAGATGTATGAGATAGGTTTCCATTTGTTTATACTATACTAGTACAGGTAGCTCAATAGAATCTAGGCTTAATTCACAGTCGCAACGGTAGATGTTTTAGGGATCTTAAAGCATGGAGGCTTTAAGGGTTGATTTGTTGACACTAAGATGAAGGAGAGTGTTAATGAAGTTGAGACCGGACGGGCCTCATAGGAGAAAGGGCAAGACGGAGATGAGGTCTTGCAAGGTGGTAGCCCCGTTTGTGTCGGTCAAGGACCGTATCGTTGTCGGCTTAGTTGAACAAGTTTGAACGTACCGTACTACATGCTGGTATCATGGGCCCAGCAACCTGATGTACCCTACCGCCCCGAGAGATGTAGCATAGCCAACTCTCTTTTGCCGGCTGTTAGTGAGAGGTGAGTCTCACGGGAGGGAAATGGGTCGGCCACGAAGGAAGTCGTGGAGTCGCCATATTCCGGGGGAGCTTGGAAACGGCTAGTCTTCCGACAGGTGCTAGCGGGAAAAGTTGTCGTATAAGACCGGTGTGGTGCGTATATGTCGTGTAGTCGGGTTTTGCCAACTGGTATAAAATTGATTCGAATCGCTATCCCTCGCAGTAATGAGTACCGCTTGTTTAGCTCGTCACATCGTAGTTAATCAACATGGAAGATGAGGATGAGAGACGGAAGAAATGTGGATCTATTCTGATCTTGTTTTGCAAACTTGATTGCAATAGCTATAGATTGCAAACATCGAGGTTAACGAACTTAATGTTGAGCTAAAACATTGAAAGTAAGGATCCATCTTTTAGTGCTGTTTTCGCAAAGGAATAAACCCCACAGCCAGAAAGCCTTTGCATACTAGGCGTCGGCCTTAGCGTGCCTATTGACGGGTCAGTCTTGCTGAGTATTAGAATACTCGGGGTTTGTTCGTTATATTTCAGGGAATGAGTCGTACTTTCACGACTTGTACGGTAACTTCCCGGAAGAGGAGCAACGTCCTGAGGGAGGTTCCCTCCAATGGGAACGGATCCCGACGCCGTGAAGAGGGAGAACCGTGATGTACGACGGGCTCGGTGCATCACGTTGATCGTTTAGTAGTATTTTGTTGTATAAAGTACAAGTTTCCGCTGCAATACTCGTAGGTTGTTAACCTTCAATAACGTTTATGTTTCCGCTGTACGATGGTTGTATTTTGAAAACCTGGTTGTATTATACCATGATGTATATATTCTGGCTTGTATGAAATGATGCACTCGTTGTAACTCTCTTCGTCGAGTGTCCCTCTGTACCAATTCCTGGGTATCTCGGAGGGGATGTCACAGCTGTATTGGACATGCGGAGGCCAATGGCAAGTTTCAGAAAGGGAAGAACAATGGAATCAAGTTTGGTGAAGAGCTGAGAGCATCGCCACCTAATAAGCGTGGTAGAGACATTATCATCAAACCAGTGGTTACCAAAACGGCTAGGCCACTCAAGTTTGCAAGCCGGAAGGAGGAGAAAGATATAGCATCGGGGCCACCAGAGCAAGCCATGGGTGAAAATATAGGTCCTGACAAGGAGGGTGTGAAGGATAGTAACATACGGGCTCAGGTGAACTTGGATTTGGAGGCAAAGGGAGCCATGCTTTGCATGGTGCACTCAAAATTGCCGGCCAGGGAAGAGATATTGAGAAGGCAAGGAAGACAAACGTGTCACTGGGGCCGAGCATCCAGGAGACGGTGCAAGAATTGCTGCCTGCTGGACAGAGGCATGCATATCTCAGCTGCTCTAGGCCGGGTGAAAAATGAACCACAAGACGAAGATGGGGTGACGGATATGGAAGTGTCATTTGCCAAGAAGAGGAAGGCTGAGGCATCTACATCGTCATCTCTCAACCTAACGGTAGTCCAAGGAGGACCCCGTCGGCGCATTGAGTATCATCAGTTGGAACTGCCGGGGGCAGGGACGCCCTCGGACAATTCAAGAACTCGTTCGGCTTGTTCGAACGCATAGTCCCATGTTAGTTTTTGTTTCTGAAACTAGACAACAGAAAGATAGAGTCGATAATTTAATGTGTAGGTTGGGTTTAAATAATTACTATGTCGTAGATGGTAAAGGCAAAGGAGAAGGTCTAGCCTTGTACTGGGATGATTCAATAAAGGTTGATATTTTGTCGTACAGGTTGCATCATATTGAATGCTAATATGGGAGGGTACTCATCATGCTGGGTGGCAAGGGACCTTTGTGTATGGAGAACCACGTACTCAGGACATACACTTAATGTGGGACCGGCTGAGGCGTATCAAGCCACGCTCGGGTGCCCCTTGGTTAATTATTGGTGACTTTAATGAAGTCATGTGGCCTTTGAGCACTTCTCAGACATGAGAAGGCCTGCACGACAGATGTTGGACTTCCGGGAGGTATTATCACATTGTGACCTGCATGACTTAGGTTTTTCCGGACTCCCATGGACGTATGATAATAAGCAAAAGAATGATCGGAATGTAAAAGTTAGGCTGGACCGAGTGATAGCTTCACCTGCTTGGTCTAACTGGTTTCCAGATGCTCGTATTCCTCATTTAGTTTCTTCTCGATCTGACCACTTCCCTATGCTTCTGTCCATGGAACAAGATGCGGCGAAGAAACCAGTGAAACAGATCATGCGCTATAAAATCATGTGGGAAAGGGAAGAGTCGTTACCAGAGGAAATAAGGAGGGCCTGGCATGAACGGTCGCCAATTCATAACTTGGGTGACATTGCCAGGAAATTACATGGGGTTATGGTATGTCTGAAAAAGTGGAGTCATCTTAAAATTGGAGCAGTTACAAAGGAACTGACGGAGATTAGAGAGAAGATTGAAATGCTGAACTTGCAAGACCTTACAGTAACAGTTACAAGGTGGGCAAACTGATGCAGAGAATGGATGAATTATTGTATCGAGAAGAGATGATGTGGTTACAGCATTCTCAGGTGCAATGGCTGAAAGAGGATGATCGATACACCAAAGTGTTCCACCGTAAGACTGACTCCAACAACAGAAGGCAAACACAATAATAGCTCTCCACTAGCTACTGTTCATGTAAGTTCACTCTCCAACAGATGAGGCAAAGGAGGATGCACTTTTGCATTTGAGGAGAGAGGCAAGCTAAAATTGGATATTCTCTCTCCTCGAATGCATCCTCCAACAGCAGCACAGGCGCGGAGCGGTGGCGCAGTGGATGACCGTGCAGAAGGCCACGACGGCATGGAGGCGGTGCGTATAGAGGAGCCGGCGGCGCGATGTCAAGCGGCGGGCGGAGAGGCGGGCGTGCGCAAGGAGGATGCGGCATGGGAGGCCGTGGGGCAAGCATGTGTGTGGTGGCAAGGCGCGGAGGAGGCGACGCGGCGGCTCGGCCGCCCTGATCTCATCCACCGCGCTACCATGCCCGACGCCGTGCTCCGCCTCCTGTGCGGGTCTGCACAGCGGCGCAAGGAGGACGGGCGTGCGGAGCGGCGAGCGGCTGCGGGCTAGCACGGCTTTGAGCGACGGACGCGTTGGCCACAGGCACGGAGCTGCAGGCAGCCCTGCTATCTCGCCGTGTATGGGTCCAGCTGATTCGGTGGGAGAAAGAGAAGAAAATGCTGATTCGGTGGGAGAAAGAGAAGAAAATGAAGAAGCTTTGACTCGGCGAGGAAGGGAAAGAAAGAGGCTCCGTGCTAGAGCTCGCTGCCGGTCAGGAGGTGGTGTGCGCCTGCTGACCGTGCTGCTGTGTTTGCTGCGTGCTTTGCTTGCAGGCCAACGGCGATGCGGCGGAGGACATGGCGCGAACGCGAGACAGGAACCGGCTCTTTGCCTCACTAAACTGCCTTTTCTGTTGGAGTCACCCGTCACACGGATATGCATATGAGACTGTTCATCCCATGCAAAAAGGATTTTGCCTCTGGAAAATGCATTCTCTTATTGGAGTCAGCCTAAGGCTGCCTGGCGAGCAAAAAAGAACAAACATAAGAAACTCAAACAAGGTAGTGGGCATTATACTCAGGAAAGGAGATAATCGAGTAGATGGCGAGAGATTAAATTCAGGAACTGTACTCTGAGGACCCTAATCTCATCCTGGAGCCCCTGTTGCAACAATTTGGAGAGACGGTGTCTGATGAGATGAACCAGAATCTGTGCAAAGAGTTCACGGAATAGGAAATATCAGACGCGCTTTTTCAAATAGGGCCGCTTAAGGCGCCTGGAACGGACGGATTTCCGGCCAGATTTTTCCAGCGAAATCGGGAGATCGTTAAGACTAACATGACCTGTGACACTCCGTGTCATGTTTTTGCAAGTTAGCAATTTTAAAACTAACCTCAGGACTGGATGAACCTACCCAAGAAAATTCATTGACATGCAAAGTGTTTTGGGCAGTGAATAAATTCAAATACACTTTGGTTCGATCTCCTACAACACAAGTATGGTCGACCAAAAATATATGTTGTAGGGCATGTCAAAAGAAAAATCTATGACAAAACCCCACTGGATTTCATCAAGGTTTGATACCTCAAATAAATCAGAGAAACTTAACTTTTAAGCCTCTTCTCTGAATTTCCAGAATTAATCTGCAAGGAATTTTTGAGTAAACACAACGTTCATGTCACTTTCTAGAGTTATATTATCCAGCAAAATTCTCCTTTTTAGTTTTCGAGCTTGGGAAGGCCTTGCATTTGATTTTTCAAATTTGAATCGGGCCACGTTTGGAAATTGGAGAAAAAGGAAAAGATGCCAAAGCATATTCGGGCGGGCCCCACCTGGCAGCCACCTAGGGCCGCGCCCCGCGCCCGACCGGCGCCGTACACCGGCGTCGCGTGGTGCCAGCCCTCCGGCCCGTCCCCACCTGGTCGGAGGGACAAAGGGGAGGTCCCCCGTCCGGTCGGAACCCCCTCTCCATTCCCTCTCTCTGTCTCCCGAGCTCCCATCCCGAGCCGCCATTGCCGCCGCCTTAGGAGCTCGCCGCCCCACCGTCTCCGGCTGCCGCAACTCGGGCCATGCACGCCGCGTGAGTCGCCTCACCCCCACCCTGCTCCACGCCCAAAAATCCCCAAAAATGGCGGACTAAACCCGACCAATTTCGACCAAATTCCGCCTCTCCGATGAGCTTTTTCTCCCCCATTCTTTCCCGATGCGTGCGCACGTTGATGGAGCACCTCCCCAAACCCTAACCCCCTCTTTTGTCTCACGAGGTCGTCGGAAATCTTGTTTTCCCCGGCCGCGGAACATCGGCCACCGCCACCTCCACGCCGACGACCCCCTTCCGGCCGTGCTCATCCTCAACCAAGGCCATGACGGTGGAGCTCGTGTTCCGGTGAAGCTTCACGGCCAAGCCGTCCCTCTTTCCGTGCCTCCTCCGCGACCACGCCGCACCGCCGTCGCCCGTCGCGCCGCCTCTCCGGTGAGCCTCCGGCCGCGTGAAGCATCCCGTTGAGTTCGCGGAGTTGCGTGGCGCCCCTTGGGCCCCATGCTTCGGGCCGCGCACGAGCCGCCGGCGTCGCCGCCTCCCGGCCGCGCGCTGGTGAGACCATACGGCGGGCCACACGGCTTGGGATCCCGTGTGGCCACAGCCACACGCGGATCTAGAACCCTGTGGTCCTCGTGGCGCCTAGCGCGAATTTAAATTTTTAAATTCCGGATGCCATTTTCGTAATTAAGGCCGAAATCCATTTAAAATTACAAAATTCATATCCGGAGTTCTAGACCTCGAAAAATTGCAAACTAAATTTTGTTGGAATCCTTGAAACATGTACTATTTTATAGTGCATTCACTTTGGCATGACCAGAGGCAAATTATTTAGGTTAAATTCTTTTTAAGAAACTCAAGAGTAGGACTTAATTAATTATTTAATTACCCTAAATTATGAAGCTTAATTTAATTATTATCTATAACATGTGCCTAAGGACCAGAAACAATTTAATTGCTATTTTACCTAGTTTTGCTGGGATTAATGGATTATTTTCTTACACATGCTATAATTATTTAAATGCTTCATGGGAGTTGATGAAGTAGATTAATTTAGTTAATCACCTTAAATCATTTTCACCTCGTTCGACGCCCAGTTAAATTATACTCATAAATTACATGTATTTGATGAAATCCGCACGTATTCCATAAAATATTCAATATCATGTTTTCATCAAAATTTACACATCACCTTTGCATCATGTAGCTGCGGTGGTGAACGCGGTAACCGGCGAGGAGGAGGCAGAAGTCGCTGTTGTTGTTGACCCAGCTGCTCAGGCTCAAGCTCAAGGCAAGCCTCGGTGCACAACCTATTTAATTAAGTATTTTATTTTCATCACTTTGTTTGTAGGTCTGTATTGTGCATTAGGTCTACAGGAGTTGTGATGAAACCCTAGCATGCAGTAGGATCCTAATGCCCATGTTCCAATCACCCCACGCTAGATGCTTGCTTAAATAGGGCGATGATCCGTCGAGTGGTATGGAGACCACTCGTAGATAGGACAATCACCTTTTTGGACACGATGCTAAGTATTGAGATGAGAATGGAAAATTGGAGGCCGGACGGGCAACTTAGGTGGAAAGTGAAGGACTGAAAGAGTCTTCAAGGTTGTAGCCCTGTCTCGTGCACACAAGGACCGCGTCGTGTCCGGCCCATGTGGTTAAGTTTGAACGTACTACTTGCATGCTGGAGTTAATGGGCCCAGTAAACCGACGTACTGGTGGTTGCTGTATGTTAGAGAGATACCCTACTCCCTTGGTTACTTGGCAGGAATTCGGGAGGAGAGAAGGGAGCACTCTACTCACGGATGACGTCTGGGACGACATCGCATGGGGGACCCTTCTCGGGGAGCTAGGCCCGACTAACACTACAGCACCGGCTGGGAAAGGTTGTCTCATGCGGCTTCCGGAAGCGCGTATGTGACGTGCAGTCAGGTTTCTCCTGTAGGATGTAAATCGATTCGAATCGCTGCCCCTCACGATGAACGAGTACCACTTGTCCCGTCGACCGGAACATAGTAAGAAGAGAAACATTGATGATGATGATTATGATTAAATTGCTGTATTGCTTAATTACTTGTTTGGAAACATGTAATGCAATAGATTAGTGCAAATTAAATTTATTCTTCTGAGCAACTTAATTAATCTGCTAAAAGTTGAAAGTAAGGATTCACTTGTAGGCCAGCATAGTGCTTAATTTTATCCTATTCCACCGGCCTTTGCATGTCTAGGAGTCGGCTGTAGATGGCCACTTTGACGGGTCGAGTCTTGCTGAGCTCTAGTTGCTCAGGGCTTTGCTCTATGTGGGTTTCGAGAGGACCCCGTCGGACAGGATTTAGATGTTGGAGATGACGTCCGGTTGGACCAAACTTCGGACGGAGGCCACTACAGCTTGGGAGTGGTGCCGTCCGGAAGAGTAGAGGAGTTGATGTGCCGGTAAGGTGTTCTAGGGCAAGAACATCCGACTCTGCCGGATGCTCGTGATGTATCGCCGAGAGAGCGATTGTATCTTAATGCTTCCGTTGTTTAGTTGATTTCCAAACTTATTAGCTTCGATGCTTATGAGACTCGATGTACATTTGTACTTGGGA
>JAUNZO010001710.1:0-17388 GCA_031894775.1 Chloris gayana
TTGGTGTTTATTCGGATTATGCTGATTGTGATGTGGTTCCTATGCAAGCTTGTTCACTTTTATTGGGTCATCCTTGGGAACATGATAATGATGCTACACACCATGGTAGAAGTAATAAATACACTTTTATGCATAAAGGACAGAAAATTACTTTAGTACCTTCGATCATTCTGATCATGAATCGCTTAAGTATATTCGTTCTCAAAGTAATTTGAACTGTAGACATGCTAAGTGGGTTGAGTTTATTGAGTCTTTTCCTTATATTATCAAGCATAAAAAGGGAAAGATAATGTGATTGCCGATGCTATGTCTAGACAATACACTATGTTGTCACACCTTGATTGTCGCATTTTTGGGCTTGAATCAATTAAAGAACAATATGCTCTTGATGCTGATTTTAAAGATGTTTTGCTGCATTGTAGAGAGGGTCGTACATGGAACAAGTTTGTGATAAATGATGGATATTTGTTTAGAGCAAACCGTCTTTGCATTCCAGTTGGTTCCGTTCGTCTTTTGTTGTTACAGGAAGCGCATGGAGGCGGATTGATGGGACATTTTGGTGCAAAGAAGACGGCGGATGTGTTGGCCACACACTTCTTTTGGCCACAGTTGAGAAGAGATGTTGAGTGCTTTGTGGCTCGCTGCACTACTTGTCAAAAAGCGAAGTCTCGCTTGAATCCACATGGTTTGTATATGCCTCTTCCCGTTCCTTCAATACCTTGGGCGGATATTTCTATGGATTTTGTTTTAGGACTGCCTAGGACTAAGAGGGGGAGGGATAGTATTTTTGTTGTCGTGGATAGATTTTCTAAGATGGCTCACTTTATACCTTGTCATAAGAGCGATGATGCTATTCATATTGCTGATCTATTTTTCAAAGAGATTGTTCGTTTGTATGGTATCCCTTCTACTATTGTTTCAGATCGTGACGCTAAATTCTTGAGTCATTTTTGGCGCACTCTATGGAATAAGTTGGGAACGAAGTTGTTGTTCTCTACAACATATCACCCACAAACTGATGGCCAAACCGAGGTAGTGAACCACACATTGGGCACCATGTTGAGAGCTATTTTAAGGACAAATCGGAAGACGTGGGAGGAATGTTTGTCTCATGTGGAGTTTGCATACAATCGTGCAACACATTCGACCACCAAGGTAAGTCCTTTTGAGGTAGTGTATGGTTTTAATCCCCGTGCTCCTATTGATATTTTGCCTTTGCCTACTAGTGAGAGAGTTCACTTTGGTGCTAAGGAACGTGCTGAGTTTATTTTAAAAATGCATGAAACAACTAAGCACAACATTGAAAAGATGACTGAAAAGTATAGGATTGCTGGTAGTAAAGGTAAAAGGGAAGTTAAATTAGAACCGGGTGATTTAGTATGGTTGCACTTGAGAAAGGATCGGTTTCCTGAGTTGAGAAAGTCTAAGTTAATGCCTAGAGCTGCTGGTCCTTTCAAGATAATTGAGAAGATTAATGATAATGCATATAAACTTGAGTTGCCTCCTGAGTTCGGGGTTAGTTCAACTTTTAACATTGCAGATTTGAAGCCTTATTTGGGTGAGGGGCATGAGCTTGAGTCGAGGACGACTCCGATTCAAGAGGGGGAGGATGATGAGGACATCACTCCTTTGGATACAAATGACACTCCTCCGCTGAACGTTCAAGGACCAATCACTAGAGCTCGCACCCGACAATTAAATTTAGAGGTGAGCTCGTTCCTAAGTCTTTCCTTTCATAATTTTGAGAATAGTTTGCTACCTAATGATTTTATTATGATTAGGAATCAAGGAGAGGACCATAATATGAATGGAAAAGGGCTTAGAGGTGTGGAGGTCCAGCAAGAGGCGCAAGGCATTGTGGAGGCCCAAACCAAGTCGACTTCGAGTCTGTTTCGGAGTCCAGGAACAGTCTGAATTAAAACGGACGCCCACATCGCATACGAAGTCGGATTTGGACGTTCTACATATGGATGGAAAGATAATTTCATATGCTTTCCAGTGGAACCGGTTCCACGTCAAATTTCATCCGGAGTCTCCGGGAATCATCGAAACATTGGAACGTCCAGAATCTGTTTTTGGTGCTGCGTCACCGTTTTTGGCCTTTGGGCCGTGTATCTCGTGTGAGCCCATTAGGGGAGCGTCCAGGGGGTTCTTGCACGTCCCCAAGTCTTTATTAGCAGCAGCCGCCACCTATGTTAGGGTTGGGTTTTGCTTAGATTATTCTGCTTAGACAGTTTCGCCGTTCATCGGTTTGTGAGACCCCAACTTGTGAGATTAATCATACATCTGCAAATTTGGTTGCGTTCTTTCTTGTTCTTGCTTGTGTTCTTCATTTGCAGGCCGGGATTAGCCTTCTGGCGAGGTCAACCGTGCAACGCCGGTTGATAACCATAGAGGACGTGGTGCTGCGATTGCGGGGTTCGAACGTGTTGTTCAAGAGCCGGATCGACGTGTGTCACATCTTCGCCAAATCAAGAGTTATCCGAACCTTTCGGAAGATCAGGACCCTAGTCCACATCACCAAGGCTTAACCGTGTACTCTCCAACAGTCCTCAACCCGTGCAACCACCCTGCCATACACATCACCTCCGGGTCGGTGAGATATCCGGCCCACTTTATAATTCACAAGCTACGTAGGTTTACCAATCCCCATAAGAAAGGTATGCAAGTGGTCCACAACTCAAACTTGTTCGCGGAGCCACAATGGGGTGTTCTCACTTTTAATCAATTTATCATTTTCAACTTTAATCATAAGCCATATTTGAGTGTCCCATACTATCATTGAGTCCATAAACATGGCATAGCATTTCTAACGAAGGTATGACACATATTCTACATAGGACATAAAGGAATTTATGCACGTGGATTTCCAAAATCAATTCTTAGAACGTAAATGCACAATCATCATCCTCAATATAGTGATAAAAGAAAATATTTTCAAAATAATAGGAATGCACCGGGGCTTGCCTTGAGAGTGGTCGAAGTTAGTACTAGCTTCACAAATGTTTAGAGTGGCAATAGCTTCTTCCAGTATGAATCAATTCGACGTTGTCACCTAGAGAATGAAATGCAATGCATAAGTAACATGAATACAAGGTCGATGATGATGGTGATGTATGGGTGCTGTTTTGTATGATTGTCATGTGCGCAAATCGAGTAGAAATTACATTCGTGGAATTAGTGGCATGCATAAGGATGTAATTCTTCTCATTTTAATTAGGTTGATTTACCACACTTGCACATGTACCTAGGCAAGTAGTGTGTAGGCAAAAGGACATGAGGGCTGTGGTTTTTTTAAAACATTGTAGTTCAGACCTGAAATGATGAACAAAGTTTAAACGTGAACCGAAGCAATTTAGGGTTAGGTAAAGTTTTATCATCACATGCGATTACGGTGTAACCCTAATTCGAGAATTTGGTTACAAAAATTAATACGTGCATGAATTTAATGGAAACTTCTTACTAAACCTACCATGCTGGACCATGTAACATGGAGGAGGGTGAGATTTACATAAACATGCAAAAATGTAATTTCTAGAAACATAAAATGATTTTATTTGTGCTGAAATTAACCTTTTCCTGAATTAATCAAAGGGCATCAAAAATAATTATTTAGCATGCTCAAAATTAGACATGGGATTTTATGCAAGTGCACAGGACTATGATGAGCAGATCTACCATGTTTCATGCCAAAATAATTTATATAGATTTAATTAAAAATTAAAAACAGAGAATGCCATAAATGCAATAACTTGAAAAATATGCAAGGAAAAATATGCATGCTATGTCCAAGTGGCACCTAATTTGGATTTATATTTTTAAAGTTATGACTTAAGTGAGTTTTTGTCGATTGACTTTTAACATTTTCGTAAAAATATGAAAATGACCAAATCCGACAAGCTCATGTTCCTTTTCTGAAAGTACAAGTTTTGTAGTTTCCAAAACATTTTAGTTTGCAATTTCTGGACTTTAAGATGGAAAGATATGGATTTTCTAAAATGCAATAAAGTTTGAGCTATTTACAAAACTGCCATGGGGCATTTGACTTCGCAGAAAATTACGAAATTGCCACCGCGACTTGAGGTGTGGCTGCTAGGTTCAAGAAATTATGAAACTAATGAATCACACACGTGCTATGGTGAGTTACACACGTAGGGAAACAATAATTACACGACGGGGATTACCGTGGCAAGAGTATTTCACCGTGAACCGAACGGTAGTCGGCAACGAGGTTTTGAGACGAAAACTCAAATTACTCCTAGCACACCCAACGGAATGAGTTGATGTTCCTTTGAGGTGGAAGAGGAGTTCTAGGCGCTCAAAATTGAGGAGGGTTGAGGGTGGTGTTGGCTTGAGGTAGCTCGGGGCACGAGCTTGAGCTCGGGGCGACCATGGTGGTCGTGCGGGATGGCGGCGGCGTTTTGCTCCGATTCTCGCGAGGGTGAGGGAGTGGAAGCCAGGCAGGGGTGCTGGAGCGTGGAGAGGGAGGCTGCAGTGGTTTGAGCACTCATATATGCAACCATGGCTCTCGTGCGAGTTTTCTAAGGGAGAGAGAGAGAGGGGCGACGGTGGAGGTAGGCGGCGCCATTCACTCCCGACCATTCCCGTTGCCCGGCGGGTACAGGGGCGGTTGGGGAGATGGACAAGGTGATGGGGCGGATGGGACTGGGCAGGAGCACGCTTGGGCCGGCGGCCAGGCTGGCCGGACCGGCGGTCCGAGCCACCATTGCCCGGCGGGCAAGGAGCTCGGGTTGGTTTTTGAAATTTCAATCTGCGTTTTGGAAATTTGAACAAAAACGATGGTTCTGTTGCTCCAAAATTAAAAACAAAAATATGGGGAGCTTCAGCATGAAAAGATAAACCGTTTTGTTTTAAGTCAAAGTTCCAGTTTCGTTTCCAAAAATTCATACAAAATTCACAAAGAGTGCAGTTTCAGATTTGAATTTGAATTTTTGAGCATTCAAAACTTTGTTCAAAATTTTTGTAAAAATGCTGTAAAATCGTTATTTTGCATGAGAAACAAGATGGTGCAAAAATATGTGGGTATTGCTTGTATAATTTTTGTGTTTTTCTTAAAGCTAGGGTTTAGCCCTAGGTCTTCCCTTTTCTTTTGATTTTTTCTTTCCATTTTTCTTTTCTTGCTTTCTTTTGGATGATTAGCTTTAGGGCTTCATTTGTGAGGGGTCATTAGGGTCCAACTAGGCCATTAACGTTAATTCATGACATGGGATGTCACAGTTTTCAAACCCAAATGCATTTTTTCTTCAATTTATTTTGTTAGTTTTTAATTAAAAATTTTACAAGTATATGATGAATTTTGCACAAAATTGACTATAATACATGGACCGTTTATAACAAAAAAATCCATCAAAATTATAGTAGATTGCAATGGTTATGATAGTTGTGTGTGCCAAAAATTTGTTTGAAACTTTAAAGGAATCTTCAGAAACAAAAATAAAAAGAAATAAAACCTCATTTTTGGAATTAATTTGAGCATTTTTATTTTGATAAGCATAGGGTTGTTTGACCTCATTTTTGTCAAGGAACTGTTTCCCTAACATGCAAACCTATTTATGTTTTTTAAATTTTTTTACGGATCTTGGCAAATAAAACTAGTTGAAATTGGCAATGTGACCAAAGTGAAATGAGTTTTAGACTTAAATGCAAGTCAAATTGAACTCACACATGTTTATATGCTCTTAAAAATTGGAACAAAAATTATACATATGTATTTATACATGTTATGCACACCAACAACAACTAATGGTAAAATTAATTATGGTTTACGAAAAAAATACAATAAATGTTAAAATAGACTCAATATGACATATACATAGTTATAACAAATTTAATCTAATTTTCTAAAGCAACCTAAACCTGATAGATAGATTGGAGTTTTAGAAAAATTTACGAAAAAAAATTGTTCCATTTGGACTATAGTTGAGTAAATAATACTAGTTCGAATATTTAAATATGAATCAAAAGAAAAAATAGACTCAATATGACATATACATAGTTGTAACAAATTTAATCTAATTTTCTAAAGCAACCTAATCCTGATAGATAGATTGGAGTTTTAGAAAAATTTACGAAAAAAAATTAATTGTTCCATTTGGACTATAGTTGAGTAAAATATACTAGTTCGAATATTAAAATATGAATCAAAAGAAAAAATGAGAACCCCCCCCCCATCTTGAGCGAGAACTGCACTTGACATATGGGACCCACATGTTTCTTTACATTAGATTAAAATATTTGAGTTTTTTGAATTTTTTTATATTCTTTTTTATCTTTTTAAAATTTACCAGTTAGAAATTATATAAATATATATTTATCTAAATTAGAATTTACCAAAAGTAGAATTAAATATATATTTATCTAAAATAAACATTTATATTCTTAAGTAGATTTAAATAAAATTGAGTATATATTTATCTAAAATTATCGATTATATATATAAATAGATTTAAATATTTATGTTTATTGGAATTTACATATTTATGTTATTCAAATTAACATATTTGTTATTTTTTGAAACCAATAATCAAAAAAGAAAAAATTTGTGGGCCCATCTACAACTCGGGCCACCATTACTAGGGCGAATTTTTTATCCGCCCGTCGACCAATTACTAAATTCGAGCCTTTTCACAAGCGGCCCGAGTTCACGGGCCCACAGGCCAAGCAGCCCAACAAGCAAAGCACGATCCGGTTAGCCCACAGAGAATTAGGAACGTTCGACATGGCGGACGCGCTTAGGTTTTTAAGCTGGGCGCGCCCACCCCGGGTGGGCGATATCGTACTAAACATCCCCACCCAGGTTGCGCTTGCCATCGTAATATCAAACGGCTGACGTCAGCCGTCCGATATTACTGAAGGACCTTCAGTAATATCGTCCGCTGATGTCAGCCGGCCGATATAATAGTGGCCCATATTTTTTTTCTTTTTTTATTATTGGTTCCAAAAAATCACAAAATATGTAAATTTGAATAACCTAAAGGTACTTGACAATAGTATTATTGGAGTGGATACACAACTCACAAAAAATACAAGAAGTCGACTAGGTGGATTGGTCCGAGTTAAGAAAAAAAAGCCATACGGAACTAAAAATCTTTTCCGGAGATATTCATTTTCCTAAAGAGGCGGATAAGATATTAGGTGCCAGTTTGATACCACCAGAAAGAGAAAAAAGATTCTAAGGACTCAAAAAGAAATAAGAAAAAAATGGGTTCATGTTCAACGAAAAAAATTCTTAAAAGCAAGGAAAAATATTTTATTTCAGTTCAACTTGCAGTCGCATTACAAATATGTAAATTCGAATAACATCACAAATAATATATGAAATGTGTTTTAAAAAAGTGTCACCATGTGGATAATATTGAAATATTGGTGTTTTATAAACCATACATCTTCCGAAACTAGTCGTTTACCAATTTTCCATTCTGACCGTCATCTCACGCGCATCTCCGGAAACAATCTTGAATAGCTTAGTTGTGTTTGAAGCATCTTTAACTTGTTCATATCTGCGAAGAGGGAGACATCGTCGAACCGGTTGTGCTCCTCCGGGTCTTTAACATTTTAAACACCAACAATTCTTTGTTTTCCGGACATCACAATGTGCTTCTTCTCGTGTTCGGGCTCTAGTATATAAAACACCTGGTGCAACACGTTGCGGGAGAACCCAAGGGTCATCTTTGTGACCTACATTATTGAGGGAGACAAGAGTGAAGCCATATTCATCCACCTCTACACCTTGCGGGTGTTTTACCCATTGAGACTTAAATATCGGTATCTATTAGGTCGTGCCATATGTGAGTTCCCAAATCTGGTCAATATATCCGTAATATGTGTTTTCTGTCAATGTTTTGCCTTCTGCTATTACGCTGACACCACTATTTTTGTTTTGTCTCTTTTTGTTTTTCTCCCTATTGTAGAATGTAAAGCCGTTAATAGCATAGCCTTGCCATGTTGTAACTAACGGTTGCAGCATCAACGAACAAATACAACATCTCGTTGTTCTCTTGTTTCGCCAACTGGAAATTTTTGGTTCTTCAACCACCTTGGAAAGTTTTTCTTGTGCTCCTTCATGATCCAATCCTCCGAGTATTTATTTTCATTCTGTTCACGAAGTTGCTCGCTGGTATTGCTGGATGTACGGCTCAACAATTCATAAGCTGTTGGAGTAGGCTGGAATGTGCTTGGCTCACCAACTCGAATTTCTCATTGTTATATGTCCTTTTTCTGGTGGTTCCTTTACCGAAAAGTCTTCCTTCATGACGTGACACCGGTAGAACAATTGGTTTTCCATTTTCACTGTAATCGTTGTAAAACTCAAATATCTCCTTGGTTGTATATGCCTCTATCATGGAACCCTTAGGGTAAGCTCGATTTCGGACATACCCCTTCGGAATAGACATATAGCGCTTGAACAGAAACATATAATGCAAGTAAATAGGACCAAGAATAGCAATCTGATCAGCTTAGTGAATCCTATAGTGCTCCATTAGATCAAACAAAGAAGCATGCACATCTCTAGTTGGCACATGGTCTCTATCATCTCTTTACGTATAATTTCAACCTCATTAAGGCTTATGACCTTCTTAGATATTGAATTACAAAAATGACACATCCGTATGATAACCAACTTTATATAAGGTTGCTTAACAACCCCGATTGCGACAGATGAGAAATAACGAAAGCATCATATGACATTCATGAGTGTTGTATCCACTTATCTTCAAGTCACTCATTGATACGAGCTTCTTTATGTTTGAATAGAAACATGTGGGTACTTTTATCCATCGCAGACAGTTGCAGAATGCCGTTTTCTCCTCGGGTGTTAGGTTCCAACTAGCCGGTGGACGGTAGTACTTACCATTATGTCTTGGCTTAGGGTGAAGCCCATGCTTTATGTTTAATTTCTCTAGGTCCCTTCGTGTACGCAGTCCATCTTTTGTCTTTCCTGGAATATTGATAAATGTGCCGTTACGGTTGTCGAAGACACCCTTTCCGACATGCATGGGGTCCGTGGCATGAGCAATCTCCAACTCCTTCCAATAGCTTAAATACCGATGAAATGTTGATAGTTTTTTAAACGGCACTCCTGTATCAGTATTCTTTCCTTTCTTTCCCTTCTTCTTTCCATAGGTATATTTGATGTTTCGGACCATTTCAAACACAATTGACCATCTCAAAGTTTCGGAGTCAGCCCTGTCTCAATTGTGCCATCAAAATCTTCTTTCTTTTGATGATAATTGTGCCTTTTTGATAGCAATCGTCGATGCTTTACATACACCAACTTACGCGAAAAAGAAAGGTACAATGATGCGGTCCGGTCCACACACGTTGAACATGTTGTTTTTCCTTTTATCCGGACATTTAAATCGGAGCGTGCCGGGTTGTCACCGACGGTACAAATAATCATTGCATATAGGGTGAATCTTTGTTTTCTATATGCATCATACACATCCACCCCCTATTCCCATAATGTTTTGATGTCTTCCATCAACGCTTCAAGAAAGACATCAATGTCAATGTCGGTTTGTTTTGGTCCGGAAATCGGTGTAGTTAGCAGAAGATACTTCCTCTTGTGGCACAACCATGAAGGGATATTGTATATGCAAGCAATTACCGGCCCGGAACTCGTGTGGGTTTGTGATCTCACCGAAAGGATTCATTCCATCTCGTACTTAAGGCCATTCTTACATACCTTCTTTCTAGAGAAAAATCACGATGTCTAATGTCAAAGTTCTTCCACTGTCGAGCGTCAGCAGGGTGAAGAATCATCCCATTGTGACAGCCCGATTTCCACCGGAGGGTGAAAACCGTGCCTTTGTACCTCATAGTCACTCCCAGGAGGATGACTCGTACAACCAATACGAGTTGAATATCATAAAACCATAAAAGAATACAAATTATAACAGAATACAAGATAAGATATTATTCTAAGAAGAATAACATCTACAACAATTGAGTACATGGACTTGGCACGCAGGCCAAGGAAACAACACAAGACTACTAGCGGAAGCGAAACACCAAACGTTGATGACGACAAAAGCAAATCTTCAACTTGAGCGTAGCGGAAGTCTTCGTAGTGAATCCAAATCCACGAGCAACTTGAGTGTAGGCGAAACCCTCCTTAATCATCTTCAACCTTAATCTAGTTGGGTTAACGAAGTCTTGACGTTGAAGCTTGCTCTACTAGTCGATCGAAAAACAAAGTGGTAAAGCCGTGAGTACATAGAGTACTCAGCAAGCTGCAACTACCTAGCAACAATGTATGCATGATTGGATAATTCAAGGATAGGCAAGGGCTAGCACCTAAAGCATTATTCCTCAAGTCTATGTGAATCATATTTTATTATTAGTCAAATTTTATAAGTGGCCTTGCAGGAAACAACACAATCCCGCAAGGGTCAAATTTTATGTCCAAGACACCTCCACCGGACCACAGCTCGAAGCCGGAAGTAAAACACCTATCGAGAGGAGAAGTAGTAAATGCTAATCAAGTGGGTCGCTCGGAGGTAGTGCCCATACTTTGGGCTAGACTATACGTATAGATTTATATATCTCTGCAGAGAGTAAGCATCCGTAACCACGTGAAGAGGTACCATAACATAGAACTCCTGCAGAAGCCTATGCACAAGCAACACTCACAAGATCACTCAACAAAGCATCGATCGGTAGGCGCCCGTCCCTCGAGTCCGGGATCCTCTAACCACAACATAGGAAAAGAAGGTCCTGAAGGGTGTGACAAGGCGTACCACGGGCCAGGTGGGATATCCTCCGCTCGTGGGTCGAGACAACAGCTCCAACACCCACTACCACTATTCTCTACACCACGGCGGGCCACCCAGTCCTCCGCTAAGTATCATGATCCAGCCCGCCCATACAAGTCACGTGGTATGCTAGTAGACCAAAGAGCAAGCAAGCACAAGAACCGGTCCTTAGGCTGCCGGGGCGAGTCACCATCCCTCTCCTCAAAACAACGAGTCTCAACAACGAGTGTCACCACCACGGGGCCCCATAACCCAAGGCCCCTACACAACTCGTACCCGCAACAGGTACTCTCCAAATAGAGACTCCCCGAAGTCTCCCAGCACCTAACCACCTACACTCGCCCCCGCAAAAGCCCTACAGGGTATCTAGTACGTAAACTCGACACCTAAGAAACACCTACAATTTATTTTACACAAAAACATGTATAGTCATCATGGGGTTCGATTAAGCAACTAAGCAAGTACTAAGCATGCGAGTAGTAGTAGAACAACCTATGGCAAACAAGTGGCAAGGATGGCATAGTATGGCATAGGTAAACTACAAGTGCAAGTATCCATTAATCATGTATGGTTCAATTTAATGCAAATACTAAATAGGAGCAAGAGTGGTCAAGGATTGCGGCTTGCCTTAAATACGGTCCAAGAATAGATCGGTGTCCTCGCTTGGCTTTGACAAGTACTCCATGAGCTTCGACCATCCGATCCCACCGTCATCCAAATTCGAGGCAGAACGGGTAAATGACACGCGAATCAAGAAAATGACACGAATTACGAGAAAGGTTGGAAATGAATCGCACGAACAGATTTAATCACCGCTAGAACATGGGCATTAATAATACTAACGCGTAGGTAACGTCGTCACGATTCTAGCGCAACTGGTCTCATATAACTCCGACGTCTAGAGGATCGTCTACTAAATTCCGAAGATTAAGGAATGAATAAAGGAGCTTACGGGAAAAGGGGCGGAAATAATTAACGATCGAGCAAGATACGGCGAATTTTGAGATACCGTAGAATTAAACGATGCGATGATTGGAACTTGGAGAACACTAACGTAACACGACAAATCTAACACAATTGACCGCACAATTTCCCGAGGTCCGGAGAGAAGGATATGATCTTCTGAAGATTAAAGGAATTATCGGAAAATCCGAGAAAGAAAGAAAAGAATTAAACAGAAGAATATTCTAGGGAATATTCTCTGTCGGTGCACCACTGTACCGTGGATCGGGTCCATCCAAAAACCAAGAAGAGACTCATGGACCATCAGCCACGTCACAGGACACCTCAACGGCACGAGAATTGAGATGGATCGGAAAACGAATCGCAACAACCTAATTAGTCGTTGCTAGAACATGGGAATTAACGACACTAACGCGTAGAGCTCGACGAGACGAATCCAACGCAACCGACCGCGTAATTTTCTGAGATCCAGAAGAAAAGATATGAATTTCCAAAGATTTAAGGAATATTGGAAATTCAGAAAGATTAAAAAAGGTTAAGCAATGAATATTCTCAAGAACATTCCCTGAAGATAAATTGCACGCGGAACCCAGCTGCCATAGACTGCTGAGCCTATGGCCCACCAAGGACCAGGTTCACCGGAGAGGGAGCAAGGCAAAGGGAAAAAATCACAGCACCTGGAACAGGTCAAGCTCTACGGCGTGCGCGGCGTCAGGCAGATAGAAGCAGCTACTAAGGTTCTAGCTGAACGAGAAACACAAAGCTTCGCACTTTCGACACTTAAACAGATTCACTAGCTGCCGTAAAACCGAGTCTCTGACCAAGCAAATCGTGAACAGGAACTGATCCCCATTGACTGAGCTGATCCAAAACATATGCATGAACTAATCCAAATAGCATGCAAGAGTGAGGCTTTCACATCATTGCGAATAATCATATACAGCAGATACTAAAAACTTACGTTGAAGCACAAGTAGGCCGCTCCTTGCTACCCTATACGATAATTAGTACTCATGAGAGTTAGCGAACGAGAACCAAGGCGAAGGGTACAGCACTAACGCACAACGATTGTCAATTGCATCCTTTGTTCGGTTGGCTCACAAAGAATTGGGTGCGTCAGGAGAATGGTAAGCAAGACAAGGTATTAGTTAGACAAAGCACAAATAGGTGGTTGCCAGCTGAGCTTGGACGGCCAGCAAAAGCTTCAGCTAAGCATCGAACTGAAAGAAGACCACCGAGCTTATGCAACTCCAGAACCGAAAACTTCCTTTGCAACAAACAGGCACAACTAATCCCAAATCAAAGAGCGTGCAAGATTCACTCCACCTAGAAAAGAATTATGGCCTGGCTTCCGATTTTTCCGTCGGGTTGCTTGGTTCACAAGACGGCTACACGACGCACAGCGCTAACACGCCTAAGACGGTCGATTCAACCAGGAAGGAAGACAGAGGGATGCACGCAAGCTCACCAAATCGGAAAGGCGAGGCTCTTGTCGTTGTTGCTGCTGGAGTCGAGGGAGATAGTTGTGACGTCCTTGCTCTGCTGCAGCTGCACTTGACGGTGCCTCCACTGGCATGGGTTGCGTTCCAGGGTCCCTGAGCGAGATCCGAGTCTGAGACTTGGTCACCACGAGGCAGAGAAAAATGGAGTACAAGGAACGGACAATAAATCTGGGCGAAGCTCACCAGAAAATCTATGAGCGACGATGTTGGTTGCTCCGGTTCACGGACTGCTCCTCCTAACGAACTTGGCATTGATTTCACTGGCAAGGGTAACGTTCCCAGGAATCTGCACAATATTCCGGACCAAAACTTAGCCACAAGATGGAGGAAACGATGGAGGCCAGAGAACGCAAGTTAACTCTGGACGAAGCTCACCAAAACGGGATGAACGACGAAGACTTGGCTTCAGTTCATGGAACGCGTCGACTCCGCCATTGGCGACCAGGCTGTTGACGATCCTAGCATTCCTGAACTCCTGCGCATGCAACTGATGGGGTTCAGATCAAAGCGAAAGAGAGAGGGCGCACGATTCTGAGTAGAGAGCACAGGGGAAATGGTGACAGGCTCACCGAGAGGAGAAGAAGCGGCGACGCGCTGGGCTTATCGGCGACGCAGTGATGCTCGAGCATGCCTCTCCTCGGCACAGAAAAGAGCGATGTAAACATGTGGTAGAAGAGGAGATGAAGTCCACGACGATCGGCTCAGCGTCTAGGCAACGCTTTCTCCCTGCTTCGAGTTTGGCGGCGAGGCAACAAACGGTGGCCAGAACTTGGTTCGCGAGTCGCGAGCTGCGGCTCGAACAGAAGGAACAAGATGGTGGCGGCGCAAGGAGGGGAATTAGATGGGAGGCGGCGGCAGCTGGTTCTTATATCGCAGGGCGGCTAGGGTTCCGCGGCGCGAGCAGTGCGATGCTGCCGCGTGGCCTTGGCATCCGCGCTCAGCCGACCGATGGCGACGGTAGGAGGTAGCAGTTGGCGTTCATCTTGAGAAGGGGGCAACCAAGGGGATGCGGGCCACTTGGCGGGCCCTGAAGACGACCTGGACGAGGCGTGCTCGGGTGTAGAGGCGCTAGTTCAGCAGGCAAGAACGTGGTGCGGCTCCAAGATACTATCGTCGAGGCATGCTATGCTGCTTGCGTGCGTGTACGGCTCAAGCTGGAAGAAAAGCAGTAGCTATCTACGATTGGGCCGGATGGACTGGTCTTGCTGCTACGCTGCTTACTCTAACCCAGGAAGAAAAGAGATGGGCTGACGTGCTAGCAAGAGGAGGAGAAAACGGCCCAAGCTGCTCACAGTTATCTCAAATGATTTACCCATTTCATGAATCCAACTTGAGGTTAAATTCAGTAGACAAATCATACCCAAGTTTTAATTTGAATTCAAATGCAGACCACGCACAAAATTTCTCGGCAGCAAATATTTGAGAAACTTTTTGCCAAAAGTAACAGCACGAGTTACGGCGATAGGTTGCACTTTTGACTGTCCAACACGAATGCGATCAAAATTTCAATTACCAAACTTTGAAAAGAAACTCGGGCTGTTACACCCATCCTTTTTGTGCCCATCAACGTCAACGTGCCATGTCATCAGTTTAGCGTCCCTAGCATTTGCAAAAAGACGTTTCAGTCGATCCACTATCGGAAGGTACCACACGACAAGGGCTGGTACTTTTCTGTCATTGACCTCTTCCACCACCGAAGTGCTTTTCTTCCTCTTCCGTCCAGACTTTCCCCCAAATAATCACCTTCATCATTATTTTTGTACCGACGCGCGTTGGATGTTGGGCATCTTGTCTTATTGGCATGATCCTTACGGTACAATATGCGAGTGGTTCGGACAAGCATGTATTTTTTGTACGCCTAGTGTCAACGGTGATAATTTCTTTTTGCACGGTATATGTTGGCAGGCAAAGAGTTAGGTTTCGGCAATAACTTTGCTAAGAGTTGCAAAAGCTCGTTGAAGCTTGTGTCCGACCAGCCATGCTTTGCCTTAAGAGTTATAAGTTCTAGTGTTGCCTGCAAGGCCGTGCAATCCTTATCACAACCTTTACAATCCTCGTACAAGAGTTCGTTCGATGCTCTGTTGAACTCTTCAAAGTTATCCAAATATTCTCTGTTACACTCCATTAAGTTCTCACGACAATATGACCCAATAGTTCCTCCACATCCAGACCACCATCAAAACCATCGCTGTCATGGTCGACATGAAAGGCATCATCGTGTTGCCCCCGGTTCTTGCATTCTCTCCGATATAACATCATGCACTTATCCGTTGATCGGTATTCTGCTCTGCTGCACTTATCACTCGCTCGGTGCTACCTTCCGCATGTGTTTGCGTTTTGCCGTGTTTGGTCCGGATATGATAGTTCTTAACAAAGCTATTATCCAACAAGTGTTCACGGATTGTCTCCGGTATATCATACATAAACAAGTTCTTGCACCTCGAGCAAGGACAACAAATATGCTTGTGCTCCCCTCCTTGCAGGTGTCTGCTTAGCTGCTTCAACAAATGCGGTATCTTTTCTGAAACAGAGGAGAGCATTTGCTCCCGCACCATCGTACATCCAAGATCGGTCTTCCATTCTCTATATATTACAAAAATAAACGTAGTGAAACTCTACCAAAATATATAAGTAACAATATTAATCTAGTTACATAGATTACTTTACATATATAAGCAAATATTCAACTACAATATAGGCAAAAAGATATTATATTAAAGTCACAATCTATGAATATATTAATTTTTCACACCCTCATCATCCTCTCTCTATATTTTCTATTCAAATATATTTTTACATAAATCTAACATAGTTAAATTATACCAAAAAATAAATAACAATAATCTAGTTACATATATAATTATAGATATATAAACAAAAAATCAACTACAACGTACCCAAATAAATATTATATTCTAGGTAAAAAATAATCACAATTTTTTCAATTTATTAATTTTCCACACCCTCATCCCAACCTCTCTCTCTCTCCTATCATATACATGGTCTAGATCCAAAACTAGATCTTCAAAATGTTAATATGTAAAGTACATAAGAAAGCCGTGAGACTAAAGAAGATGACAAATATAAGTTGGATATAGAAGATATATGATAATTTTCAACTTTTATTATGCATAATTTTGGTAAAATAGAGCTCCAAACCCTAGGAAACTTTAACTTGCAAAATATGGGGGAAAAACCACATCTATACATGAAAAAAATACATGGATTGGTATGGATTTACCTCCTTGAACAAATTCCTTAAAAAAAAAACAGATTCAAAACCTCCCCCCCCCTTGTTTTTTGATTTTTCCTAGCCACCGTACGGACAGCAGCCCCGAGGTCTGCGCCTCTACGGACAAAGTGTCGGGAGGAGGACGAAGACAACATTTTATGTAAACAAGATCTGTAATAACGGGCGCTGTGATGTCACCACAGCGAAGTTATTACAGTGAGCTCTGTAATAACGGCAAGGATGATGTCATCTATAACCCGTTATTACGGTGACTCACTGTAATTACGAGTGACTCACTGTAATAACGGTCGGTCATGACATCGGAATTGACCGTTATTACGAGTGGATCACCGTAATAACGGTCGGAGTTGATGTCATCGTCGGCCGTTATTACTGGGTGCCCCTCCACTGTAATAACGTGCGGCCATGATGACGACTTGTTCGCCGCACTGTAATAACGGGAACTCTGGTGCCCTTTATTACTGGAAATTCTTAGGTGCTATCTTTGGACGATATTGTAGTAGTGACTTTTGTGATATTATTTGACGCGGGTGACATGTCACTCTTGAAACTAACAAAATAAAACTCCTCGTTTAGACTAGAGCCTAAGTTAGGGCATTCTAAATGTAATTAAGTGGTGGAGAGTATATACCTGGTTTAAATTTTGAAAGGCTAAGTATTTCACTGAAAGTAGGTGGAGAGATTAAATAGACTTATTCTGATTTGGATATTATAAAATCCCTCTATCCTAAAATATATGCATTTCGGGCTATGAGACAGTGTTTTCAGATTCATTGCATCTTCAATGAATATGGACATATTACTATCCAAATACATTGAAGTTACTATGAATATAAACCAAACCAAAAATTACTTATATTTTGGGACGAAGAAATAGTGATGAGTCTAGGTTTGG
>JAUNZO010001711.1:0-20964 GCA_031894775.1 Chloris gayana
CGTGAACATGGCGACCCCAGGTCGTAGATCTTGGCGGATCTACTTATATATATATTATATATATAGTATATCTTAATGATTTATTTTCCTCAATTCACGTTGCGCCACGTCATCATAATTAATTTCAACCATTTAAAAAAAGAATGGATGTTAGAGATTAATACAATTAGTTCAAGATTATAATTTTAAAGCTAATATCTTTTAGTCCCGCTGCAACGCGCGGGTTATCTACTAGTTTTTTTAAAAAATCTTAGGTACCATCCTATTAAAATTTCCTAGAAACTAATTTGTCATTCTTTTTTTCTTCTAAAGTCTTGGTGCAATCATGGTTGAAATAACCGGGGTTAACCGGCCGGTTAACCCGATTAACCGGCAAACCGGTCCGGTCTCGGTTACAACGGTCGGTCGGTTAACCCCGGTTCAAATTTGAAAAATTTTAAAATTTGAGAAATTTTGTATATAAATTTCCTAAAAAACTAGAAAAAAAGTGATGATTTATGGTGAAAAAAACGAAATGAAAAGAAGCGGTTTTGATTAAGGAAAGAAATACAAACGAAAAATAATGGAAGGAAAATGAAGAAAAAATAGGAAAGAAAAAAGAAAACTGTCTCCTTGTATTTTTTCACCATGCACAATTAGGAAACAAATTATTGTGCGTTTAGGAGAGTAATTAGCGCATGCACAAGGTTGATGCATGTTTCCATGCATGCATGCAAATTTTAACGCGTATAAATAAATAAATAAAGATGGTATCCGGTGAAAATACATATTTGTTCCCTCATTCCATTTAATTATGGTTTCGGGTTTTGCATTCTCACAAGTGAAGTTATTAGCATGGTACTTAGAAATAAAATTAAAGGTTAACTAATTCCCATACATGAAGAAGAGTTATTAGCATAGTAATTAGGAATAGAATTAAACCGTCCGGTTAACCGTGATAACCGGACGGTTAACTAGCAAAACCCGTCGGTTAACCGGTGTCCGACCGGTAGTGACTCAAAATGAATTTATGTTATAAATATTGCTTGGACAACTCTATTTGAACTTGTATTGGATAATATGGTTGTGCTATGTCATGTGAAGTAGATGCATTGTGAATTTGTGCCTAATATTGTCTTTAATATTCTAGGAAAATGAATGCAATTTTTTCGCTACGTTTTGTGCTATTTTTCTAAATTTTATTGCATTTTCACAATCTGTACAATCCGGCCGGTTAACCGATCCGGTTAACCGTTCTGCGATCGTGGCGACCATAAATCAAATTTTGTCCGGCTAACCGGCCGGTTTTTCCGGTTATCCGGTTAACCGTGGGCCGGCCCGAGCGGTTCTCACGGTTCAAACGGTTATCAAAACCTTGGGTGCAATCGTAATCGTAGATTTGGGTATGAACGTCACATGAATTTTAATATCATTTCTGAAATTTTCTAACCAATTTTAACTTGACCATCCATTATCATAAACCCTGAATTTGGGAATCATTTTAATAGGATTGATTTTTATTCAAATGTTACAAAAGAATTATAAATATAGGTTTAATAAATGATATTTTTGGAATTTTAGTGTAGAAAATATTTCATAAATCAATTACTCAAAAAATATACTTTTCTTCAAGGATGGTTCATACAAAATTAGCCTGCGTTGAATAAGATTCAAAACCATCTATTTCGTGTATATTTAGTTGCATCATTTAACTATTCCAGTATGCCTTTTCTTTTTTATATATGCAAGAAAATAACACTTCTCTAGTTCCCTTCACTATAACAAAAACGAACTATAGTTGCGGCAGCTAAAAAACAATAGAGACGGTAAAAAAAAATGGATCGTGGCTACGGATAGGGACTCATCCGTAGCCACGGTTGACAAAATGGGCCGCGACTACGTAAAGAGACTCATCCGTAGCCACGGTTCACTTCCAAAGCCCATTCCACAACCCACTCACTATAAAAATAAAAACCTAACCCTACTCTCTTCACTCCTCTCTCCCTCTTTCCACTCCAACCGGTAGCCGCCGCTCTCTGTCCTCGCTGGTTGAGGCGGGGTTGCTCGGAGCGGCAGGGCTCAGCTCGCGAGGCTTGAGGAACTCGCGAAGTCGCTCGTGCGATCCGTACACGCGCTCGAGTCCGCGCTCGCCGGATCTGCGGAGCCGGATTCCCCGCCGCCGGTCGCGGTCACCAAGCGCCGCCCGGTCCGGTCGGAGCGCTTCATCTTCGCGGCGGCCATGCGGCTCGGGAACGGCGCGTACGCCGCCACCACCACCGCGCTGCCTTACGAGGACGCCGACGGGCTCACCAAGTACTCCTCGCGTCGTCCCCGTCCTCGCCCGGCGGTGACCTCTCCTCCGCGGGCCACGTCCTCCGAGGGCGGCTCCACGACGGCTCCCATTCACGGAGCGGGTCGGGGTGGCCGGATCTAGCCGGCCCCCTTCTCCGACGGGCGGCGCGGGTCGGGGAGGCCGGATCCGGCCGCCCCCATTCTCCGTCGGGCGGCGAGGCGACGGCTCCTACGGGCGGCTCCACGGCGACTCCCATTCGCAGCACGGGTCGGTGGTGGCCGGATCTAGCCGGCCCCCTTCTCCGACGGGCGGCGCGGGTTGGGGAGGCCGGATCTGGCCGCCCCACATTCTCCGTCGGGCGGCGCGGCGGCGGCTCCGACGGGCGGCGCGAGTCCCGGGTGGCGGCTCCGGCGGACGTGCGGGCCCATATGGCCCATCTTTTTTTTTGTTTTTAGTTAGTACAATAGCCACGGTTGGTCTTGTTTCCGTGTCTAATGTGCTTTAGCTGTAGTCTCGGGGATGTAGCCGCGGTTCACGTACCCACGGCTACAGCCCCTTTAGAGCCGTGGCTATTGTAAGCTTTTGTGATAGTGCTTCAACAAATAAAATACTATTTGCATGGATGTCCTATTTTCTTTTCTTTTCTTTCATGGCGCATGCCTTTATCCTGGGTAGAATTTACATTGGCTGCACTGCCCAGCAACCGTGTTAGAGGCTGAGAGCCTGGTAAACAAGCCACGCTGGCGTTTCTGTTTTCTTAATCAATCACGATCCTCATCCACACCGACGATTCGTTTACATTCCCCATCCAAGCTGTACCATCACGCGGTAGAAAATCCGGGTTGTCCCGCGTGCTCCATCACGACATAGAGGTCGCCGGTCGTCGGGTGGATGGCGAGCGGGTGGAGCGCGACGACCGACGCGTGGCCGGCGGCGGCGGCGGCAAGGAGCCTGGCCTCGCCGAGGACCTGGGCGGCGCCGGCGTCGTAGGACCGGTTGGAATCGCGGTCTCGATCGCTCCTGAGGGACTTGATGGCGATTGGCGACCCGGTCGTGTCGTGGGAGATTTGGTAGAGCGCCGTGAAGACGTACGACGTAGCCGAACGTGCCGTTGCCGAGAACCTTGCTGCCGGTGTAGCTGTACTCGTCGGTGCTCCCGACGGCGCCGATGGCGGCGGCTCTCTGGACGGCGGCCTCCGCGAACTGCAAATCTGCAACAGATTTGCATTCGCGTACCCGGCATATATCTGTTGCTAACATAATGAAGACCTAATGAAAATATCTCACTATTAGTAATGAAGGAAATCTGAATGCACAAGTAGCTAATGATGGAAAATGTAGTTCAAAGTTGTTTCAGAAGATTAAATAATGATTCATTACAAGATCAACGTATTTCAGAACTTTCATGATTTTTACTTTGACTGATAAGGGCACCATTGTTATGGGGGTTTGTATTTGAAAACCCTGCGTTTTTTACCTTGCATATGTTTAGCTATTGATTTTGCACTTTTTGGTCTCTTCCAGTGTGACATGCTTGTTATCATCATAAAAGGAGCTATTTTCCAGATGGAAATCTACCTTTGCCTTACCTAATACTCCATCCGTCCACTTTCAACCGTTTGGCGCAAGTAAAAGACATAGGTACCCCTATTTAATGCTGGTTCTGAGTGGGAAAGCCAAAATTGGTTCCCAAACGAAAAGTATCACATAAATTTGAACCGGACTACACTAAAATCTGTTTGGCTATATAAACCCACCCTTGGGACAAGCCATCACCCTTTTCCTCTCATCCGGTGGTCCTCTATCTCTCTAGTTAGCGATGCCAGTTGTATTTGATTTGAACTCATTGCCGGTTGAAGAAGCATCAAAAGGTGATTTGCATCTCCTTCCAATCTCACCGTCTCTAACAGAGCAACTCCATTTTTCTTCCTCCTCACCTACCGCGACGCGCCTGCCACTGTGACTCCTTGCTCAGCCCCGCTTATCGCCACTGCTCGTGCCACGTGCCAATGCTCTGCCCACTTCCATGGCTGCTCGCGTCTGCACTCGCCCTCTTCACCATCCCGCGCGCCGCCGGCTCAGCTCGCCCGTGTGACGTCGGAATCGCTTGCCCCGCGTGACGCCATGGACGAGCTCTAGGATCCCAAGTCCGCCGCGCCCACACCGCTTGCTGTTTGCTCACCGTGACCGCGGTATTGCGCTAAGTCGCTACGACGAAGAGGTGGGAGATGGGATGTGGGAGGCGCCAAGCTACGTGACGGATTTGGTTTCTTTCCGTTTAGGAGCTTCGGGCTGATTGCGGCTACTTGCGCTCGAACATCCCAACGGAGTTGAGCAACAAGTTGAGCCGCGCCCGCCCCCACTCACCAGCAAGCCGCTCGCCCACCCCTGATGTCGTGTGTGGCTGCCATGGCACCGAGCTCGCTCAGCGCGCACCACCGCCTCCACGTCAACTGCGGGATGGTGGTGTGTGGAATTTCAGCAACAACACCTCGTGCGTCTCGAATCCTCGCCGCCGAAGAACGCCGTGACCCGGGTTCGACTCCTCGACTCTATATTTTTTTTTGCGTGAACCACTATTTATTGCAACATTACAAATTAAATAAAAAATAAATGAAAGAGCAGCGTGTTACAACCTTTTGACGCATTTTGTACAGTTGAGGAAGCATTGACGTGGTGGTACGGTGTAATCAATAGTTGATCCTCCTGCAGTTGAGCCTCACCTCGACCGGCATCCCCGGCGGCGGGGGTATGTTCCCCATCTTCACCATGGAGGTGGCGAAATCCCTGGCAAACTTGTCGCCGTCCTCGCTGTACATCCTGACGAGGTTGTCGAACGGGCCGCCATAGCCGTAGAGCGCCTGGTCCGAGGTGAGCAGGCCGCGCCGCGCAACCAGGTCTCGGTAGTATGCGTTGTCGAACCTCATGGGGCTCTCCTCGTCGAACGGCGCCGCGGCATTGTTCCCGCCGGCGTCGCACCTCCTGCGCATCGCCTCCGCGAACTCGGGGTCGATCTCGCCGACGCCGCCCTCGCCGTCGTACCCGTACGCGCGGGCGCGGTAGTGGTGGCAGCGCGCCGTGCCCACCGTGTGGGCCCCAGAGAGCGCGACCATGTCCTGCGCGTCGAGCCCGTGCACGGCGAACGCCTCGACAAGATCGTTGAGGCTGGCGTGCGGGCTGGGGAGGTAGTAATCGGCGGCGGACTTGTTGGCGAAGCGCGCGTCCTTGCGGCCGAGCGGGACGTTCCAGGCGGGCCCACCGAGCAGCGAGACGGCGTCGCGGGCGGCGAGCGCGAGGGCGTCGGCGCAGGAGACGGTGCCCGGGCAGGCCTGCTCGAGGCGGGACTTGATCTCGTCGATGACGTCAAAGCCGGTGAGGGATTCGTTCGCGTCCGCGGCCTTGTCGCCCTGCAGGTAGCCCGTGCTGTCCAGGAGAACCGACGCGTCGCATCCCTGTACATTTTCCGAACACATGTTACACAAATTATCTTGTGGAAATAATAATACCATCAGTTGAATTAATTGCCACGTACATTGACGAAGCAGTCGTGGAAGAAGAGGCGGAGCACGGCCGGCGCCATGGACGGCTGGGCCTGGACCTTCGACGCCATCACGAAATGCACGATGTCCTGCGCATTGGGACAGGTCCTGTCGTAGTAGCTGTATCTCAGAGAGTGGGGGTCGCCGTTGGCTCCTGTGCACGCCAGAAGAGCACAGCAGATGATCAACCAGCAGGAGCCCTTGGTGGACGCCATGGCTCGCGAGTGATGTCGATCGATGGGAAGCTCGTTGAGCTGATGATTAGAGAAGCTCGTTGAGCTGATGATTACAGAAGCTCGTTGAAGTGGATGTGAGTGCCATGAGAGGCGTGGCAATGCTTTATATGCCTCCTCCGGCAACCATTGTGCGCGTACGTACCTGCTATTTCTATCCGCGTCCACGTGCGAGCCCGCGGTTGGAACTGACATGGTCTCTGGTCTACAGGCATGCATATTGCTCATGAGAACTTTGACGAGGTCACGGATTTGGACAGATTATCAAGAGATTATAGATAAGTTATTTCCTCCTCCACTAGTATCTGCGATTTAAAAGTCTTCACACCCTACGATTGCATATGATTGAGACTAACTCTATATTCTCCGTAAGAGATTCAATTAACCGGATGGACTCAAATAAATAATAGTTACCTTTGTGACCATACGGTGATACAAATGCATCGTAACCAGTCCATGAACTTTTGATGAAACTTGGATCTAATGACTACTTAAAGCTTAGATAATGAATAGATTAAATAAATAAATAAATAATTTTTAACAAGTTGTGTATATAACAAGATTATTTCAAGTGAAAATAATGATTGCACTAGTGCACTAACTGAAACAAAAATCTTATTTGCTAATTACATATTGTAACTTTGAGAATCTTTGACAAATTATGACACTGCCCGATAGCGATATTCCTTTTACTAATGCTTGTGATGTTTAACAATTTCTTTGAAGGTACTTGGAACCACACAAGATGTTGATGTATATAGGTTCCTGTTTTGACTTGTTTGGAGTTGTTACATCGGAACTCCCATATATGCATGAATCTCATCAACTTTGGCACTCGTTGAATTTATTACCTAAATGGACAACTTGACAAAAATATCGAAAAAATGAACTTCTTTTACAAAGAATTATTTTTTCACCAAAAATTGATAACACCACATGTCGTATACTTACCTTATGGGTATACAGATGATAAAAAATGGATATACAAAGACACGGTAACAAATCAAAGAAGATAAAGCTGGCAAGGATAGTCAACAGACTGGTTCCTAACCGGTGCTGGAATAACAGAGGATTCCATATACCGGTATGAAGACATGACGGGTATCAAGACCGACGTATGTTAACTTGAGAAATAAGTAAAGGAGTAATTTGCAGTTTATTAGGACTCCGAATCAATAAGGAAAGCTAGAGATAGAGTTCCCATATATGTAATCCGTGTAATCGACTAGGACTCTGCATGTAACCCTAGCTCTCTCGGATATATAAGGCGGAGCAGGGACCTCCCCGAAAACTCTCTCGAGATCTTGCAATTTGCAAACTACTAAAGACAATACATAACACACAGGACGTAGGGTATTACTCTCCATCGAGAGCCCCGAACCTGTCTAAAATCGTGAGTTCTTGTGTGTTCCGTGTGTTGCACCATCGAATTCCACGCTCGTAAGGGACCGGACAGTTCTAGTGCCGAGTAACTCGACACAACATTTACATAAATGCACTACTACATTAACGCTCTATAGCGGCGGGCTAAAAGGGCCCGAGTGACGGACACCACAAACGCCACCGAGGCCCTATCACTATTTACAACCAACATTAGTCGCGGTCTAGAGACCACGATCGCCCGGTCGGGCGTCTAGGGACCGCCACCGGCGCCGTTAATCTACTAAAGAAAAGTAGGGCGGACCCTAGCCGGGACCCGCCGTAGACGCCGTGGCCACGCCGTCATCCCATCCCGCCTCTGCCGTCCCGTCCCGGCTCCTCACACCATTCGTGCTACGCCACGAGGATGGGCCGCCGCCACCGCGGGAGGAGGAGTCGCTGGTGCCGCTGGTGGAGGAAGAGCCACGGCCGTCGGTGGAGGAGGAGCCGCTGCCGTCGCGGGAGGAGGAGGAACTGCCGCCACCGAAGGAGGAGGAGCCACCGCGAAGAACTCCTCCATAGCGGCGGCCAACGCCTTCACGCCGCCGCCGGATCGAGGCGACGGCGGAGGATCCGGAGCTGCCGGAGGAGTGGGCGGCCGCTCGACGGGCGTTCGTGAGGAGCAACGCCCTCGGCCCCACGAGCTCCTGTTGCTATGAGCACAACCCTAACGGCGGTGACCCATGGCTGGAGGTAGCGAAGGAGAGCACGAGAGGAGGAGGAGGAGGAGAGGCGAAGTGGCGGTGCCACCCCGACCCTAACCCTAACCCTAGCGGAAAGGTGGTGGTGCGGCGAGCGACGGATAAGTGGTGGTGTGGCGCGCTGCACCCTCCACCTATTTATAGGAGGGTGTGGTCGGCTGTGATGGGCTTGATTGTGAGGCCCGCAGCTAAATGGCCTATGGGCCTTAACTGTGGGCCTAATAGGGTATGCTACTGCCGGCTACACGTTAGCCGCGGGCCCGTGGTACATTAGCCGTGGATCTGTGGTGTTCGCGACTAATTTCCACGCATAGTCACGGACACCACACTGTACCATCACTTAGCGGCAAACACCTCAAGTGACCGCACTGTGGTCAAATGGGCGTCGCCGAGTATAGTGGGTTATTCTAGTAGTGATGGTGTCAAACAATATGGGTAGCCAACTAAAATTTACAGGTGCTTACATTTAGCAAGTATACAAATTTGATATATCTTGCAATCTACCCCTTTCGAATAAGCTGAGAGGCCCATGCAATTGTCATATTACATTTCAACCATGCACAGAACTGCCATGCTTCATGTAGATATATGTTTATTCTTTATTTAACAAAGTAAAGGACTGATGAATTTGTACACATACATTTTATTCTGTACAGTTTTGGTAGAACTTGATCTAGTTGCTTTCTCTAGCGAGGTCACGGAGGACCGAAGGGCGGATTTGGACAAATTACGTACACATTATATACAAGTTTCCTCTTCTACTAGTATATGCGATCCCTGATCCCCGCATGGGGACAAGGATGGGGTTAAACCATTCCCGACTGTGGGGATGGGGACGGGGACGGGGGCTGCTGTCCCCGTTCGAGGACAGTGACGAGAGTCTCACATCCGTAGGAATTTTCTCAGTTGACATCCCTAGACTTGAGTTTTGAGGCGATGCTACTGCCAGCTACACGAACATTGTTGTTCAGCGTGTGCTTAGCACACAAATTCAATAGGATGAGAAGATTCAATGCTACAATTTGTTCCAGACTTTCTTCGTCATCAAGAATCAGCGGGCACAAGTCATCATTGATGGAAGAAGCTGCAACAACTTGATGGGCTCTGATTTTGTCAATAAATTGGTTTTCACCACACGGTCGCATCCACATCCGTACCAAATTCAGGGGCTCAATGATTTTGGAAATGCTAAGGTAGCACAGACTTGTCAAGTTCCTTTGTCTATTGGTACTTATGTGAATTTTGTTGATTGCAATGTTGTTCCTTTGCAAGCTTGCTCACTTTTGTTGGGTTATCTATGAGAATATTATAATGATGCTATACTCCATAGTAGAAGTAATAAGTACATGTTTATGCATAAAGGAGCTAAAATTACTTTGTTGCCTTTGATCCCTGCTGAAATTGTACAAGCTGATAAAGAAAGAGCTGCTAGTTTGAAAATTAATAGTCCTGAAATCTAGCGAGTTGATAATTCTGATTTTTCACTTGTTAATGATAATGATTGTTCACTTTCTAAAGGTGTTGCAATTAGATTGCAAGGTTGTTCTTGTCTTGTAATCAAATCTAACATTGCTGAAATTTTTAATGATGTTATTTTCTATGCTTTGTTATGCAAATAAGCTTTATTTTTGCTTACTGGTATTGCTGCTAGTGCTTTGATTTTAAAGATGTTTCTGATGTTGATTTTAAAGATGTCAGGCTTAATTCTAAAGAGGGTCATTCCTAGAACAAATTTGTTTTAACTGATGGTTTTTTGTTTAGAGCTAACCGTCTATGCCTTCCAGTTGGTTTCGTTCGCCTTTTGTTGTTGCACGAAGCACATGGAGGAGGATTGATGGGTCATTTTTTTTTTGCTAAGAAGATGGAGGATGTTTTAGTCACACATTTCTTTTGGCCCCGGATGAGAAAATATGTGCAACGGTTTGTTGCAAGCTCTACCACATGTCAAAAAGCTAAGTCTCACGTGAATCCACATGGTTTATACATGCCACTCACTGTTCCTTCTATTCCTTGGGTGGATATTTTTATGGAATTTGTTCTAGGATTGCCTAGGACTAAGAGGGAGAGCGATAGCAATTTTTTGTTGTGTATCATTTTTGGAAGATGGTACATTTTATACCATGTCATAAGACCGATGATGCTAGTCGTATTGCTAAACCTTTTTTCAAATAGATTGTATGTTTGCATGGTTTTCCTTCTACTATTGTTTCAGATCGTAAAAGCTAAATTTTTAAGTCACTTTTGACGTACACTTTGGAATAAGTTGGATGCAAAGTTGTTGTTTTCTACAACTTGTCACCCACAAGTAGATGGCCAAATGGAGATGGTGAGCCACACATTGGGCACTATGTTGAGAGCTATTTTGAAAAATAAATTGAAGCAATGAGAAGAATGTTTGCCTCATGTTGAGTTTGCATATAATCGAGCAACACATTCTAACCCGTACTCCAATTGATATTCTCCCACTACCTTTTAGTGAGTAAGTTAATCATGATGCTAAGGACCGTGGTGATTTTATTTTGCAAATGCATGAAAACATAAAATTGAACATTGGAACGATGAATGAAAAATATAGAATTGCTGGTAGTAAAGATAGAAAGGAAGTAAAATTTGAAAAGGGAGATTTAGTGTGGTTGCACTAATGAGAAACGAATTTGAAAAGGAAGATTTAGTGTGGTTGCACTTGAGAAACGAATTTGAAAAGGGAGATTTAGCGTGGTTGCACTTGAGAAATGATAGATTTTCATAATTGAGAAAGTCTAAATTGGTGCCTAGAGTTGATGGTCCATTTGAGATAATTCAGAAAATTAATGATAATGCCTACAAACTTGACTTGTGTCTCGAGTTTGGGGTTAGTCCTACTTTTAATATTTCAGATTTCAAACCATACTTGGGAGAATGGGATGAGCTTGAGTCGAGGACGAGTCCACTTCAAGAGGGAGAGGAAGATGATGACATCACTTCTATGGATGTACATAATACTCCTCCAACTATAGATTTGCAAGTTCCAATGACTAGACCTCGTGCATAATGACTTAATTTAGAGGTGAGCTTGTTCTCATGTTCTATATATGTTAGTGTCAAGAATGTTTTGTTACCTCATCAATATATTGTTATTAGGAACCATGGAGAAAGTCAAGGAGGAGGGCCAACTAAAACCGGCTTTAAGTTGGTTTCGAAATCTAGAACTAACCTGCAATAAAATGAACATTGAGGACGTATACGGGCTCAGTTTTGGACGTTCTACATATGCATGGAACTGTAAGGAGAAGACTTTCCAATAGCACCAGTTTCACGATCAAATGACACCGGATTCAACGGTAATCGTCGAAATAATCTGGCGTTCAGAATCTGTCTCGATGTTGTGTCACTGTTTTTCGGCCTTTGGGCCATGTATCTTGTTGAGCCCAAGCAGGGGCGTGTCCAGGAGTCTTGAACGACCATAAGGTCTTTATAAATAGTCGTTGTCCCGCCACTATGGTTTGGGTTTTACTTTGATTATTTTTCTTTGATAGTTGCTATGTATATCAGTTTGTGAGACCACAACTCATGAGCTTAATCATTCATATGTACAAATTGTGTTGCATTATGTTTGTTCTTGCTTGTGTTCTTGGTTTGGAGGAAAGGATTAGATTTCTTAGTGAGGTCAACCGTGTAACGTCGGTTGATAACGCGAGGGACGTGTTGCTGCGATTGCGGGGTTCAGAACGTGTTAGTTTGAAAGCCGGATTGACTTGTGTATCGTCTCCACGTTAATCAAGATTATCAGAACCTTTTAAAAGATTGAGAACCCTTGTCCACATCACATTGTCTTTGTATCTAAGTTTCTTCATCCGGATGGGCAATCACGTAGCCTTTTCAACAAAAGATGGAACGGTTAAAAATGGCTTGCACTATGAGTGTTACCATACTTGTTTTTTGGTACTACTATAGATCCGATCCGTATGTTTTACTCGTGTATAACTCAAGTTGTCGTAAGAACCAGATATCAACTAGTTACTGTAAAACTCATAGGATACAAAAAAAGTTGGACTACAACAATTCTTTCTTTCTTTCTTTTTTGTACGTGAACCACTATTTATTGCAACATTACAAATTAAATTAAAAAATAATGAAAGAACAACGTGTTACAACCTTTTGACGCATTTTGTACAGTTGACGAAGCAATGACGTGGTGGTGTAATCAATAGTTGATCCTCCTGCAGTTGAGCCTCACCTCGACCGGCATCCCCGGCGGCGGGGGTATGTTCCCCATCTTCACCATGGAGGTGGCGAAATCCCTGGCAAACTTGTCGCCGTCCTCGCTGTACATCCTGACGAGGTCGTCGAACGGGCCGCCATAGCCGTAGAGCGCCTGGTCCGAGGTGAGCAGGCCGCGCCGCGCAACCAGGTCTCGGTAGTATGCGTTGTCGAACTTCATGGGGCTCTCCTCGTCGAACGGCGCCGCAGCGTTGTTACCGCCGGCGTCGCACCTCCTGCGCATCGCCTCCGCGAACTCGGGGTCGATCTCGCCGACGCCGCCCTCGCCGTCGTACCCGTACGCGCGGGCGCGGTAGTGGTGGCAGCGCGCCGTGCCCACCGTGTGGGCCCCAGAGAGCGCGACCATGTCCTGCGCGTCGAGCCCGTGCTCGGCGAACGCCTCGACAAGATCGTTGAGGCTGGCGTGCGGGCTGGGGAGGTAGTAATCGGCGGCGGACTTGTTGGCGAAGCGCGCGTCCTTGCGGCCGAGCGGGACGTTCCAGGCGGGCCCACCGAGCAGCGAGACGGCGTCGCGGGCGGCGAGCGCGAGGGCGTCGGCGCAGGAGACGGTGCCCGGGCAGGCCTGCTCGAGGCGGGACTTGATCTCGTCGATGACGTCAAAGCCGGTGAGGGATTCGTTCGCGTCCGCGGCCTTGTCGCCCTGCAGGTAGCCCGTGCTGTCCAGGAGAACCGACGCGTCGCATCCCTGTACATTTTCCGAACACAATGTTATACAAATTATCTTGTGTGGAAATAATAATACCATCAGTTGAATTAATTGCCACGTACATTGACGAAGCAGTCGTGGAAGAAGAGGCGGAGCACGGCCGGCGCCATGGACGGCTGGGCCTGGACCTTCGACGCCATCACGAAATGCACGATGTCCTGCGCATTGGGACAGGTCCTGTCGTAGTAGCTGTATCTCAGAGAGTGGGGGTCGCCGTTGGCTCCTGTGCACGCCAGAAGAGCACAGCAGATGATCAACCACCAGCAGGAGCCCTTAGTGGACGCCATGGCTCGCGAGTGATGTCGATCGATGGGAAGCTCGTTGAGCTGATGATTAGAGAAGCTCGTTGAGCTGATGATTACAGAAGCTCGTTGAAGTGGATGTGAGTGCCATGAGAGGCGTGGCAATGCTTTATATGCCTCCTCCGGCAACCATTGTGCGCGTGCGTACCTGCTATTTCTATCCGCGTCCACGTGCGAGCCCGCGGTTGGAACTGACATGGTCTCTGGCCTACAGGCATGCATATTGCTCATGAGAACTTTGACGAGGTCACGGATTTGGACAAATTATCAAGAGATTATAGATAAGTTATTTCCTCCTCCACTAGTATCTGCGACTTAAAAGTCTTCACACCCTACAATTGCATATGATTGAGACTAACTCTATATTCTCCGTAAGAGATTCAATTAACCGGATGGACTCAAATAAATAATAGTTACCTTTGTGACCATACGGTGATACAAATGCATCGTAACCAGTCCATGAACTTTTGATGAAACTTGGATCTAATGACTACTGAAAGCTTAGATAATGAATAGATTAAATAAATAAATAAATAATTTTAACAAGTTGTGTATATAACAAGATTATTTCAAGTGAAAATAATTATTGCACTAGTGCACTAACTGAAACAAAAATCTTATTTGCTAATTACATATTGTAACTTTGAGAATCTTTGACAAATTATGACACTGGCCGATAGCGATATTCCTTTTACTAATCCTTGTGATGTTTAACAATTTCTTTGAAGGTACTTGGAACCACACAAGATGTTGATGTATATAGGTTCCTGTTTTTGCTTCTTTGGAGTTGTTACATCGGAACTCACATATATGCATGAATCTCATTAACTTTGGCACTCGTTGAATTTATTACCTAAATGGTCAACCTGACAAAAATATCATAAACAATGAATTATTTTCTCACCAAAAATTGATAACACCACATTTACATATATGGTGTCAAACAATATATGGGTAGGGTAGCTAACTAAAATTTACAGGTGCATACATTTAGCAAAGCATACAAATTCGATATGTCTTGCAATCTACCCCTTTCGAATAGGCTGAGAGGCCCATGCAATTGTCATATTACATTTCAACCATGCACAGAACTGCCATGCTTCATGTAGATATATGTTTATTTTTTTATTAAAAAAGTAAAGGAATCACTAATTTATACACATACAGTTTATTCTGTACAGTTTTGGTAGAACTTGATCCAGTTGCTTTCTGTGACGAGGTCACGGAGGACCGGATGGTGGATTTGGTCAAATTACGTAGACATTATATACAAGTTTCCTCTTCCACTAGTATCTGCGATTTATAAAGTCTTCAGACCCTGCAATTGCATATGATTGAAAGTAACTATTCTCGGTAAGAGATTCAGTTACTGGATGAGATTCATGCATATATGCGAGTTCCCATGTACTCCCTCGGTTCCATTATATAAGCACTCGAAGGATTCAAATTTTGTTCCACAATATAAGCATTCTTACGAATAAGATAAAAAATGATGGGTTGGTGGGTGGGTGAAAAATTTATGAGGTAGTGTAAAATGAGGGGTATATATGACATTTTCTCTCTTGACTATTACTATCTCGGGATTCTAGGAATGCTTACATATAGGAACGGAGGGAGTAACAACTTATTGACTCTTTCTTCTCCATCTCTCTCCCCTATAGGGATGGCAACGGGGTGGGTTCGGGGCGGGTGGAGCAAAAGCCCGCCCGCGAACAGATTTGTTGCGGGTGGGTGGCGGGCGCCCGCGGGTTTTGGACGAACAGGCCGCAGGCGCAGGCAGGGGCTTCGCGGCTGGCGGCGGCGAGCCGACGACCCGGCGTTGCGAGCGGCCGGGCGACGCGGGACAAGTGGATGGCGGCGTCTAAACGACGCGGGTGGCCAGGTGATTGGCGGCGACCAGGCGATGTAGCACGCAGGCGGCGGGCCGACGGCCGGGCGACGCGAGCAGCGAGGCGGTTGGCGGCGGCTAGGCGACGCGGCGAACCGGCTGGTATGCGAGCAGGCGGTGGGCTGGGAGCTTGGGATTGGGAGGTGGCACGACGTAGCGGGCGGTGAGGCGACGACAGGGCGACGAGCTCTCCGGCTCGCACATGGGACTCGTGGGAGTTAGTGGCGGCTGAGACTCGAGGGACGGGGAAGACTCGGAGAGCCGAGTGCCCGAGCCTAGAGGGTATTAGGGGTATTAGGGTTTAGCTGGAAAGGCCAAATGGGCCTAATTTCCTATATGGGCCATTTTTTCACGGGGCCGCGGGGCACCCGCGGGTGGGAGACGAAACACGCGCCCGCCCCGCCCCGTGGTTTTGCGGCTCGGGTGCGGGTGAGCCCCGCGGGTGGGAAGCTGCACCCGCACCCACACCCGGCGGGTGCCAAACCCGGCGGGGCCCCGCACCCGCGACCCGAAATGCCATCCCTACTCCCCGGTCGTGTCCCTCTCCTTGCCCACTGCTTGCCTACCCTCCGCTGGATGCTCGCCACGGGACCCCGTGCCATTGGTCGCCTCCCCACTTGTCGTTGCTCGCCGCCTCCAACCTCACCTCGAATCCGCGCCGCATCCGCCGCCGCCGAGTGCGGCCGCATCCGCCGTCGATCTACTGTCACACGATCCCGCGGGCGGCGGTGCAATCGCTGGTGAATCGAGGCCGCGACGGGCGAGGTCGTGGCCTACTCCCCACCGCGGCACGCGCGACATCGACAGCCGCCGAGCAATCTTCGCTACGCCGTCGTCCGCACCGTCGTGCCGGTTCACCACCTTGCCGGACCCGTACGGAGGTAGGGGAGGTCGTCCAGCTTGCTGCCCCCACCGCTAGACGACGCACCACCGCCGCAGCTGCCGGACGGTGGCTCCCCGACGCGCAGGCGAGGCCACGGCGGCCGGCCACGCGACCGGGCGAGCAAGGCTGCGGTGCGGAGCGTTCGGAAGCTAGAGTGGGAGCCACGGGGCGTTCAGGAGCGACGTCAAGCACGAGCTCGAGCGGTGTCGGCGAGCAGCGGCGGCGCGCACTGGCTTACGAGAGCGGGAGGAACGCGGTCCGGGAGGAATTTTCTTTTTCTGACTGGCACGTTGGGTCCCCACAAATAGGGGCTCGTTGCATTCTTCTACTAGAGTTGACATCAAAGATTAGATCTGTAAATCATCTAGCCCAGCCTGCAAAAGCCAAAATGCAGGGGCATTTTTACAAGCGCGGCTGGAGTTGCTCTAAGGACATTGGATTGGAGCCGGCACACGCCACACCACAATATCCTAAGAAATGAAGTAAACGGCCCCTTTGATATCATAATCCAGTGAAATTTTGATGGAAATCATGTAACTAGACGTACTATCAAACTAGGTATCAATTGCAAACAAAGTAATAGCATAGAAAAGGATCTAAACATTTCATCAAACGACAAAAATTACTGCTTTTGTGCACTGTCAGGGAAAAAAACAGCTAGTTACATTCTAACTTGACAGTCAGTGATAATTTCTGAGATAAGCCCAAAGCTATTTTCGTTTTACTATATCCTCGTGATGCCTAACAATATATTCGAAAATAGTGGTGGTTTGGAACTTTCCTACTGTCACATGTTGATTGCATTTGTTGGACTGCATGTTGGAACCACACACCATGTTGATGTATATACACGTTTATGTTTTGACTACGTGGGAGTTGTTATTACCTGGAAAGTCGCATATATGCATGAAGCTCGAATTTCTGCACTTGCACTTTTTTATGCGACAACTTGAACTTATTACCTAAATGGTCAACTTAAGAAATGCAAAATACTTCGGAGAACATCGGGGTATATGCTCACCTTGCTTTTTTTTATTAATTTTAATTAAATATAAATTTTGAATCTCTGATTATACTATTAAACATGTCATACTAGTTGTAGGTATGTTATATAATCATAAATTGAAGTATAAAAATATCAAACTCTAACAAATTCTTTAAATTCTGTTAAATTTGATGAATTTGTCAAAATTTGATATTTTTGTACTTCAACTTATGATTTGACAACATATGTACAACTAGTCTCATATGTTTAATAGTACAATCGGAGATTCAATATTTCAATTTAACCGTAATTAATAAAAAGGCTAGGGTGGGGTGGCCCTGCGTGACACGCAGTTGGCGAGCTCACCATTAATGGTGGTGTTGCGCCCACGTGTTCGCTAGCCGGGGAGAGGTAGGGAGCGAGTGCGCCACGTCGCTGCGGGGAGAAGGAGTGGCTCGGCATGGTGGGGGACAGCGGTGCGCAGCGCGAGGTGGATGTGTGTGTGTGTGGGGGGGGGGTCCGGTGGCCGGAGCCGGGCATTCGGTCAGGTGGCGGTCCGGATGCGACGCATGCGAGTGGTGATGGGAGGAGGAAGATGACAGGGGCGGCTCCCTTGGCCGGCTGGGCCACGTGGCCTGTGTTGGGCCACGTGAGGGGGAGGGCTAGGTTGTGAACTGGGCCAAGGAGAAAGAAACGAGGAGGAGTCGACCAAGGAAGCAAAAACGACTTTTCTTGTTCCTATCAAATTATTTTTCATTAAGGTTATTTTCAAAATTTTCAAAAATTTAAATTTCTCTCTAGTTTATTTACTTAATGGAGTTTTATTTTTCGAATTTCGTGAATCGCAAAATAAAATTCTAAAAATTTAAATTTTAGGTGAATTTTGAATTAATTTAGGTTTCGAATTTTGGGGTGTCACAACCTTGCACAGCCAGAAACAAATCAACTCTCCAATTTTTTATTCTAGCTCAAACCAAAACTTCAGGTGACGCTCGAGAGGTTTTTCTAAGCACATACACAAAGTATCTGCAAACAAATGAGCACACCAAAGTAGTTCCAAGCAGAAGCTCAAATATAAGCTAGAAAAAAATAAAGGCAAACGCGACAGAGACACACGAATATGCTTGCCGAAGTTCGGAATCACCCTAATGTGATCCCTACGCCTCCGTTTGAGGAAGCTTGTGCTACTTACCTGTAGGCTACAAGACGGGTCTCTTTCAACTACTTCCCTCAATCCACTATCTTGATCTTTTCCACATCAAAGACAAGATCACAACCCTCATATACTTTCCCAAGGCTCACGATAAACTTGGGAGCTCTAGGGCAACACCTAACCGCATAGGAGGCTTCACCTCCAAGAGTAACAAAAGATACACTAGTTGCTTGACATAGCCCAAAGTGCTCAAGGTTAAGAACTTTCTGACTAGTCCTCACCAGTGGTGGACCCAAGGCCCGGCGAGCCTGGGCGCCTGCCCGGGCTCCATCTGCTGGCGGCCCAATACATGTCAGCCCATTTAGCGCAAGTTTGATTCACAGTAGCAGCCCATTCCCGGCCACCAGCAGCCCAATATTTGATAGCAGCCTAGCAAGCTCACGTAACTACGTTACGTAGGTTCTCATCAAACGCGATCGCGAGTTCGCGGTCTTCGCGACTCCCGGCCGGGCGGCGGCGCAGCACGGCAGCAGGACAAACCGTTCCCAATTGCTGGATCAAAACGAAGGGGCAGGATGGAAGCTCCAATCGTGTCAACGAATTGATCAACCTCAATGGCAGATAGTAGCAAGAAACGGAAGCTCGACCAGATTGGTAAGCAATTTGATTTTTCTCTTGATTAATTTGCTAGATGCATGTATAGTGTATACTGTCCCATTCTTTATTAATTTGCGTATGATTCTTTTTGGAATGAGACGTTTCTTGATTGACACAAGGCATCAACATGATGAGAGTCTGGTGGAAGTCACGGAAGCCAAATAAATTCTAATACATGGTCACGAGAAGCAGTACCACCAAGTGCACAGACACAACCCAATTTCAATTTGGAGACACAACCACAAGAAACACCGGATAATCAAGAGGCGCAAACAAATTTGGAGCCACAGCCAGATCATCCAGATGGATATTTGTGTGAACTTGTTATCTGTTACCATTAATCTTGGTTACGATGTTCGCCCAGGCTCTACAAAATTTCTGGGTCCGCCACTGGTCCTCACACACTCAAATATCTCAACCCAACTAAAATATTTTGCTCAAATCACTTAGATCTCACAAAGAGAGGTTGAGGAGAGCTCAAATGGTCTGTTGAATGCTATAGTTGGACAAGAACCAGCAGCAACCAAACGATGTGTGGATGGGCACTAAAAGGTTGTTTGGAAAACTAGCCATTGGAGATATCCGGCTCAGGACGGCCTGACCCCCTTGCACCGACAAGCGGCCAACAAACATACACAAGAACCCATAAAGGCTAAAAACTCATTGACCTAGAAACCGAGCTCGAAAAACTCGGTTCAAGGCAGTCTAACCGCCCGACCTGACAGAACATGGGGTTTGGGGTTTAGGTCACTTGAATAGGTATATCTCTCAGATTTTGAGCACTTTGACTTTGTCATTCAACACACGTTACATCACTCTTAATAGTACGACATACCTATAGTCAAGAATTAGGTAAAAGCTAATTTTCTTCCACTTGAGCTTGAGATAAAACCATATGTCGAAATGGCTCATATTTTTCTTTTTGTGGGTGAACAACAACTCTTTGCTTGAGCATATCCACCTTGAGCTGATGACCATAGATTTTCTCATAACTAGAAAAGACTTCATATTTCATCCATGTCACCTTTTCTTCTTGATTCACAAATAATTGACACTAGAAAATATGTAATCCTCCATGGCTTCTTGATTCTTCAGATTCAAGCATTCCCTTGCTCTTCTCCATCACAAAAGTCCTTCGACGCCAAGCCTATTGCTTGCCCTTCTCCAGTGTATGGTCCGTCGTAGTCAAGTCCTTGCTAATCCTTCATCAACTTACCATCATGGTTCACACATTTCTTTGCATCATCCATTAGACACGCTTGATATTCACCTTCATGTTGTATTGATTTTCGTTGTGATATGCGTTGATTTCTTTGATATGACGGCAAGAGTTAAGTCACCAATATTTGCATATGGTGACAATTCGAATAACCAATATGAGACATATCGCCCAAGTTTCATTTTTCTTCGTGTGATACGTGGCATAAGATTTTCACTATTGATCATCCATGTAGCTTCACCTTCATCACATCCTTTGTTATGTGACATACAGAAATATACACGTAGAACATCCATATACATCCATGTCTTGATACAACAATGTTCATAATAAATTTACAAGACATTTTTCTTTTACAGCTCAACAGATTACATTAGCTCCTTAATCGTGTTGTGATCAAAGCACCCAAACCCACTACGGGGCCTAGATGTATTTTCAATTATTGTGTTATGAGCAGTGAGTAATTATATACTAAAATCTTGGATAAGTCTTGACTGAAACGGTAGATTGGAGTGTTTGTATACGTGTGCGTGTGTGCTTGTTGAAAGCCTTTTCAACAAAAGAAGGAACGGTTAAAAATGGCTTGCACTATGAGTGTTACCATAATTATTTTTTGGCACTGTTATAGATCCGACCCGTATATTTTATTCGTGTATAACTTAAGTTATCGTAAGAACCACATATCAACTAGTTACTGTAAAACTCATCAGGGTCCAAAAAGAGTTGGACGTACAATAATTCTTACAT
>JAUNZO010001712.1:0-170714 GCA_031894775.1 Chloris gayana
CTGAAACTGGGTTCTCGCCTCCCTGGAAAGAGGACCAAATTCTGACTAATCATATCCAGTTCCCCATTTTCAGATAAAAGGATATGGGCCGTGGAGAGTAGGGCAATCAGGTGAACTAAAGCAGTTGCAAATTTCTGCACAGAAAGGGTTTTGGCCTCGATGAAAAGAGAACCAAATTCTGAAAAATCATAATCGATGCCCTCACTTTTCAGGATAAATGGCATCGGTTCAAGGTCCCAAAAGACAACTATATGTTCACAACCTGTTAAATATGGACGCCAATCTGTTATAAAAAAAGGACGCCAATTGCATGAACAAATGCCAGTTTCAGAATTTAACAGGTGGCAGATTCTATTCCATGAAGCCAGAGGCAAGCTTGTATTTTTCCAACATATTTGCAAAGAAACTCAAGTTTATAAACCTTCCACTCATCCCAAAGGGCCACAAAACTGCAACAACCTTAACTTTCAACTCTTCCAAGTCAGAAACATTATCAGCAGTCAGAAGAACATAAACAATGTCTTTGAACTAGACAGGCACAAACATTATCAGCAGTCAGAAGAACATAAACATTATTCACATCGATGAGATGACTTGCATGCCTTGCACAGGCCAGTTGGTTTCTGACACCAAGCCAATTAAACTAGACAGGCATGTGAAACTACCAAAACATTTACTTAGTTCAAATATAACCAGACCTAATTGTGATGTTACAATTGCCAACCAAATATGAGACACAAACAAAAACATCCAATGTGATAGACCTTGCACAGCTGCCACATAATAAATTCAAAAGGATTATCCATATACTAGTACACCTGGAATTATCTGGATTTCCTAGTATTGCCACGCAAATACATTCTGTATTATCTAGTATTTTCAATATTTATGTAGTGAATAAGTGACTGCATATGAAATAAGCCGCCTCTAAGACCAAGGCAAATACGAGCCACTTTCATTCCTTTTGTTATACAATTTGTTACAGACTTACAGTACAAGGCACGATCATTTCTGTTCTATGAAATGACATTGAGGTATACTAAAATCACCAGGGAGGAGTGGAACCTTGCTTCGTTGATGGAGACCGTGATCCAATGCCTGTATCTCTTGAAAACCTTGTCTTCGGAGTGCTTGCAGATGGGGTTGACCCTCTGTAGCTCGCACGAAGTGACTCATCAATGGTATTCGAGGACTTGCCTGACTTTGATATGGCATTCCTCACGAATTTCTGAGCAGCAGGTGAGAGTGTTCTGGGGCTTGCACTGCCTCCCCTCACAGGGGATGGTAGTGGTGGCTTGGGGTGGTAAATCTTGGAACGCTCCTTTATCTTCCTTGCAGCATCCCTCGAAAGAAGGTGTGCCTTGACATCACGAGCGGGTGGAGGTGGGATCTTGAATTGTGCAGTTTCACTGCCCCTAGAACCACCTGGCGTATCATCTGCATCCAGCCTCAGTGGGGTACCCTCAATCTCACCCCACGTCATGAATGGCGACTCGTCAACACCAGGTGCCGGTGACGGGGTCCTTACAAAACTGTACCCATTGTCTGCCTTCTTGTCTGACTCAAGGTAGAACGGGTTGGGTGTCTTCCTCAGATCCTCTAAATCATACTTCTTCGCCTTGTCAGGATCGTGGTATGCCATTCCTCCTGGAGTGGAGCCTGCAACAAGCGAATACAATATCTCAGCCTCCTCCTCCTTCGGCCTTGCATCGTCTGTGGCCTTTCCATGGAACCTAGTATTGTACTTGGCAACCTCCTTGGTTAGCCCCTTGATCCGCTCAGCACGCTCCTCCTCAGTGAGCGGCATTTCCCCACGATCAGCTGGATAATACATGAGCAAGTTCTTGGCTGTGAACTTGGCGCCCTCCAGTGTACTTGGTGGCTGCCCTGATGTCCCATATCCATCAGTTATCCTATCACGCTTAGCATCCTCCAACAACTCTGTGTTCTTCCCCTCGGCAGGCTCCAGGAGGTGGGCATAGCGTTCCCGCCGGCGATGGTTGACCTTCTCGAGGATACGCGAGAAGGACTCGTTGTCCTCGCTGGTGAAGCGGTTGAAGAAGCCGTCGAGAGAGAGCGCGGCCGCGACGTCCTCATCTTCCTCTTCCCCGACTGCGCCATCGCCTGCGACGGAGGGGTGGCGAGGAAGGACGGGGAACGGAGCGCGGTGGAGGTGGCCGGCGTCGGGGTAGGGGCAGGACCCTGGCGCCTCACACGGCGGCGGCGCTCGAGGATCTTAAGCTGAGCGTCGCGGAGGATCAGCGGGTCTCGGGAGCGCACGGCCTGGAGCCAGTCGAGGCGGTCACGGAGGCGGGGGAGGTCGGGGAAGAAGTCGCGCTCAATGATGCGCTCGATGGCGGCGACGTAGGTGTCCTCATCGAGTACCTCGGGGCGGCGACGCTTCGAGGAGGTGGTGGCTGTGGTGGAGAGGGCGGATGCGGAAGCAGAGGACGGGGTCGGGGAGGCGGGCCGAGGAGTGGCCGGTGCGGGGGACGGAGACGGCGAGAGTTCGCGGGGAGAATGGCCCGGCGAGCGGAGCATTGTGGCGGTGGTGGTGGTGGCGGTGGCGGCGGCGGCGAAACGGCGATGGGGATTAGGGTTAGGGATCTGGGATTTGGAGATGGGAAGGAGACGGGCTCTGTTCTGCTGCGTTGAAGTTTTTGTTACTCTGCCCAGGAATAGATGCGTTTTTCGGGTATAATACAATCCGAATCGAAGTACTCCTACTCCTTTTATTTTTCTGTATATACTTGAATTACTTTTCATTTTGTTTGAACTATATCTGTGTGTTCTACACTTCTATAGGTCTAATTCAAAAAAATTGTGTTTTTTCTGGCAAGGGTAAACTGTGTTTTTTTTCACATTACACATCATATATCTAAATTAAAGGCTACCAAATACAAACACTATAATCTTGCTTTTAGTCGCTTTTGTGGCTAATCCTATGTTGCTATCAGCATGGTTGCTGCTGCACTGCACAACTAATGTAGAAACATCGCTCTTCACCCTCTGTCACCTACAGTACTTTATTCCAAACATTCCAACTCTCGAATACAAAAAAGAATTCAAGTCCTGCCCCTAAACAAAACAATTTTGTATTTGGGCGGATGACCCTCCTAGTTTTTTTTTGTGAATTGCTAATCAATTATGTAATTGCTTTCAATGACCAATAAAGAATGCCATATGGTTTTCTAAAAAAGGTGAAATTGTAGTTGTTCAAAGTGTTATTTTTTGAAATCTTGTAATCGTTATACGGACAATACTAGAATTTTGGAGCTTATCTAGAGTCATTCATGCAGTATACATAATGAAAAAGAGTTAACTATGAAAAGGTCAAAAATCTCTTTTTATCAGGGATTTGACATGTTAAAAGGTGCTAACGGAATAGGGTCGACCAACAACTTCAATCTGAAAAAATAAGATCAATCATGCAAAGTGTGAAAAACGAAGTAAATCATGCACTTGAAATTGAAACAAAAAAAGCTGCGATGGAGGGGGACTTCAATTCCATTCTTGACCGAACCAAGCTAGCAAATGCATCTGCATCTCCCTCCAAGGAAAGCAGAAAAAGAAGTGACAGTTGACTTTCAGCCATCGGAGCGATGATCCAACGGTCCCGATCACCCCAGATCGATTCCGGCATAACGATCTCCGTTCGGTGGCTGGAACTACCACCGTCTTCCCGAACTCGACGAGATCTCTCTCCCGGTCGGGTGTACGCCTCTCCTCGCCGGACCGCCGCGCCATCACGCCGCATCCCATGCGATGAAGTGTCATTCGGTGGCCGCGCTATGGTCGCCGTCGCCGCCGTCCCACCAGGTCACAGCCGCCGCCGCTACCCCGTCCGCGCTCTTCACCGGCGCGGCCGACGGCACCGTCCTCCACTGGCCGCTCGCCACCGCCCCAGCCTCCCTGCGCCCGTCCTCCCTTCTCTGCGCGCACGCCGCCGCCATCACCTCCCTCTGCCCGCTCCCCTCCCCGGCCTCCCTCCTCGCTTCCTGCGCTGCGGGCGTGCTCTCCCTCTTCTCCGCATCCGCGCCCCTCCGCTGCCTCCGCCGCCGCTCCCTCCCGCCCTGGGCCGGCGTCCCCTCCCTCGTCGTGCCGCTCCCGTCCTCGTCCTCCTCCAGCCCCCGCGTCGCGATCCTATGCCAAGCATCCGACGACGGCGGCCATCGCCACGTGTCCGCCCTCTTGGTCGTCGATGCCCGCACCCTCGCCGTCCTCCACAACGCCTTCCACGGCCCACTCTCGGTCGCGCCACCGAAGGCGATTGCTGTCTGCGGGGGTGATGCTGTCAGTATCGTGCTGACCGACACGCAGGGGCGGACACAGGTGGTGCCGGTGACCGAGGGTGCTGCCATCGAGGTGGACTCGCCCAGGCGGCTTAGCGCGAGCTCTCTGTCCAGCGTCGCGTCAGCTGAGGTGGTGGACGGTGGGGTGGACGCTGTGGCATTGTCTCACGACGGTAAGGTGGTGGCGTTGGCGCTGAAGGAAAGGTGTTTGTTGAAATGCGTTGCTGAGGGGACTGTTCTGGGCGAATTGTCTCTGCTGCACACTTCCCTTTGCAAGGACAATAAGGCAGGGGATAAGGGGTGCATCACTGGAGGGTTTTTCCTCAATGATGGGGGTGGGATGCCCGTGTTTCAGGCGAGCGGCAATGTGGTCAGGACCTTGGTGCTATGGAGTAGCAATGGTGCTGCCGTGGTGTACAGGGTTGTAGTGGGTAGCTCATCCTTTGAGTCTGAGGCAGTATGTGAAATTCCTGGTGGCTTTTCAATGCAAGGAGAGAGATCAGCAGTTAAATTTTGCCAGTCTGATGGGCATCTTGTTAGGGTGGAGTCTTGTCCCCATAAGGTTGCTGGATCCTTGTTGTGGCAACCAGTAGTCTCTGTATGGTCTATGGATCTACTGGAATCGAATACAGCAAAGAATTCTGACAGTCCACCTTTGAGCAAAGTTCTTGGAGAAGGTAGCCTTCACAGAGGAGCATTTAGGTCAGAATCCTCTCATCCTCAATACAATCTGGACAATGGAGTGAGAGTGAGTTCACATAAGTTCTCAGAAGACACATATGAGCTGGACATGTATGGAAGGACGGTGTCCTCCTCAATGGTACTTTCAGAGGATTCTTACGCACCATATGCTGTAGTTTATGGTTTCCATAATGGTGATATAGAAGTTATCCGGTTTCTTAACTTGTCTCCTGCTGCTGCGAAATTTGGTGGTGGTGGGATTTACCCACATATTTCCGAGAGGTTCTTTTTGGGACACAAGGGAGCTATTCTTTGCTTAGCCGCACATTACATGCATGCCCACTATGACTCTAGAAACTTGCACCGAGCTCTCATATCAGGAAGTTTGGATTGTACAATTCGTGTCTGGGATCTAGATGCTGGCACCCTTCTTTCTGTGATGCATCATCATGTTGCCCCAGTAAAGCAAATAATACTGCCGCCTTCATTGACTCACCATCCTTGGGATGATTGCTTCCTTTCTGTTGGAGAAGATGGCCTTGTGGCCCTTGTTTCGCTTCAAACCATGAGGGTTGAGAGGATGTTTCCTGGCCATCCTGGTTATGCATCAATGGTAGCTTGGGAGGGAGTCAAAGGGTACATAGCTTGTTTATGCCGGAATCTCCATTCTTGTAATGATGCAGGTACCATATTATATATCTGGGATCTGAAAACAGGTGCTCGAGAACGAATTGTCAAAGGCACTGCTTCTCAGTCAGCATTTGAACACTTCTGCAGGGGCATATCAAAAAATGCAGTTACTGGCAGCATCTTGGGAGGAACAACTTCAGCATCTTCCTTACTTGTTCCCATTTTCAAAGACACAAACCACCATCACCCTTACATAAATCAAAAAGGTCATGGCATTTCTTCTGTATCATCTAACCATCAGGATGGAACTACTGTTTCTGTGGCTGTAAGTGCCCCTGTAACATACGACTTTAAAGGGAAGATGCAAGTTCCAGATGAAGCACATGACTTCCACAGAGATAATTCTGTACATAATTCAGGAAAGGCTGTCTCTTCCCACAGTGTCCAGAAAAAAGAAAATGCCCAATAAAATGCTCTTGCCCCTATCCTGGCATTGCAAGTCTGAGGTTTGACCTCACAGCAATCATGTCCGCGCAAGGCATGACAAACAGCAACAGTGAGAGGCAGTCGAGAGATCATCATTCTAGTGAGAATGCTAAAGAAGCTGGACAGCCTGTAATTGTAGATAGTACTTCTGGGGTTCATGAAATGGATAGCCCATCTAGAGAGTCATTGGAAGGGCGTTTACTACGATTTAGCCTCTGTTTTCTGCATTTATGGGATATTGATTGTGAGCTAGATAAATTACTTGTAGATGAGATGCAAGTTTGCAAGCCTGAAGGCTGCCATATAGCAACGGGGTGGTAGGGGATAGAGGCTCATTTACATTGATGTTCCCAGGAAAAGAGGCAACTCTTGAGGTAAACTATTGTGAATTTGTGATCATATCCCATTTGCATATAAAACTTACCTAAAATCTAACCATGTTGATTTTTTTTAATGTTTCAGCTTTGGAAGTCTTCAGCTGAATTTTGTGCCATGAGGTCACTGTCTATAGTTTCCCTCGCTCAACGCATGATTACATTATCCCGTTCATGCACAAATGCAAGCAGGTATTGTTTGATTGTTATTTCATTTCTGTTCAGATTCATGTACTGTCGCAATGCTAGAATTGCTATCTTTTTTGCGCGCTGCAGTATTGCGGAAACACATGATTCTAATCTGTTTATAATAAATCTTGATTACCTGTTTACAACACTTCCATAAGTTCTAATTTAATTTTGAGGACATCACATTGTTGGACAAGCTACATGTTTTACTTATCCAAATATGCATTATTATATTGAAGTCATCACCAGCCTGATCCCTGCCAAGTAATTTTTGAGAAAATGAGTCAGGCTGCAATTTATACAGTATTAGCCAGCCACACATGGAACCATTGTGATTGTCCTGTTGAATTAGAAATATCATGTTCAAAGCATAGTGCATGCATAAAACGGAGATAAGAATGTCTATATTCTATACTTTCTTAATGCCGATAAATGCAACACATTATTTTAGGGTGGGGGAACAAATGAACCCATAGGATTATCTGCCAAACTGTTGACTTCATTCGTAGCATAAACAAATAAACTGAGTAGCTATTATTATAGTAGATGGACACAGCTCTAAAACTAGCTCAGATATGTATTTTTTTTTACAGCGAACATAGATATACACATTGCTCCAGTTGTATCCTATTTTAAGAAGTTTTCAAGATATTGCATAGTTTTGGACATCCTGAGACTGATTTTACATATGAAAACATGATCATATAGTCATGTAGTATCATGAAAAGTTTGGTGTGGTGTCTTGAATTCTTATCAGTTCTCAATGTAACATGACAATCACCAACTTGGTTGTCCTTTTGCTTTGGCTCTTGTGGGTTTCATCTCTAGCCAACCCCAACGTGCTTCGTACTCAAAGTCTTTTTGTTGTCTCAATGTAACATGAATTCGTACCCTGTATTATGCTCATATTGACTGTCTTGTTGAACAGTGCCTTGGCAGCATTTTATACAAGGCATTTTGCTGAAAAGGTTCCAGATATAAAGCCTCCATCCCTCCAGGTTTTCTTTCACACTATATTGCAATCTTATGATATTTTATATGATTTTATAACATTGCTATTAATCTTTGTTGTAATATGAAAGAAAAATGAAACAGAACAATCATCCTGCCTCTATATTCACTTTTATGAAATGAAGTAATAATGTGCACATATATGCTTATTGATTCATGCCCAACGACCAGCATTGCCATGCCAACATACATGCCAATGCTTTGTCGAATAGTTTGTCGTTGTAATCTTGCCCTCATTGGGCACCAAAATGAACTAGATTACACATGGATGTAGATGCATGAGCTAGCCAAATCAGTGGCACCAAACAAAACACCTGACTAATCATGCTGGGGGCACTAGCATTTAGTAGATTGGATATAGATTTACTCTGCATGCCATTGTTTTAAAAATGCTTTGGATATGTACAATATTAGTTTTGGTTGTATATAAATTTCATGGCAGGCAGATTTTTTTAGAAAATTTATTCAGAATTCTTCTTATATCACGTCTCACATGTATGAGACATGCAGAAATATTGTATATTATCGAAATGGACTTGTCTGACTTGGTTTTTATATTCTTAGTTATGGTCTTTATATTTTTTATTAAAAAAGTGGAAAACAAACTGAGTGGTAAATGTCCTGCAGCTTCTGGTGAGCTTTTGGCAACACCCATCTGAACATGTACGAATGGCTGCACGCTCCTTGTTTCACTGTGCAGCTCCCCGTTCTATTCCACATCCGCTGCGTATACACAAAAACAAAGCACCTGATGCCCTATTGTCTACATCGGATCATGCAAATAATATCATCTCAGGTTCACAGAGTATTTCTGTATCTAGTTATGGACCAGTGAAGGCAGATGGTGAAACTAGGAGCAAAGATGATTATGACACTGCTAATATTAACTCTTGGTTGGAATCATTTGAAAATCAGGAATGGTTGTCTTGGATAGGAGGTACAAGTCAGGATGCGGTGGCATCAAATATCATTGTTGCAGCTGCTTTGGTTGTTTGGTATCCAAGCATTGTGAAAGCTGAGCTTGCGAGTTTAGTTGTCAGTCAACTAATTAAGTTGGTTATGTCAATGAATGATCGGTACAGTTCAACTGCAGCTGAACTTCTAGCAGAAGGAATGGAAAGTACTTGGAAAGCATGCTTAGGTACTGACATTACTCATTTTATGAGTGATGTCCTTTTCCAAGTTGAGTGCTTAAGCACTGCCACTTCTATTAGTGCCATCCACAAAACTGCAGTTGCTGTTACAATGCGGGAGGCGTTGGTTGGTACCCTTTTACCAAGCTTAGCTATGGCTGACGTGACAGGGTTTTTGGTGTAATAGAAAGCCAAATTTGGGCCACTTCTTCTGATTCACCTGTTCATGTAGCTTCACTCAAAACACTTATCCGTGTGGTTCGAGGCGCTCCAAAGGCCTTGGCCCCTTACCTTGACAAGGTTAGCAGGGTTTCTACTTTCAAGTCATTGCTATAGTGTTTGAGAGAATTATCATTATCACTTTGCAGTGTGCCTGGTAACCTTTAATACCATAATTAATAGTACAGGACTCTCGTATGCTCATAAGTACTTAAAATCTTGCACCTGAAAGACTATCTATGCGATGCAAAATCTGGCTTCTCACAACAATAAAAGATATATATGTTATCTTACCAGAGTTGAAACAAACTGCTTCTGTTTCTTTTTTTTTCTGAGAGAGGTTGCTATCTTTCACTTATTGTCTGGAGTGTATAAGTCATTTATTCATTGATATTTACTAAAAATTGACTAAATAGATTACCATGATACGTGTTCCTTTTTGTGGTATGCTTAAAAGGCTTTTTCTGAGGATCTATGCATATTGGACATGATATGAAGTTTGCAAACTTAGTTTTGGGGAAATAGTTGACAGTTCGGTCTTTTGTTTTTGATAAAGCTAGAATATATTATGAGGGATCTTGTATTGATTCTTCTCTAATTTGGTAAAAAACTTTTATTTGGATCCGAAATCAAAATAATAGGGTTTCTTGAATTTAAAAGGTTGGCTAAATACATACACTTCTTTTATATTACTTTTCTTAAATTGGTAGTTATGTCATTCAGTGGTGGTAGCCCTTTAATCCTTAACAACTGTTTGCCATAGTTGTTATAGTTGGATATATGTGCAGGCAATCAGCTACATCCTACACACCATGGATCCAAGTAATTTAATTATGCGTAAAGCTTGTATTATCAGTTCAATGATGGCCCTAAGAGAAATGGCACGTGTATTTCCAATGGTTGCTCTCAATGATTCAATGACAAGATTAGCTGTTGGTGATGCTATTGGAGAGATTCATAATGCCACGATTCGTGTATATGACATTGAAAGGTATACGGGCCTCCAAGACGCTGAAAGTTATTTTCGATATGTATTTTCTCTATGTTGAAAATGTTAAGGGAATAAGGGCTAGGAGTCTTTATTATAGAGTCCTTTTCCTATTTGTATTTGCTGTCATGTACCCACATATATAGTACCCATAGGGCTATAATTCAATACAAGTGCTATTCATAACATGGTATAGAGCCAGAAAATAGGGTTGGGGTTTTGCTTCCCTCTCCTCCACAATTTTTTTCCTCTGGCGTTTTGCACTTCTGCCGCCATCTTCTGCTGCGCATCATCGTGCCACTCCTGCTGGGGATCTCTACTCACGGGTGTTCTCGTTGTGTTTGTTCTCATGCTGCCGCCACTTTTTGTCTTCACGCTGCTTCATGTGGGAGCTTTTGATCTATACTGGGAGCAGCGGGAAGGATGGCGAGCAATCTTTTTGGAAAGGTGTGCTACTGAAGGTGTTTAAAGATTCTTTTTTTTATAATATGATCCCGCTTTAGTAGCATGTGTCCTTTTGTCTCTGTTTTGGTGTTGAGTTTAGTTGCAACATCTGCAGCTTACACCTGGTGACATGCCTTTTACATTCATTTTATCTGTTAAAATGCACATGCATTCCCAAAAATCTACGAGTTATATTACGAAAATATTTGGAATGTGTGGACACACTATTCCACTTCATGAGGCTCCCTTTTCTTCTCTGTCGCCATCTTTTCTTGCTCAAAATTGTGTAAACTGGACCTAGATCTTGACTAGAACAACTCATTGATAATCCTTTAGTTCATTGTTTTCTTGAGAATGCTAAGAGAAGGGATCATTAGCCTGCTAGGAAAACAAACTGAAATAAATTTTTGCTTAAAAGATTTTGTAATGTGAAACTAATCTTTTCTTATGCAGTATGGTACTAATGTTATTATTGTCATCCACTCGTACTAGTACAGATTTGTTGCATCCGTAACTATGAGAAGTTGATTTTTATGTTACTCCTTTTATTTTGTTTTTCAGTGTCACAAAGATAAGAATTCTTGATGCAAGTGGACCACCAGGTCTTCCAAGCTTACTAGCAGGATCACCGAATACAACATCAACAATACTGATATCAGCTTTGAGTTTCTCACCAGATGGAGAGGTTTGACATTCCAACTAATGAACTGCTGAATTTCGTTAAACAATATCCATAAGATGATTTTGAAATGTGCTATTTAAGTCTCACTTGTCTGTTCTTTCCATCGGCCATGACAGTTCACATCTATCCTTCTAAACTGTCCAATTCATGACTCATGGTAGGCTATTGGTCATTCCATAACATTTTTTTGGAGACACTTCCATTTCAGTGACCCAAATCCGTCACATGCCTGAGTAACTTGACATTGTCATGGTTTTTGTATAGTTAAGTTTCTTAAAATTGGCTACCAAATACCAATAGATGCACCAGTAGATGCTCAAGTAATTTTTTCTTGAACATGCAGGAGAGCTGATGCAGATATTTTTTTTGTACTTCACAGCATTTTCTTACATACTACTTCCTCTGTCCCAAAATATATGGATTCTGGCTATGCACCCAGACAAGAGGGCTTCCAAGAGTCCCTTATAATTTGGGACAGAGGTAGTATAGTGCTGATAATATGTCTGTGGCCAGTGGCCACAGTAAATAAGGTTTATCTTCACAGTTCAGCAAGGAATATGGTCTTTAAGCACAATACATAACTGTATATCCGATGAAGCTTGTGATTTGACAGTAATTTTTCATTTTGCTAGGGTCTGGTCGCCTTCTCTGAAAATGGATTGATGATAAGATGGTGGTCGCTAGGTACTGCCTGGTGGGAGAGGCTCAGCAGAAGCCTTACTCCTATCCAATGCACAAAGCTTATCTATGTTCCTCCATGGGAAGGATTTTCACCGAACTCTGCTCGTCTAAGTATTATTTCTAGCATTTTACATGATAAACAAGGGAGTTCAGAGGTATGTATACCATTATTTTCTTCATAATTATTACATTATGGCGATTGGTGCAATTATGCTATCAAGAATTTCTATATGCCATTTTATTTAAATCCGTCAGTGGTCTTAGATTTATTTATTTGTTCATCAGCTACACTTTTCTTCAATTTCACTTAGTGCAGTTGCATTTTTATCGTGGTGAGTGGTGACTAATTTGATTAGTAATGTGAGACGGCCCGAAGGGAAGAGAGTGGTCATCTTGGTTACAACACTGGTGTCATGGAAAGGAATGGCTAGCCTAGTTCTGCTTTGGCTCAGTAGATCTTAACCTGGTTTGTTCACATCAGTTATTAGATCACTTAGGAGGATATAAGATATGTCCTGCTATTTCGAATGTTCGATGAATATTATTTGAAAGACTTGAGAGTGACCTAATAGGGTATTTCTAGCCAGTTCTTTGCTCAATCTGTTAAATTCAAAATTAGGACGACCTCAAATTGCTGACATTTCAAGTTTCTTTTGTGAGGGAAATATAGCAGGAGAGTCCCCTGCTGCGATATTTTGTTACATGATATAAATAAGACAAAACAGAAAGAACTTATGCTGTACAAATAAGAGGAAAAGAGGGAACCATACAAGTGTTAGAGCAGAAGCTAAAAAAGATGACCATTTGAGGTTGTCGGCTCAAGATAAAATGGAGGCTGTAGTAGATTCTTTCATGTAGTGTGCTTGTAGACAATCATATCTGAAATATTTACTCCATCAGGTGATGGAAAGCATCTTTAAGTATTTTCCCTGACATTGGAATATAAGAACTAATGGGCGATGTAAAATACTCCAAACAAATAAAAGTTTAAATTAGCCAAATTCTCGACACGACTAGTTTTTAGTGGGGAAAGAAACAAATGGTATTACATAAGTGGGTCTCGTTTTTTAGTTTTTCCTGGTGATCCTTTCTTGTAATCGAGTTTTATGCCAGCTCTCCTACCCTTTTGAGTAAGGCATGGAACTGGTTGTACTTGTTTTTCCTCTCTCATTTAATATGTTCGAGAAAAAATTGCTTACACCTACTCCAGAAGCTGGTAGAAATTAATATGTTGTTGAAAAGACATGCGCTAGTAGTAAGGAGAGTTATTTATCGCCTAGTGGTTTGTTTATTGAGCTTGATAATTTTCACGTCTTCTGAAAGTTGCATATCATTATGTAGTTCTCTTTCTTGCCTTTGAAAAGATACTTTGTGTAATTGTTACTTTCTATATGATGTTTTTGGTTCTGGCCTTGTTGCTTTACAGAAAAAGACAAAGGAACTTGATGAGTCTGATAATTTGAAGCTATTGCTTCATAATCTTGACCTTTCATACCGCCTACATTGGGTTGGTGGAAAGACCATTAAACTTACAAGGCATGGGCACGAGCTGGGTACATTTCAGTTGTGATTCTTCCTTACCATTGTTTCATGGTCATCTATTGAGTAGCTTTGGAGTTTTGAAAGACAGCTGCACACCTTGACTAATGTATGATCCCAGTGGCTGAAAGAATGACCAAAACTTCTGTGTTGCACTCATATTCATGTGAGTTACCTTGCTATTTCCTTAGTCCACAAAACATTTTCTTGTTGATGGAACCAGTGCGTGGGTGGGATTCCTCATGCACTGACTACTGTAACTAGAAAACTTGATCCAACGCTGTTCTAATTTTACAGGATTACTGTTTACATGGAGTGCTCAGGATAGGGCGATCTGTCACACCATTGGCTTCAAAAATGAAGTACGTTTCAGATATGGCTGTGCTTTGCGTAAATTGATGATAGAGTGGCTGTTTGGGGGGCTAAAATGCTCCTGGGTGAATTCGTGACATGGTTTGGATTTTTCTCCATCAACTAAGTTTCAGTTTTGGCTTACTTTTTTTGAAGTCTATATCTGTTTCTCTCAAGTTTATACTTGATCGATGGTTTTCTGATGGAGTTACTTGTTGTGCAGTATAACGTTGGCAGGGGATGTACATTTTGGTTTAGTTTGGCAGCGGATGTACATGTGCAATAAAAAACGACGCGTCGTGCATGCAAAGTATAGTTTTAGGTTGTAATTATGATACAAAGGCTTTCAGCCTTATCAGGTGAGGAACGCCGCCTCTGGTCGCTTGCAGGAGCTCGAGGCTTAAGCCTCTTGTCAGCTTCCTTGGTTGGAGCCCCTTAGTGTGTTTCGTCGCTTTTTTCTAGCTCAGGCACTTTGTAATCTAGATTTGTAGGGGGTGTGGTGTGGTGCGAGTTGTACCGGACCTTTTCCGTTTTCTCTTCTTAATATAATGAAGCGCAGCTCTCCTGCGTTTCGAGAAATTATGATACAAAGGCAGCAAGCAGTTGCTGAGCATTTTAGCATTTAGGTGCTCAAGTTTGTGCAACAATACTATTAACAAACGTGGTTCACTGTGTTGTGTGTACACTAAGCTGTATAATCAGTTGTCTGATAAGAAAAGTAAGGTTTTCTTTTTTGTTGAGGGAAGAAAATTAAGGTTTGTATAAACTCCGAGACAAGTTTTAGATTAGAAACGGGGCGGTCAATTTTCTCAATAAGCTTTATCATTACACGTTTTGAGACGTACTGTTGCTATGCACTTGGTACAGTTACTCTGGGAGGTTACTTGAGTGAATCAGTTTGGGTACGTTATGGCAGTCTTGCACATTTGCTATGCAGCACGTACATTTTCATTTGTACTTGCCAGTCGCAGCTCGCATGACGACTACGCAAACTAGGAAAGAAAGATTTACCGCATCTGGTTCTGGTCCGGAAGACGATATCAACCGACCAAGGGACTCGGTTTTTTCTTTAAAAATAGGAGAAATTTTGGAAAGATGGAAATACGCATCCACGTTTTAGGAAAGAAATATTGGAAAACAGGGGAGATCTCGTTCATCCCTTGTTTCCATCTCAGTGCCGCCTCTCCGGAGGCTCTCATTTCCTTCCTTAACGAGACCCCTCCATTGATGACGGAGCAATAAAAACACAATCTTTCCGCCTCGGATGCGGACCGGGCCTCCGCCGCCTCTCCCCGCCGGCGCACATTGCTTCGTCTACTTAAACTCCGGTCTCGATTGCATCGATCCATCACAACTTCTTGCTAATAAGCAAGAGAGAGAGCGCTTCTCAAGCGGAGAAGAAGCAGCAGAGCATCGCTTCGCCATGAAGGCAGCCAGGACGACAGGGCGGCCACCGAGCAAGGGGCGGCAGCGCATCGAGATCCGCTACATCCCCGACAAGGACAAACGGCAGGTGACCTTCTCCAAGCGCCGCAATGGGCTCTTCAAGAAGGCCGGCGAGCTCTCCCAGCTCTGCGGCGCGCACGTCGCGGCCATCGTCTTCTCCGAGAAGGGCAAGCCGTTCGCGATGGGCGATCCCTCCGTCGACGACGTGCTCCGCGTCTACGCCCCGCTCCCCGGCGAGGAGGGCGCGTGGCTCCTCCCCGACGACGCCGGCTGCCGCGCGGCGGTGGAGGCGACGCTGCGGCAGGCCAAGGAGACCGAGGCGCTCGTGGAGGCCGAGCAGGTGCGGATGAAGGCCATCGGGGAGAAGGTGATGCAGGCCGTGCCGGCGGGCAAGAAGTCCTGGTGGGACGCGGACGTGGAGCAGCTCGGCGAGGCGGAGCTGCCGGAGTTCGGCAGGGCGCTCCAGCGCCTCAGGAACAACCTGCAGCGCCACGCCGACAAGCTGGGCTCTGCTGCTACGCCTCCGCTGCCCGTGCAGTAGCTGTGCGGCTCTGCCGGCGAGGGCCGCCGCTCAAAGCTGTCGTCATTTTTCGTTCTCGAAACCGACTAAAGGAGGATGTTTTAGTTAGATTAATTAATACTCAACTTGCTTAGATTAGTATGATGAGCCTCTCGAAGGGTATTTGTGGTTAATTTGAGAAGCTTGGGAGCAGTAACTGTCGCGAGACGATGTACTATTGCTTCTATTGAATAATCTACATGTAACGCAGCTCTGAACTAGAGGATTTCTCACGAGTCTTGCTATTCCAGTTCGTTCTGTATGGTTTCACCAGTCCCTGACTCATCAGAATTTCAACTATTTGTAAGAAAACGACCTTTCAATTGTTGAACTTAAAAATGTTGTTTTAATATCCAAGAGGGAAATTTTTGATCAAGATACTAGCTAGTATAATTTTTACTGGAATGTTCAAAGTGGAAGTACGTACTGCAGATTAAGCTGAAGCCCCAGTTTGGTTGCATGTCTTAAGAGGTCTAAATTCTGAAATACACAGCTCACCTGAATCGCTACATTACTACCAAGCTGTGAAATAAACATTTACTGTTATTCTGTAGTTTTGTACATTGTGACTTACTCCCTCCATTCTTTTTTTTATGAACTAAACTCCTTGTCCTAACATCAAGAAAAAAAGAATAGAGGAGTAATCATCTATATTTTTCATAGGACTATTCATAAATCTGGGTTTCTGGGATCGTTCATGGCTTGAAAACCGGGTAAATAAGGTTAAACATTGATGCTTCTATATCTACAAACAAGGGTCAATGTCTCGCAAATACAAACCTCCGCTTCATAATACTAGTTAATTTTGACATTTACTATTTAAATTTCAGTTAATAATATTTTTTCAACCAATGTAGTATAGCAGTTGATAGTCACTTATTATATATCACAATGGTTAATTCACACACAAAAAAATACAGAGAGGTTCAGAAAAGATAACTGCCTCACCAAAATGGAACATTTTCCATCATTACGGCCAACTTTGATGAAACGAGACAAGTATGCTTGAATGCGGAAAATGCATAACAAACTTTGATGTGAGTGTGAATCAAAAATAACTTTGGCAGCTAAAAAAGGTTTTAATGTTGGCTACTTCAGAACATCACTATCCTAATAAGTTGAGCTTTCTTGTTCAATAAAATGGTAGTAGTATATTTCTCTAGTAAGTATATTGGACGAACTCCAGATTGGAAAAGATTTCCCTGAGCGACTCGGTTTTGTTTCGAAAAGGGGGAAATCTTGAAAAGGAGGAAATACGTTTCCATGTTTTTGGAAAGAGTATTCAGAAACAGGGGAAGTCTCGTCATCTCTGTTTCCAGCTCACTCCCTCTTCTCAATCGGATTGCCGCAGCGGCGATTTCCTTCCTCGACGAGACCCCTCCATTGATGGGCATTGATGGCGGAGGAAATTGGCCGCCGGGGTCTCGTACTCGAAACAAAAATCCGATCTTTCCGTCTCGGATGCGGACCGTGCCTCCGCCGCCTCTCCCCGCCGCGGCAAAGAGTTTCCTCTACTTAAACCCCGGCCTCACCGAGCCACCGGCATCGATCCATCGCATCTTGTTCTTGCGCTGAGAGAAACTGAGACATAGCGTATCTTCTCACGCGAAGAAGGCGAAGAGGCAGAGCATCCGCCAGGCATGGACGCGGCCAAGACGACGACGGCGAAGCCACCGACCAACGGGAGGCCGCCGAGCAAGGGGCGGCAGCGCATCGAGATCGTGCCCATCAAGAACAAGACCAGCCGCCAGGTCACCGGCTCCAAGCGCAAGTCCGGGCTCTTCAAGAAGGCCAGCGAGCTCGCCCTGCTCTGCGGCGCCCACGTCGCCGCCATCATCTTCTCCGATGTCGGCAACGTGTACGCGTTCGGCAGCCCCTCGGTCGACGGCGTCCTCCGCCGCGTCGCCCCGCTCCCCGGCGTGGATGGCGCCCCCGGCGAGCCGTACTACATGGACGACGAAATTGACATGGCGGCCGTGGAGGCGACGCTGCGGCAGGCGGAGGAGACCGCGGCGCTCGTGGAGAAGGAGAAGGCGCGGATGGCCGCCATCGGGGAGAAGGTGCTGCAGGCCGTGCCGGCGAGAAAGGAGTGGTGGGACGCCGACGTGCAGCAGCTCGGGGAGGCGGAGCTGCCCGAGTTCAGGAGGGCGCTCCTCAGGCTCAGGAAAAACGTGCAGCTCCGCGCCAACAATGCTCCGTTGCCGGTGCACTAGTGCTGGTGCAGGCTCAAAGCTGCGTCATTTAGGTTGCTACCAAATTGCTTAGGTTCCTGTGATCGACTTCTGAACCAGCAGGAAAAGAAAATCAGATTATAGGTTCATGTTGGTGATTTATTCCTACAACTGTAGCAAACTTTTCTGAGGTTATTAATCGTACTATGAGCTGAACTTTATTGCTAATGAAAAACATTCTAACTATTTTTTAGTGGAAAAAATGAAGAAAGAAAGATCTGGTTTTTTTTTTGGGAGAAAAAGAAAGATCTTGTTGAGCAGTTCGAAAAACTAACAAAAATGATCAAACATAGTAGCATATCACTCCAGAATAAAAAGGTTTCCGAATGCTATATGACAAATAATTATCACTGTGAAACGCCTAAGCAGTAATCACAATGAAACGCCGAGATTGATATGCGAGAGAAAGAGCAAATGATGGTCATGGAGCCAAACAGAATACAGTCCACCGTGCACGGTGCTTAAAACAAGCCGGCAAAGGACATTTCGTTACAGGCATTCAGATATAAGATGTGATGGAGGATCCTCTCAAGTTGGAACATCACCTGCATCTCATGCCGCTTCTCTCTACATTGTGAAGGCAAATAGGAGAATCGCAAGTAGGCATTGTATCAGAGATCATCGGCATATATAAAGCACAGGTGACAGGGGTTGCAATCATGAGGGATCAAATCAAATCAAAATAGAAACTATCTCTAACTACCGATAGCTATACCTCTAATACGGGAAACAAATCTTTGTGATCTTCTGCTTGTGTGGGTGCAAGACACGTGCACGTATTGTCTATAATACTGTGCTAACATATTGAGCACGACCACAGTTCCTGCAACTGCACCGAAGCTCCTCGACTCCACTTAAGCCGATAGCCACAGGCTGGTCTAGCAGACCCATCACACCGCATGATATTAGTATATCTATAGAAGACACATTATTAGAGTTGTAGTAATAAAATGGTTGATTTTTTTAATCAATCTCCATATATAACATTGGGAGGTGAATTTTGTTTTTCCATTTTGGTGACGATGATGGCTAGACTGTGACTGCGGTGGAATTGGGCTCAGCTAGATGGAAGGAAACAAAAAAGAGTTTTGCTTTTTAAGTTCAATAAGATATAAATTAGGAGGAAAAAGTTCTTGCTTCATTTGTTAATGATCAAATAAGATAGAATGGTACATCTCTATGCTACTCACCAACACTTTTAATGTTGGTTCACATTTTGTACGACTTCATTTCTCTCTTCATTGAACATGATAGAGCAGAGAAGACATGGGAATAACGTTAAAGGCACTGCAAAAACTACCGTGATGGTCAGGTGGTAAATTTTAAATGATCATAATCATAATATTGTGCCCGTCGGAAAACACACGCTGGCCTGAGAGATCTGCTTCACTCTAAGCAGGATCAAATCCGGTACACGGTGATGAATTCTCGAGGCGTGCCAGTTGGTTTTCTCTGTAAACCAACAAAGATAAGTAGAACGTGTAAAATTTTTGGGTTATGGACCCAGACAGGACGATAAGTAACCGCAATCGAAGATTTAAAATAAAACGTATCGGCTATCGATTACTCAATTCATTGGCACCTAATTGAAAGTAAACAGGACAGAAACTAGACATTCAGATTCGTCTTGGTAGATTGGTCCTCATATCTAACGCTGTCGATAGTGTCAAAATAAGATTTATTGTGTAAATCGGCATTCAAATATGTATAAATCGGCAAGTAAAGGTATTTAACGGTGCTTATGCCGATTTATGTACAACTTAGTCTAATTCTAAATCTAGTCTCAACTGATAGGTTTGACAAGCAAAAGTTCATGCAAGACAGATCCAAACATGATAAACAATCGGTTAAACACTTCGATTGAATGTTAAATCATATCACAAGTCAGAGCTTATATTCTACTCCCTCCATATCAAAATAGTTGACGTCCTGCTCTATCAATTTTTACCAAAATACTTGACGTTCTCGCGTTACGATGCATATCTCAGCTCCAACTTCCATTGCTAATTTGCTACGCTGCTTGCAGTCCGCAGAATCTAGTCTGGTCATGGAGTGAACGGGAATAAAAAAAGAACAAAAGCCTGGCCTCCACTCGGGTGTGAATGGGTAAGCAGAAATCAAAGCAACCTCCTATGTAGCTGGCAAGGTTCATCAATAGGGGTAGCAAGGTAAGGCTACTCACAATGGGAGTTTCATTTTCAATAAATGAGCTGCCATGTAAGCAATTTTACTGATGTGGCAGGAAATTAATAAGGAGAGAGAAGAAAGGGGTTTCATCTAGATGAAACCATCTCTACACTGTTTCCAAGACATTTCTCTCTTGCATGTGTTACCTAGGAAACAACAAAATGAAACTATGCATTGTATGAGGTATTTCATTCACCCTTGTTGCTTATGTGGCATCTTGAAAACAATGAAATGAAACTCCCTATTGAGAATAGCCTAAATAGCCGAAGCTCCTTGGTTTCTCCCCTCCAACCCAAAACGTCATCTAACATGGCAACGAGGGAATACTAATTATTCCTTACCTAGAAGAAATCAACTAAGCAAAAACAAAGCAGCATAGAACAAGTTAATTATAGCACACTAATCGATAGATACAGGATATAAGACTATTCTCGTGGATATTTCATTTTACGTTTTTTAAGTGTGACACGTTAGCTTTCAACTCTTGTTTTGTAAAATAAAAGTGCATCTCTCAGCGTACTATTTCATTTTACAGTTTTGTAGGTTGAGCAAGACATTAAATTATTGCATAGATGTACCAATGAGGATTTGTTTTTTCATGCACATGAAAGAAAAATAGTCTCAATGAACCTTTCATTCTTCTTTCATCAACTTGGAAAGAGTGTCACTGCCCTTTCATCCTAATAAAAGACTTCTCTCCTCTTTCATATTAAATGTCATGCCATGTCATCCTTTTTTCTACCGATATGTCACCTAATAAATAGAGAAAATTCCTTTCTTGACCTCCTTAAAGTTGTTGGTTCCTGTCTTGGTCCCAATTTTTTTGAAGTTCCCTATTTGGCCTCAAAACCAAATTTGGTTCCTTTTAAGCCCTTCCGTCCATTCTAGCACTTAATGGTGTTAAGTAACCGGTGAAATGACCATATTACCCCTGATTATGAAATGATGCTGAAATTCTTATGTTCTCATGTGTAGTGCTGAAATTATGTCAAAAAATGATGCTGAAATTTCTACCCACAATAATGTGTACATTTGGTGCAAAAGTTGTGGATTTATGTGCAAACATAATGCTGAATTTTGGCAAAATTATGAAATAAAAAATATAGCTCAAATTATTTGAAACTGATAAATAATACCTCAACAGAAATAAAGAAAAACAAAAATTTCGTAATCGGGGGCACTATGGTCATTTCATCTGTTACTTAACACCGTTAAGTGCTAGAATGGACGGAAGGGCCTAAAAAGGAACCAAATTTGGTTTTGAGGCCAAATAGGGAACTTCAAAAAATTTGGGCCAAGAACAGAATTTTCTCTAATAAATAACAAATGAAAAGGCCCACTGAGACCCTAGCACCCGCTCTGTTGTAGGACAAGTCAACTCCAATACATAACATGTCAATTGTACTATTACGACCGCTAGAGAACAGATTGAATCGGCAAGATACCTTAACCATGACTCGAATAGCCCAATCGATCGTCTACTAGACCACTAGCATCAACAACAGAACAAAACAGGATAAGTCTAACAAATCGAACAGGATAGAACACGTCAACTACACCAAGTCGCTGATATTCGTAACTAAAGCTTATGATCGACCGAAACTACTCGATAACTCGAATTTATATCGATTCTAGCACGAACAAGTCGACATTGAAAGATTCGATGCACTTATCCGATGAAATCCTTGCCGATGCCGGAGCCCCGAGAGCTCGAGGCGGTTGACAAGAAAATCCGTGAAGTTGATTGTGACGATGCTCCTAGAGTTGTATTGATTGGTTATATATTTTATATTGGCCCTAGTCTACTATTTATATCCTGGTCACAACCGATCTTGATATACTCTTTCCTTATTTTACATGACTATACCAACTTGGAAACAAAATAGGACTCAAACTCGTTCCACGTGTCTTTCTCGCTACCCGACGCTTCCCCTTCCTTCTTTCTGTTGTCACGCACTCCTTTTAGTATCTTTTGCACGTGCTTTGGATAACAACCCTTAGTCAGTGGCGAGTGGATCCAGATCCAAAATCTGGTGTCAACAGATATATTTATAATTAGAAATTAATTCATGTTTTTAGGCGGTAGGACAACTTTAAAGAGATGAATTTGCACGGATTATTCATCATTCAAGTTAGAGTTTGATGATCTATTTTACAAAATTCATATAATTGTGTTCTCTTCATTTATTTCTTCCGAGTCGGAGCTTCATATTCTTTCCTAGACTTTTGTATACGTGCTCTTCTTTAAGCCAACAAATAATAGTAGATGAATCCTATCCTATTTAGCTAAAAAAGGGCTAGTTGTTCACTCACTCCTAAGGTAACGCCAACAAAAAGATCTCAGCACTAAACTCGTTGGAGATGTGTATTAGGCCCTGGCATGGTAAGGGTTGTGCTTGTTGAAGTAACTTTAGCATTGTAACTTATTTTGTTTTAGAGTAAAGTGCACGGTCAGTCTTTAAAGTTGTTCAGCTGTGTTACTTAGGTTCTTGTAATTGCATCTTAACTGCCTGAACTATACGAATACAATTCACCCTCCCTAAACTTAGCTTTTGATATCATCAAAGCCCAATACACTCTCAAAGTACAATATTATCCTGATTACAATTGCAGAGAATGCATATCTAACTATCGTAATGCATGCAAAGTTTGTATTACTTGCTATTCTTAATGTGGTGGCTATTATTCAAATTTTTAATTTTAACATAACAACTCTTAATATATATGTTTTATTTCTAAAGTGGAATAAAATATGAAGCAGGAGTAAGTTTTATAATTCCTCCTCACTTGATTGAACTTGAACATCAAGATAATCAAGAACAAATTTTTTTAATCCACTAATATCTAGCTAATGAGTAAAAAACTAAAAATGAAGTAAATGTTTAGCATCATAGGATTGTCTAAACCTAATCACATCACCAGCCACTACTTTAATTAGGATAACATTGTATTTTGAATATAGGACTTAAATGTCATCACGGAATGAGATTTGCATCGAGAGAGTATAGGGACCTATATGGCATCCGAGCATTAGTTTAGGGAGTTAGATGTGCAACTTAAGAGTACAAGGACCTAAATGACACAACCGAACAAGTTAAAACCAGCCATGGACTTTACTCTTTGTTTTATATCATACGTGGAATTGATGTGGCTGCACTTTCCATGTGGGTACCATTGGTATTTAAGGTATCATGTTCCTTAATTATTTCTTCTCGCCCCCCCCACCACCATCACATTTCCCCCTTCCATTTGTAGTGTTCCCTTCCTAAGTTATTTCAAAGGCGGCGAATCTTGTGATGAATTAAATCCTCTTGCAACTATGATTTGCATCGATCTTGCATACTAGACAGATTTCTAGTCTACGCGGTTAGTACCATAAAATTTTCAATTTAAGTTTTCTAAAGTTTGTTGAATTTGGATCTTAGATCTATCAAAATTGATGCATCTTCTCATTTTCCCCTTCCATTGGTAGGGTTTCCTTTAATATTTCTGATGGCAATGGATGTTCTTATGAAATCTCTTGCAGCTATATGATTTGGATTGAAAATTTTGAATTTTAATGTTTAGGGTTTGTTGATTTTGGATCTTCAAAACTTTTAGGTCGATAGCACTGCGCTACATGAGCACCATCATCATATAGGGCTTGACAAAGATTTGTAGCATAGAGGGTTCAGGCGCGAAGAAGGGGATGCCTCCTCGATGTGCGGCCTAGGAGGAGGGGGCTGGCCGCGTTGCCAGATCTGAAGAGGGGGGGGGGGGCTGCCTCCTCACCGGATCTATCGCTGGTCGGGGGTGGGGAGGGGCGGCGGCTCTCCTTCTGGTCGAATCCTTCGCCGACCGAGGGTGGGGAGGGTCGGCGGCTCCCATACTCACTGGATCCAAGGTCAGCCGTGGGTGGGAGAGGTGGTGGCTCCGTTGCTCACCGGCCGGAGGTAGGGAGGGGCAGGGTGGTCATAAGAAGAGTGGCAAAAGAGCGATGGTGGTGGTGGAATGGGACCCGGGGAGAGATGAGAACCAATGGAGGAAAACGGGGTTGGTATGCTTAGAAAGGTATGGGGGTGAATGATGATGTAGTGCTTTGCAAGGTGAATTCTACAACCGATGGGGAGATTGAATTTTCATCTATTGTCAATTCCCATGCTCCAACTGAAAAACCTTAATCAATTCCTATTTTGTGAACGATATGCATGATAATGCCGTACTATTGGGGTTATCTAGTCCATTCTTGGTTGCTACTCATTTCCCACCAGTGTTGTCATTCACATCGAGCATCTTTCCCCATTGACCAATACAGTTCTCATTCGAATATTTACTACCACTAGAAGATGTATTCACTATGTGGTTAGTACCATATATTACACTAGTCGTGTCCTTCATCTCATGATATGTTCACTTATATTAAAATTTTCTATAAGGGTTGCCTTGTTTAGCATAAGTATATATCACATTTATGTTCAAATGTGCACTTCTTAATTTTCCAAATTATTACTGAGCAGGGGGCTGTCTTAGGAAGACTCATCAATGGTGTTTATTTCAGAAAATGAAAAACCTGTCCAGAAGAGGCAATCCATCGACAAGGAGGCTTCATCTGGTACTTGAATACTCATTTTCATACTTTATGAGATACAGATGCTTTCTGAGAATAGTTATTTTTGTTCCACTGGCTTACATGTCTGTCAATTATTTTCTCTGAATAAACATGAGAAGTCCAATGCCCACTGCAGGCCATCAGCAACTCACCAGTGATCATGGTTCTTCTAGCAAACGTATGAAGTCTCATGCCACTTACAGAATAAGTGACCTTCCTGAAGGTATACTGCAGGATATATTATCCTATTTGCCGGCACCGGAAGTTGTTCGAACAAGCTGTGTTCACTCAAAATGGCGTGAATTATGGAAAGCCGTGCCATGCCTCCAAGCTGACAATGCAAGTTTCTTTGAATATGAGGAAGACAAGTTCATTGACTTTGCATCTTGCATGCTGAAGGGTCGATCTGATAAAGCTCCACTCAAAGTTCTGAACATCTGTGGTGCGCAATGTGAAGAAGTAGACTATTGGATCAGTTATGCAATGACTCACAGGGTTGAGTCACTTCAGTTTTGTGATGATCTTGCGTTTGACCCTTTCATACTTGATACAAGTATAGATTTCAGTTCAAGCCACCTAAAGATATTGGTTCTTTGTGCTGTTTCTTTATCTGTGACACACCTCAACCAACTCAACAATCATTGCCCAAATCTGAAGATTCTGCAGCTGGAAGATGGGCACCTCGATACTTTTGAGATTTCATCAAGTTCTTTGACGAGTTTGTGCCTTAGGAACTGTACTACTCCTGGAGATCTGTTGATAAGTGCTCCGAACTTAACTCTGTTGAGATTGATAAATTCAGGCGATGGAGTGGTTTCATTGGGAAAACTACCATCGTTAGTAGAAGCATCGGTCGTCCTATATTTCAGCATTGATTCAGCAGATGATGATAATTGGATAATGGAGCATTTTAAATTCAATATACTTCGAGGCCTCTCTCATGCTAAAAGCCTAGAGCTCAGTGTCCCTATAAGAGAGGTATGCTATTCTATACACTTCTTTTTCAGTGCAAGTAGACACTATACATACAATCAACTCTGCAATGATGTTGCCTTCTCTGTTTCCTTCGAGTGATCGCAGCCTCTATTATCTTGGAAACTGGGAGGCCATATGTTTAGCAAGTTGACCACTCTATTCCTTGATGAATGGTGCATGGCTGATTTGTACCCTGTAGCATGGTTCCTCGAGCAGGCGCCTCTCCTAGAGAACCTACGCGTAGCATTGAGATCAGTAAGCAGTTGAAAACTGAAAAAAAAATCCTCTCCCATATTTATTATCTAACAAGAAATAGGGCGTTGATGCTTTTCATTGTTTGAACTATAGATGAAGCCCTCGGTTATGGAGTATGAACCAAGAATTTTCCCCAAGGAAAGAGTTTTGAGAGCTGCCTGCCTAAACAATGCAACAATCGTCTGCGTCCCAACTGACCCGATGGTCCAAGAGCTGGTCAATCTGCTTCGTTCAGCTGCAGAATCCTCCCTGATGATAACGATCAATCCAGACGAGTACTAAAGCTACATTTTGTTTGTGATCTGATGTTTTCTCCGTACTCTGTTGCATCCCCCATGGATGTCATGTTTGAAGTTGTTACTGTTACTTTTTCCTGGACTCTGTATTTCCTAGATGGGCGTCTTGTAACTCTGTCATGGATTGGAGTTTTAAATTTCTTTCCAGTTGGACATGCAACATTTTTCTTTTGATAATTACTGTCTCCGTTCTGAAATATGGCTTTTAGGAACGTAGAGATTATTCTCTGTTGTGGGGCAAGTGCTTTGATGTTGGATGTCATATTTGGATTGGACGGTTGACTCACAAGTCATCAGAGAGCATAGATTGTTTTACCGACAGCGCTTCTGTTTCCACCACAAGTCGCTGACTCCGATATTTATCACAGCTTGTACACCTTGTGAAAAGTATGAACTATTTTGAAGTGTTAAAGTACGAACTATATTTGCGAGGAAACGCACATCTGAATTGTTAAACATTGAAACGTTATTTTAATTTCCTAATGGTAAAATAGAGGAATGCACATGTAGCCGATGCGACCTGGTGTGAAGCTGTTGGTCTGTCTCACTTCGTCTTGGCCTTCGGGAAACTCGGTGGCAATAAGAACAAAATGTGCAGCCTCCTGGGCCGCATCAGACGTGGTGGGAGACGTTCCTGGTGCCAAGGAGATATTTCGGTCGCTGATGAACATGGTTGTCCTCTTCGCGACCAACCGTCGAACAGCTGACGGGCATTGCCCAAAGGGGCTCACAGCTGCACAACGCCATGTTGAGGACGACGTCGTGGGCAGGCACGGAGGTTGGTGAGGGCAGGTATGGTGGTGAGGAAGAGGTAGCCGACATCAGAACACTAGCGTCCCGGCTTGGGCCCGGCGTCGAACACCTTTCGAGCGTCGCAGTTGGCTGCTCGGTGGTGGCCATGAGAACATCGAGCTCGTGGCCAAGAGTAGACGCGCATGGCATGGCCACCGTCGGGGAGTTGGTGCTGCAGGCCGCGCCGGAGGGAAAGGAGTTCCGGTGGAAGGCCGACGTGGGGCAGCTCGGAGGCAAATGCGTGCTCCTGAGGCTCAGGAACAAGGTGCAGCGGCACGCTGAGAAGCTGCGCGTTCTGATATACTCCACCACCATAGCTGAGCTACCGGTGCACTGAATCTTTTACCAGTGCTACAGTAAGACTCGGGCTCGTTTTATGTCACATCAAACACTTTCTTCCATGATTTCTGATGAGGACATCCTCCATTTCTACACCCGCTGGCAAAGACGCAACAAAGATGGGCCAAGTGGCCTAGTTGTAGTCGGGTGGCGATCGTGTGAGCCTCTGAATAATCCCATCTTACTTAGCTTGGGAGGGGAAGCCACCTTAAAAGGGAGAGCCACCCTTCCCCTATCAGACTAGTCTTTTACGGAGATTGGGCCTTTCCCCGAGTGGGTGTGCCGGAGTTGCGGTGCTAAGATTGCAGGGGCCAGGTCGTGTGTACCTGAAATAGATCGGTGTGTCGTGCTACCGGAGTTGTGGTGCTAAGACTGCAGGTTCAGATCGTGGATCTAAAACCGGGTCGGTGTGTCGCGCTTTTCCAATCCTACCTGGGCCTGGATGTATCAATTTCCTTTTCAAGTTTTAATCCAAGATATGCTGGAGCAACTTTCTCAGGACAACCGTTGGAGTGACATGGTATCTCGCATGAAACAGAAGTTTGATAAATACTGGAAACTTTGGTGTCATAGATCCACTATCGTTTATGGTTTGTTTATGGTTCAAGGTTCAAATTGAAATGCTTGGATTTTTGTGCTAAAATTATCTAAATTGAAGGCCAAAGAATTCATTAGCATAATTGGGGCGCCCTAACTCACTTGTTTGTTTGGTATGTCAATGCTGCTCGCTATGTGGTTGGTGCTAGAATTTCTTTTCAGTTTCCTCATAGAATCAATTTTCAAGAGAGTTAATATGATCCCTCTAGTTTGTTGGCATCACAGTTTGTTGCCCACCTTGAGGATATTGAAAGTAGGGAGAGCAATTCTAAATTGTCAAGATTTCTGAAACAAAACTGTGAGACACAGAGAAGTTTGATATCTTAAGGCCTCGTTCGGTTCCATCGGATCGGGCCGGAATGGAGCCCAATCTGACCGGAACAGGATGAGCCAGAATGAAATCGGTTTCCACGAAAATGGACCGTTCGGTTAGGCCCGGCCCAGAACGAAAATGGGTGGTTTCGCCCGGTCCGGTCCACTTTATCCGGCGGAATCGATCTCCACCTCCGTAGGTCTGGAACGAAATCCCTAGCCACTTGGCTCGTGCGTGCGGTGGAGGCGGCGCTCGAGGCGACGACACGGGCGCGGGCTCGAGCGCTCCCGGCGACGGCGCTCCTCCTTCGCGTCAACGCAGCAGCTTCAGGACGACGCTCCTCCTTCGCATCGGAGCAGCAGCTTCGCGACGGCGCGGCGGCTTGACCCGGCGACGGCGCGGCGGCTGGACCCGACGACGGCGTGGCGGCTCGACTCGGCGACGGTGCGAAGCCTTGGCACGACTACATCGACGGCGACCTCCGGCGTCGGTTTCTCCCCTGTAAGGCCTATTGCCTTCCTTCGGTGGTAGGGTTTCTTTACCTAGGTTTCACTAGATTCGCGTGCTAGGTTTCTTGAGTTCTTGAGTTCTTTGCCTCAGCTCCGATCCGTGGGGAGTGGCGGTGCTAGGTTTCTTGAGTTCTTGAGTTCTTTGCCTCAGCTCCGATCCGTGGGGAGTGGCGGGGCAGGGAAATAAGGAACGTATGTCAATTACTGGTACCGTTTCTTGAGTCTTGGGGTCAGTCGGCAACTCGGCATACCTCAGCGTTGAGGCACTGCACTGCAGAATCTGAAAGGTCGATCAGGTCCCTTGTTCCCAACCTAGCAAACTTTGCGCCAGGTTGATGAATTTTGCGTGGAACCAAAAAAAAATCGAAACAGTATGAATTTTCCAATCAAGTTGAAACTTACATACATTATCCTGTCTTTAGTTCACAAACCAGCTAATAATTATGTGTGCTATTCAGTGTGCTTGTTGGGTGTGTATATCACCTATGTGTATAAATCGGCTTCTTGTGATTTTCTGTGTGCTATTCAGTGTGGAAGAGCAATTATTCTGGTTAACAGCTTCATTTTATTTTCCTGATTTTGAAGTCCTATTCTGGGTGCTATTCAGTGTGAAAGAGCAATTATTCTGGAATTACTGTCATCGATTTTGTGTAGCTTTGTGAATCCTGAAGAACCTGGAGGACAGCTTTGTGAATGCATCTTTGTGAATATCCCTGATCACTGATCACTGCACTTGTAAATGTCCCTGATCACTGCTCTTGTAAATGCAATAGGTATTGTGCAGCTTTGTGAATTCTGGAGAACCTGGATAACAACTTTGTGAATCCATGCATTAGTGACATGTGGTCATCCTGCTCGACCGCTGGAGCATTTTTTTTCTGTTTGCTTTGTGAATACTTCTCTGTTTGCTGTACAATTTGTGTTGTTTTTCTTTTTAATATAAAATCATAACAGTATTGGCTTCCCCTACTATACATTCCTAAAAAACTGACTTTATCATGTTCCTGTCCTTGGTGTAGTAGTCTAGTCATATAGCTTCATTGTACTAAACAATACTCCTTGGGCCTAACTTTACCACTACAGTAGAGATGTTCAGAAGAGTGGCCAAATTATACATTTTTGAATTGCCAATGTTGCTTAGGTCACAAGACTGCAGTTCTTCGTTAAGGAACTGAAAAAAACTATTAGCTGGTTTGTGAACAGAAACACGGAAAAGAACGCCAAGCAACTGAACAAAGCCACTGTGGCTGCTACTTCATAATTACTTCGACGGATTGACATACGCCAGTATCCGTATCTTATTTCCCTGCTTTGCCTCAGCTTCGACGGTATTATTTCGTAACCGTTTCTTGAGTTCTTGAGTTCTTTGCCTCAGCTCCGATCCTTGTTCGTTCCTCATAATTACTGGTACAAAGGCCTTGTGAGTTGAGAGTTCTTGCCTGTTTGCCAATAGAGTCAGTCTATTTTCAGTTTAGGTGTCGAGTCAGTCTTGCAACAAATTCTTAGACCGAAGTCATGCTCCTTCTCATGCCCAGCCTGCAGTAGATACTCAAGTAATGCCATTCTGGTTTTAGTATGCTTGCTAAAGAATTGTGTGAGACAGAGATTAATGGATTCCATTGATTGATTTCCACTCTTGTCAATTGAGAATGCCTCCATGGATAAATCAAAGCAATGATAGCTACAATTATCATACCCCTGAGTATATTTCCTGATGGGGTATCATACTACTGACTTCCTGATGTTATCTGTGTAAATTTCCTGCTATGGTAATCTCAGTGCCTTTCCTGAAAGGAATATTGTTGAGTGATTGTAGAAATTTTAGTTAAGAATTACTCCCTCTGTTCTTTTATTCTTTACTCCCACCTGAATTTTTGTTAATTGTTATATGGGGCTGTTATGCATTATTTTATCGATGGCTAGTTTTTTTAGCTTAACTGGTTTCTAGTAGCTTAATCACTCAAGTTGTTTTATGCCTTTGTAACCTGCAGATCAGCCCAGCACCCCCTAGGATTGGAGAGGACGAGCCTCCGCCCTCCTGGGATCCTGTAGCTACTCCACCAACCCTAGCAGGTACACCTGTCCTTATAGCTCAGTTCCTGCAGTATTTGCGATGAAGTGTCAGCAGTCTGTGGTTAAAATGCAGTTACGTTGTTTTGGGTGATGACTAGGGTAGCTTGTTGTGGGTAGATGAACTAGTAGCATTTTTATCTCAATCATTTTCCTGTCTGTCTATACATTTTTTTCTCAATCATTTTCTTGTCTGCCTATACATTATTTTTCTCAATCATTTTATCATACAGTTTTCAGTATAATTGAATTTATGATTTTATTTTTGCATGTATTACTTTATTATAATAACTAAATGTATTACTTGTTCAACTCTAGTCTTGCAATGAGTTTATCATTGCAAGACCGTATTAGAAAGAGAAGGGAGGAAGACGACGATGACATTATGATGTTCCTTTTTCCTGCCCTTTACCTTATGGATTCAAGTAGTGGGGGGAAAAGAAGAAACGTCATACGTCGGAAGAGACAGGAGAGGTTAAGGTTCGTCGACTGCTTGATGGACATGTCAAGAATTGCCAAGTACAATTTAGGATGGAACCATACATCTTCAAGAAGATAGCAACATACCTCAGGAGGACAAGGCTTGTCACAGATACAAGAATCAAAGTTGAGGAGAAGCTGGCTTCCTTCATGTATATGCTATCTCACAATGCCTCCTATGAGGATCTTCAAGTGATGTTTGGGCACAGCAATGACACCTTCCACCGTATCATGAACCACTTCTTCAAGGTGGTGATACCCAACCTCTCTCGCCGTTTTCTTCGGGCTCCAGATCCTAACCAAGTCCACCCAACAATCCAAAATACTCGTAGCTTCTTTCCATTCTTTGAGAACTGTCTTGGTGCCATTGACGGAACTCACGTTCCTATTTCTATATCTCCTAACAAAGCTGCTCCTTTTAGAAATAGGAAGGGTACGTTAAGTATTAATGTTATGGTGGCATGTGATTTTGACCTAAACGTCACCTTCATTTCAAGTGGATGGGAGGGATCGGCTACAGATTCTAGAGTCCTAAGGTCTGCTATGGGCAAGGGCTTCCAAGTACCTCAAGGAAAGTTTTACTTGGTTGATGGAGGGTATGCAAATACCTCATCATTTCTTGCACCGTATCGAGGAGTCCGGTACCATCTGAAAGAGTTTGGAGCTGGGCGTCAAAGGCCTCAAAACCCAAGAGAGTTGTTTAACAACCGACATGCAAGGCTGAGAAACCATGTGGAAAGAGCTTTGGGGGTGATTAAGAAGCGCTTCCCAATCCTCAAAGTTGAAACATTTCACATGTTGGAGAACCAAGTTCAGATCCCTGTAGCTGCTGCAATCTTTCACAATTTTATCCGGTTACTTGGTGGCGATGAGGAATGGTTGGATAATCAGCCGGATAACATTCCTGCAGCAAACTTTGTTGTTCTTCCAAATGGAGATCAAAACAATGGAGATGCCACTGCACAAGGCAATGCTTTAAGGGACTCCATCGCCGAGGCAATGTGGGCTCGGTACCAACATGAAAGATACTAGTCAATGGATCAGTGTACATTAGTAGTGTACATTAGTAGATGAATAAATGTAATTTAGTCTATGTATCAATGTACATTAGTATATGAATAAATGCATGTGAGTTGTAAACATTTGCAGCAATGGTTGGAAAAAGGTCCCCTAAGCTCCCTCTGATGGGATCACCAAAGATACGCAAGTTCTTGGCTACCTCAAGTGCTGGAAAGAAGAAACCATCGCCTAAGTGCGGTGGAAGAGGTACTAATGTTTTTCTTTTTCCTACTGCTCATTATTTAATACTGATCTGCAAGTTCTTTTTCATGCTTTGAAATTTCTGATCTCTCTTTACATTTGTGTAGCAAAAAAGCAAAGGGCCTATTGGAATCCAGCCCTCGAAAAATCGCTTGTTGAGATCCTTCACAAGTACAAAGACAAGTGGTTATCGAGGTGATAATGGTTGGACTACTGAGGGTTGGAATGTTATTGTCAAGGAGTTCCTTGAGAAGAACAAGGACATCTCATACTCTAGGCTCCAGATTCAAGACAAAGAAGGCCAGATGAAAAGGGACTATAAGATGCTTAAAGAGGCAAGGAAACAAAGCGGAGGCTCCTGGAATTATGACAGGAATATGATAGAGGGATCAGAAGCTTTTTGGGACAACTTAACGGTGGTATGTATCACTTTGCAAATAACAGCAAGGCATATACTGTATATGGCATATGGTGTATATAGTTGGCTTAACTTTTCTTTTTTATATGTAGACATGGCCTAAGATTACGAAATACAACAACAGCAAGGCTACCTTCCCGCTCTTTGATACCTTGGGGGAGCTATATGATGGTAATTGTAGCAACAATTTTGCATTTTTGCTAATCAATTATCAGTGTTCTATACTGTTGTCTGTGATTACAAGCACCATAATTCTGTTGTAATAAACTTTTTTTTGGTGTAGGTCAATTGGCTGAAGGGACATATAATGTCATATCTCTGGAATCACCGCCACATGAAGAACCACTTCATCAAGTTCAGTATGTACAACCACCAGAAATAGAGGATGAGGTGCAGGACTTGGACGCTATTCATGACATAGAAGATGAAGATGAAGCACTTGATGGAAGGAGGGTTGATGCTCGTTCACGAGATGCACGAGATTCAGAAAGTTCTGCTGCAGCTGTTGCTAGAAGTGGACAGCAGAGAACTATGGCCACATCAAAGAAGGTAGAAAAGGAAGAGAAGAGGCCAAAGAAGGGTGAAAGACTAGAAGCCATGATGGAGCAGTACATAGAAATAAAGAAAAAGCAAACAGAAGCTGAAGTTGAGCATCCGGCCAAGGAGAAAGAGGTTCAACAAGGTTCAGACTTCTCTATCAAAAGGTGCATTACCGTTCTGGCAAGCATGGAAGTCAGCAAGGAAGAAAAGGCAAAAGCCAACAATGTGTTCATCAAGAGTAAGGAGAACAGGGAGGCCTTCCTAAGTTCATGGGAGTTGGACCCCGAGATCGCCTTAATTTGGCTTAGAAGTGAGCTAGTGTAGCAGGTAACATGTCAGTTTACTCAATTAGCGCATATGACTTTATTCAATATCTGAACTACTAGTGTTCAAGTACTATTTGCATTCATCAGCTAACATCACTGAAGGTTGGCATGTGTGGCCAAGGTGAATAAAGCCACCTGACCACCATTCGATAATTGACCTGTCCAAAATTTCAGCATAAGGAGCTCTAGATAATTGACCTGTCACTGAAAATGAAATCTGATGTTGTACTAGATAGAATTGCTTCTATGACTAGTTTGACTTAGTATTCCTCGATCAGAGTACATAATACTGAAAATTTTGTTGTCCTTTGGTTTTCTAGTTGATACATATTGAGTTAGTGCACTTATCTGTCTTACTTTACTTTCATCAGCCACGATTATCTACTCATCCTCTTGTGTTCTAGTTGTAGGTCTCATATGGTGATATGATTGGCTGTGACAATGATAATGCCTGGGAGAAGTGATTCATCAGACAAGCACCGAATCAATGTGGCTGAGAACACTGTTTTTTGGGGGCTTATTCTATGTATTCGAACTCACATGCCTGGTGTCGTTCCCTTGATGTGATTGAGAAAGACTCGGTTCTTAACGAACTGTCAAGCGAATGCATTTCTTGCTTAATATCTATCAAACTCTGTAAATTAGGTACTGCAGTGCTTGGGCTTATGGTAGTGTTGTCATTTTTCTAAATTATCTTACTGTACTGTTGAAACTAAGTTTCTATGAAGCCTGTCGAATTATAAGCTTGGATGCTTCTCTCAGTTATGTTGTGATTATTTCTAAATTTTGTAACCAAGTTTCTATGAGGCCTGTTGAATTAAAAGTTTGGATGTTTCTCTTAGTTCCGTGGTGATTATTCCTGAATTTTGTTACCTGCCGGAATGAATCAGACGTTGCCGAACAGTGTGGTGGTCACTGGTGGTGCCAGCCGGAATGAAAACCATTCGATATAGCACAACCGGCTGGTTGAGTGAATCAGCCGGATTCACTCAATCCGGACGAAGAACAATTCTGGGTCCAGTTTGGTTCAGCCAGAACCGAACGAGGCCTAAGTTGGTGGCAAGTAAACTCTAACAAGTATTGGATACTGTCAAGTTTCTACGGTGGCTTCTGAGTCAACCTTTTAGCACTAGTGGACGAGTTATTTCTTCATTTCGAAGCTCTTTGTCACCAAAAATGGTTGAATCGCTCATATATGCACAAAGCTGGCTGCGTTCATCAACCAAGGACTTGGATATTCAAGACATAAACATAATCAAGGATTTGCAGAAGAGAAAATGTTATGTTGTATTTCTAGCCATTTTTGTTCAACATGCAAATAGTTTTCTTACATTCATCTAATCTGCAGAGTTGACTGAATCAATCAGTGGAGATTAGAAGCCCTTTAACATAGTTCAGACAGAAGATCATTTGTTCACTACAAACTTTAGTGATGCCTGGACATTTTTCACCTGGACATGCTGTTGCAGTGGCTGCTTCCACATAGTTTAGGCAGAAGATTATTTATTCTCTACAAACTCTAGTGAGGCCAGGATTTTTCACTTGACTTGTTGTTGTAGTGTTATAGTGGCTGGATAATTTACAGATCGTTATTCAGGTTGCTGTTAATTTTCTAGTGGCTGAGGATTTAACGAGAAATTAAACTAAGAGGTCACTGATCAAGGTGGAGGTGCCGAAAAGGGGTTAATCCCACTCAGAATTATAGGAGTATCCCCTCTGTCCAGAAATATAAGGATTTGTTGACTTTCGGACATCGCGTTTGACCATTCCTCTTATTCAAAATATTTATGAAAATATTATTCATCTATTGTAACTTGTCTTATCACTAGATACATTTTAAGTATAATTTACTTATGTTCATATTTTTATATTTTTTAATAAGCCGAATGGTCAAACATAGTATCTGGAAGTCAACGAATTCTTATATTTCTGAAGGGAGGAAGCAGAGCAAGAGTCTTTCCCTACATGAAGCGTGAACTTTTCTAGTATCTAAGTGTAAGGTACTTGACCTCCAAGCCATTGGCAGCTCGAAGTGACAATAACAGTTCAATTGTTTATGCAACATGGGTCTGACCTAAATGCTTGCCGTTATATTCATATTCACGACCTATGTCACTAAGATTTCTATGGGCCAAGAAGCTGAAAAGTTAAACTATCTTTCTAGCTATTTTTTCGTTCAACATGCAAATAATGTTATCAGCCTGATTATTATAATGAGAGAATCTTCATGAAACAATATGGTTTTCCGTATTTTTAGTAAATATGCAAAGCTATTTGTAAGCGAAAAGGTACTAATGTAGGTAACCGGGTAGTACTCACCTACTGGTTGAAATCGCAAAACCAAACCAAACCGGTCCACTCAACTCAACCACCTGTCTCCAAAAGAGTGAAGCCAAACCGGCCCATCTAAACCAACAACCTACATGTTGGGTTGAAAATCCCAGGAAAGTGGTTGATATCTCCCGGCGTCGATCCCCCTCCTCCCTCCCTCCCGAGCTCGCCGGTGACGGTCGAGAGAGTCGAGTTCGGGGTTCGGGTTGGCTTGTGGCATGGACGAGCCTCATTCCTCCGGACATGGAGGAGGCTTGGGGGTGGCGTCCGGCGATGAGTTAGCTTGGGGGGAGTCGAGTTTAGGGTTTAGGTTGGCTCGGGGCGGACGAGCCTCCTTCATCCGGACATGGAGGAGGCTTGGGGGCGGCGTCCGACGACAAGTTAGCGGCAGCGGCGATCGAGGGCGGCAACGAAGGTGGCAAGGGCACCGCCAAAGTCGGGCAGGAGGCGAGCCAGCAAGGGTGTCAAATGACCGACCGGTTAGTGTGGCGGCGATTGAGGGAGGTGGCAGGGGCGTCGCGCTGGGGAAGAGAGAGGGAAGGGGTCGACGGGTGGCGGGCCGTCGACCCGATCGACCCCCAATCAGATCCCGAAAAGCCAGCCCAAACTAGTGAAAACCGTGAATGAACAGACATAGGTGCAGTAACAGCGGTTGAAAGCTGGGTCATTTGGTTTGAGCCTTTTACCTGTATGGCATTGAAAAAGATGATCTTTACAATTGTGTCAGCAAAAAGTTCGTTCGCACCTCTCTGTCATCCGCCTAAACTTGTTGACCCACAAACCATTCGGGTATATTAGTTTTTTACCGTTTGGGAGCCTAACATTTGGGACCAAGTGTATGAAATGTCCAAAATACCTTTGTGTTGAGTCATACTTCGACATTCCTAATATCGAAAATACATAGTTCAACATCACGACACAACATTTTAAGTCGAACTTCGACATCATAAATTACATAGTTCCACATAATGACATGCAAAATAAGTTCACATCATGACAACAATTATTGAGTGCATAGATGCCATTTTCCATTCTCTAGGGCACCGGGCCCATAGTCTTGGGTGGCTTCTATCGTGAGGTGCCCATTCACGCTTATTTTCCCTTTCGCTTTCCCTTTCCCTCTCAAGCGTCGTCTTCTTCTTAGCTTCCTCCTCTTTCTTGCGCCGCAACGCACGCTTTGCGTCTAGATACGCTTCACGTCGCTGTTGTCCCCCCTACATGCACGTATTTCCTTGTCATGCTTCCGATTATATGCCTGCTGCCGCCTTTCACTTTCAATATAATCAAGCACCTCCTAGGATCACTCCATATAAATCCACCGGCTGAAGTCACATAGGCCCCGTTTGGGACAGATTATGGGCGGATTCCATTGGATATAAGTCGCCTAGGGTGCCAAACGTCTCGATTCTAACGCGCTTCCACCCAACATGATTCTACCCCGAAGTATTTTTTTGCCTATGACGCGGAATCGAGCCTCCACCCGGATACCGCCCAACGCAGGCGTTTCTCGGCTCCCCTATCTGCGCCCCTCGCCTAGAGCTCCGCCCCTGCCATTGGACGCCGGCCCGAGCTCTGCGCCTCGCCCTATCGTCGAGCTCCGCCCGGGCCCCGAGCTGCCGGACGTCGAGCTCCACCGCCCGACCCGTCGAGCCCGCCTCCAACCCCGCGCTCCACCGCCGGACGCGTCTCCCCCGCCGTCGGTCTCACCTCCAGCCCCGAGCCTCGCCGCCGGACCCCGAGCTCTGTCCCATCCGTGAGCCCCGAGTAGACCCACCCGACCTTGGTCGTCCTCGACGGCACCGTCACGTGAGGGCGAGACGTGAGGCAGAGGCGCGACGGGCACCGGCGCCGCCCGCGTCGGAGCATTGGAGCGCGACGACCTCGCTTCTCCTCAATGCCACTGGAGCCAAACATGTTGCTTCTTCTCGGCAGGATTCCGTAGGCAGCGGCTTCTCCAGAAAATCGACTTTGGAGAGAAGCGATGTGAGCTGTAGCTGTCCCAAACGGGGGCATAGTGGGGGCGGAGTCTGCAAAGATAAGTTATCCTCACAAGTTATGGCTCATCTAAAAATATAATGAAACGACCAAAACGAATAACAATACAACGTACTGAATCTCTCTCTTTTATGCGGTCATATACTTCATTGTCACACATCCAGAATCGCTGCCACAAGGTTTCGAACTTGCCGGAGCCGCCGACCTTGGACGGGTCACCACACCAACACATCGGTGGTTGTACCCCCTTAGGGGCGGCAAAAAATATGTCCCATGGAAGACGATCGTCCCAACTACCTACAAAGAAAGCAAAGTCATACATTATTTTGGTTAGTACTAAAATCGAGCAATATATTCAAAACAATTTGGAATTATTATCGTCCGAGTCAGATGGCTCGTTCGTTTCCTCAATAGGGGCCTCATGTCTTTGAAATAAAGTACTCACTCCAGGCCGATCTAGTTCCTCTTTTGCCTTCCTACACTTTCCTGTAGCCTTGTAAAATAACTCTTCCGTGAATTTGGGTCTCGTAGGCATTCTTCATAATACGCGGCTACCCTTGCCGCTTCCTCCTTCTTCTTCAGCAACTGTTGTGCCCTCCGTCGATCCCGCACAACTGGATCTTGAAACTCCTACAAGGTACTTGTGACCCATCCCATTAATTCGTTACTATCCTTCCAGATGCTCCAACCTCTAATTCCCTCCTCTCTCATGTACTCCGACAAATTTCTCCAATCAGATTTAGCCGGGTATTGTTGCTTATTGTTTCCTCCAATACAACAAAACACCCTCCCTATCGGTGTTCCGCTCTGTCCGGATAGTGTCCAATATCCAGTGGGGTGGGATGAAATATTGTACTTTTCACGTATTTCCTCTCTTTTTTTCTGCAGATACTTTGCTTTCTCATTCAGTTCCATCGCAGGTGTATACCTCATAATCAGGTGCATGTCACTAAATGACTCCCAGTCACACCTACATGTTTCCTATAATAAAAAAAATGAAACCAATTGGACAGGGTTTGAATATCAACAGAACAAAATTTGAGACCGAATAGACGTACCCATTCAGTTAGACCGATTATGTTCCCGTAGAAATAACCATATCCAAGTTCTGAAGGTACCACACCCTTTTCTATGACTTAACCCGCACTGAGATAGGCTTGCATCTCCAAAGGTCGGCGCCCTTCTTGTCCCCCCACTTGTAGTCTCGGATATCACCAGCCTTTGCCCACAATGACTTCCGCCCGTTAACATACTCTTGAAAGTCACACAAACACCATCCGTCCTGCAAAACAATGTTAAATTTATTATCCAAACAAGGACACATACATACAAAAAAAATTCATATGAATAAGGAATTAAGACTTACGTTTTCGACCAGTGCACACTGAAAAAATGGAATGTAGCTTAATTTCTCAGGGGTATCTCCAGCTCTGATCGGTACCCACACTTACACAATGGTGGATTAGCCATATGCTGCATTCCCTTCTCTAGCTTCTCTTCTTCTGTCATTGGTTCCGGATCAGGCGGTGGTGGAACCCAACGCTCAAACAATTCATAAGCCACATAGCATTCTTCTCGCATCGGAACACCATGATGCGTGGATCATACATCTTAAAACCGTTGATCCGTTGAAAGAACCAACATTGTAATAAAATGAATTTAGGTTATAACTGCAATGAAAAAAATGCCAACAGGACAATCATACTAAGAAACAACTAAATTGCTCACCCCTCCTAAATCGGTAGTCCTTGCACAGTAGTAACTTGTCGCTGTATCGGGTTCCCTAGACTGTTGCACTAGGGTCGGCTGCCCATACTCTCACATTGGCACTAGAAGCGGTGGTGGCACAGGGCCATTAGAGAGCGTGCGCGAAGGTACTTCTTCCATGACAACGTTGCACCTCCCTCCTCTTGGACATGGCAACCTAAAATAATAATACATGAAAAATATTTCCAAAAAGTCATTACCATAATTATGACCTCAAAAAATGCATGGTCACCAAAATGCATTGTACCAATTTCGATACATCTACACCTACAATAGAAATAATTACAATGCATGCAACCAAAACTATACATAGACAAATCGTAAATCAACTACCAACTAAAGATATATCAACTCCGATCATAAACCGTTCGTCCAAAAACGACCGCAGTAAACATAATTGGAACTTAAACTGTAAACCCTAGAATGTAAACTATGTGACCAAAATCTCCAATTTTACTCGGTGAAAAAGTGGAACTTACCTTGTGGGATGCCAACCAATAAGTTTGACCTCGATCCCCTTAAATGGAGGCCGGATTTGTGTGTGTGTGGGGGGGGGGCTGGAGATGCGCCACTGGACCTTTCAATGGAAAAAAAAGAAGGAAGAGGAAGAATGAAGAGAGGAGAAGGAAACAGAGGGTCACGCGTGGGATAAGTGACAATCCGGTCGCGACCGGGGCCGGACGCACCATGTATTAGACGCGCCAGGACGCATGGCGTGACCAAAAGGACCAAAACTTAGAAATGTAGTTCTAGCGAGGCTATTATTAAAATATTATAAAATAAAAAAATCTAGCTATCACAAACGGAATCAGCTCGAAAAACCATGACCAAGATGAGCAAACAGCATCTCATCTCAAAATGAAAAGATTTACAAATGCTATAGTGTATTTATCATCGCGTCGTAGATTAGGCGGCTAGCTAAGTCCATGTGTATGGTTGAAAATGGGTTCGGGGATTTTCTCGACCTGTGTGAGAATGCTTTTCTCCTAGGATAATATCGTTGGGGTGACTTCTTCTCGGGCAGGTGAAGTATTTATCATTCTTTCCTCACGATAGATTGCCTACAAATGCTATATTTCTATATGAAGTGTAATTATCATCGAGTCTTTCCTCACGATGGATTTCGTAAGCATTGGTCACTACTCACAAAGTCTACTAAAATTATGTCTCTTGGCTTATCTACTTATATATAAAAGATGCAACCCACTAAGAGCCTTTCAATGCTATTTCTCTAGTTCCACATTGCGTCACATCATCTCTAACCCACTAAGAATCATTCAATGTTATTTCCCTAGCTTCACGTTGCGCCACATCATGTCCAACCCACTAAGAGTCATTTAATGCTATTTCTCCAGCTCCACGCTGGGCTTCACATGTCAAATAATTTTAACCATTAGATATTTGAATGTTGCCGATTCAGAGCTATTTTGAACTTTTGAAATCTCTGCCACATCATCAAGAAAGTTAGCACTTCTGATTATCACCTCTGACTCCCATCTATCCATCCATGCATCAATATCCTCATGTCTTCATATTGTCCGATCACCACAAATTAAGGTAGAGAAACTACTGTCTCCAAATACCTCCATTACTACTCCACCTTTTGCTCCTATGTCTTTTCCGTTTCTATTTACTTTCTTTTCTGGATGTTTATGAAGTGTTTTTTCTTCATATTTTATAATGTTCCGCAGCAACGTTATCTAGTATATATTAAAGAACAGAGCAACTGATGGCCATGGAACTAGAAAGATCACAGTTGCGTGGACTAGGACATGCATGGCAATAAATAAGCAGTTGTAATGAGCACTTAGCTGAACACCACAGTCTAAAAGAGATCCCGTAAAAACCATTTTGTTACAGGCATTCAGATATCAGATCAAAATGCAGAGAGATGAAGGGTCCTCTGAAGTTCAAATAAGACGGTATTATTGTCACCACGTGCATCGCCATCATATCTTTCGCGCGGCAATACCACCTCAGCCCAGCTGGTCCATTTCATCGTGTCCGCTTCTTCATACGTTGTGAGCAGGGAGCACGACAACAATTCCTCCGGCAGCTGCGCCAGAGCTCATCCACCTAAACACATGCCACAACACCCATCGAAGATAACAACCACAGGCTCTATAAACCAGTTTCACTGAAAAAAAAAAAAAGACACCTCTCAAAGCATGTACAATACAAAAGTGCTTAGATGAAGTGCTTGAAGAATGTGTTAAGTACTTTTAAAAAATATTTCCTACAATGCAACCGAGTGTTTAAATTGGCATAACTACCTTTCATCACACACAAAACAACGGGTGCAAATTAACTTAAGCATTTTTTTCTCATATAAGTATCTAGTGTCATAAATAAATCAGTTCTTTTTTTTCCTTAAGCACCTCCATTGTACATGCCCTACAGCTGGCAAAAAATAGATATGGTTCATAAGAGTATCCAAGAGAGCCTTGAAAACAAGATCCTCAAAACCTCTTTTCAGGGACATCCAGAAAATATCAGGGTCAATTTTTCTCCCCTCCTCCGAAAATCCAACTAAAAGTGGATCTAACTTTTTATTAGGTCGCATCATCAGTTGGATCCACATTATTGTTGATACTATTGGAAAGAGTGGGATCAGGGGTCTAAAACTTTCCACGTTTCTAACTATAAATGAGGTGAATTTATTAAGGGAACAAGAAAGTTGTGACTTGTTCTAGGGAGTTGTTGGAGATCATTTTTTTGGATTAAACCCTATTAATTTGATTTAGAGGAGTTTATGAAGCTCTCTTAGAGATGCTCTAAAGTGCAATGGTGCAAACCCGTCTCAGATTGTCAGATTGTTGCAGCGTGGATGTTGCGGGGGATCTGGTGATGGCATTGATAGTCTTGGCTCCAAGTGATTCAATCGACTCTACTGCATCATCAGCTCAACTCCATCCCTGTTCGTCTCAGTGGTATCTCCACCACCACCTACACAATACATAGGCCACACATCTATTATCATTGTTGTTATCATCACCCAGTTTTGCCCTGATCATCTGCCACAACCGCGTTATGAGCACAAAGAATGGAGATGGTCTCCCATGAAGAATGCACAAACTCCAATATGCAACCAAGTCTCCTTCTATAGGATTAGTCCATGGCCCTTGAGGTCTTTAATGGCTCCTCATCCTTTAATGTCTGGATTAAATCCCTGCACGACCAGTTGACCACGGTGTTGTTGGTGGCGTAAATATGTGCAACAAAAGTGGCTCGATTAGTGGAGGTCTTTTAGTGGACCTACACAAGTATGAGGATATTGTTGGGGGAAAGTACTATCATCTAATTAACTTTGTTTGGCCGATCCGGAGATGAGTTGTCCAAGACAAGGCCCAATAGACATGTACGACCGAAGGAGGCCTTCGGATGGGTCTTATCGGTTAAAGGCCCATGAAGTAGGGAAGGCCATTGTATGATCGAAGCTTGCACAATTGAAGGTGGGCCTAGGAAGTATGATGATCATCGTACGGTTTGATTATCGAAGACTTGTATCATATAGGATTAAATTACTAGAATGCCCTCCAGGGTGTGAAATAGAAATAGGGCAAGCTTGTAATCTTATTAGAAGTTAGGTGGGTATAGAGCTATAAATACCCACCTAGACCATCACATCAATATTGTTCCGTTAAATCTCGGAGGACGCAACACTATACGAGTTCCATTGAGGCAACGCAATACACTTATACTGCAAAAGGCACATCTAGGCTTCAACATGCTTGCTATTTGTTTCCCACACATACTCGTCCAAAGAGTTGTCTTGCTCCAAAGAATTGTTCAGAGTTCTCTTCGAAGCTCCTCCTCGGCGGATCGCTATTTATTATTTTCTCTTGTAACCACAACATACATGTGTTCTTATCATTGGTGAATACGGGATTGGTCTAGAAATCAAGTAGGTACAAAAGTAAGGTTAATTGTTTTTCTATGCTAGTACTCTATTTATGGATGAGATGGTTAGAAAATTTACCAATTAATTTTTGCAATTTGATAGAATTGGATTCTTAAAATGAGTCAATGCATTATGCCTCAAAGTACAAATAAATCACCAAAGAAATTGAAGATAACCTTAAGAAAATTAAAGAAGGATTTTGTAACACCTCAAAAATTTTAAACTTAAATCAAATTCAAAATTCGTGTCAAATTTAAATTTTTATGATATTATTTATCGACTCACAAAATTTCATAAAACAAAACTCATGAATAAATTAAACTAAAGAGGAAATTTGACATTTTATGAATAATAAAAATTTATCTTGAGAAGTGATTGCTTGTTTTAAATTCTTTTAATTTATTTGTGTTGCTCCAATTTTTGAACTCCAAAAATCCGTTCAAATTCAATCGAAATTTCAATTCCAAAAATTCTTGAAAAAAAGAATAAACCTTTTTCCTTTCCCTCTCCTCTCCGGGTCGTTTTCTCTTCTCTCTTGCCTCAGCCCAGCAGGCCCGACTCCCTTTCCCCGGCCGCGCCCAACCACCTCCCCTCCGCAGCCCACCGGGGCAAGGCCCACCCGAGGATGCGCGGCCCAAATAGGGCGCAGCCTACCGGGCGCGCGGCCGGCCCGGGCGCGGCGCCGGGCGCAGCCGCCGCTTCCCCGCGAGTCGTCGTCTTCCTCCGGTACGGGACCTTGTCTTCCTCCTCCGGCCCGGAAAAGCTCCACGAGTTCTCCGTAGTCATGGCCAAACGGGCCGCCGGCACGGCACGGCCCGAGCCCGAAAAGGCCCGGCCCATTTACATTTCCGGCCGGCACGGCACTAATTTACTTTCGGGCCGTGCCGTGCCGGCCCACGGCCTGGGCGTCGGGCCCACGGCACGGCCCAAAAATATTTTTCGGGCTATTCGGGCCGTGCCGGCCCGTTAAGCCCACGGGCTTAACAGCCCAATATGTATTTTTCGGCCCAATAATGTTAAAAAACTTGAAAAAATAGATAAAAACATAGCAAGATGGAGATTTGAACCTTGAATCTCTAAGGTACAAGTCAAATGCTTTACCACTAAAGCACTTCACCATTAGTGTTAAGTATAAAACATGTATATTATTTAATTTCGTGCCGTGCTTTATCGGGCCAAAAGTGTGGCCCGTCGGGCTTCATCGGGCCGCGTCCAATCCGTGTCGGGCCGGGCCGCCCGTCGTGCCCTACCCTCGGCCCGAGCACGGCCCGACGGTGCGTGCCGGGCCAGCCGGCCCGAAACCAATCCGTGCCGTGCCGGGTTCGGGTCGGGCCAAAAAGCGTGCTTCGGGCCTGCCCGTTTAGCCCGGCCCGTTTGGCCATCATTAGTTCTCCACCTCCTCCACTCATTCCACAACCCGTGATGCTCCCGGACAAGCGCGCGTCCCACGCCAAGCAATCTTCCCCAAGCCTCGCCGTACTCGGACCCCCTCCATGGCTCGCTCCGGACGAACGCATGAACATAGCAGCATTGGAGGCGAGCTCTTATCCAAGACGATGCTTTTGTGCTCCCCGTCACTCCGCACTTCTAAAAGGGACGCGCGCCGAGCTCCTCTTCGCACCGGCGCGAGCGCCACCCTCTCTCCCCTCCGAGCGGCCCACAATCCGAGTTTTCCTCTTCTCTTTCCGAGCTCCCGGCCATGGATGCGTTCCACAAAGGACGGGTGCGCAGCGAGCTCCTCCACCAAATCCCCCACTCCCCGGCCTTTCTCCCCCTCTCCCCGGGCGCGCCCCTTGCGCACCGGAGAAGCCGGCCATGGCAACCGAGAGGCGAGAGGAAGAAGGAGCTCTCGTGTGTTTTGTAAATTTTTCAATCTAGCCCCTGTACTTTTCCCAAATAAACACATCCTTCTATATTAGTTCTAGCATCTTGCACTTTAGCCCCTCCCTGAAACTTTTATGTCCCTCGAAACTATTATGTAATTACAAATAGGTCCCTATGACCTTAAAAGTATTTACATAAACATCCCCGAAACTTTCGGACTCCATATCTTTTGATCCGGAACTCTGTTTCAGGTGATTCTTGCGCTCACGCGATCGTCCCGACATGTAGAATCCTTGTCCTCATAATCTCATCCCATCATAATATTTTCCCCCTTACCCCCTTAATCTCCCATCTCCACCGTCCGAACTCTGTTTTCACCGATCCTCCACCGTTGAACTTCCGAGTTCCGGCATACCCAAACCTAATCCCCATAATCCCGATCTTGTCCTCATAAACCCCGACATATCCCTACAAACCATTGATATATGCTAAACCTTCGATCCAAATGGAGTTTTAATTGGAGCTTGATTGCTTTCTTAATTATGTAAATACTTCACGGTTAAGTTTCGTCGTATGCTCAAGTTGCATGTGGATGATTGAAGTGATCAGCTGTTACCCTTTTCGCTGCATACTTTGGATTGTCACCTAACATTATTTGGTAAGTTCTCCGTATATACTCGTATTTAGTATTGTATAGATTTGAGACTATCTGTTTGTGCGTACCAACTATTGATCTAGGGATTGGTAAGGATGCACAGTACCCCTCCCCGGGAGGGGTGTCACGATTCACGCTAAAACCAAGCAACGGGTAGGTTAGATCGTGTTACCTCAACCGTTGTATCCTAATGGACAATGAGGTTGTTAGGCTGTAGTCACGGTTACCAGACCATGATGTTGATGACGGAAGCCTAGACACAAAGAACGTTGACAGCTTGATCTCGGCTATTGCCTCCGTTGGGCTCTTTTTCCATGGTTTCTAGGTTAGCATCGTCGACGGAAGGCAACTAGCTAGCACTTGCTGTTTTAATGTCCCTGGTTTCAGTCGTCTGTCGATTCTCCCACAACGTCCATGCAACAACAATATAAGGTGGATTCATACAACTACACAGTTCATGAACCATCCACACCAAATTTTCTTTAGTAAAGCATAGCCACCATAGCATTTTGATATTATTTTTGTAGGGACATTAGAGTCCATCTTTGGTTGTAGTAAATAATCGGTTTTTCTTTTTTCTTAGTTTGAAATCAGTGGTAGACTCTTGCCGGATTTGTTATTAGAATGGTCATACTGCAAAGAGGCTAAATGGAAGCAAAAATGGTATTTAATGTTTTCAGTAAGATAGAATATAAAACAATAAATAAATACGTCTTCATTCCTTGATGCAGAAATACAATACAAATAGTACATTTGTATGCTACACAACAACACTTTTGAATATGATAGGAAATATAACACTGTAGTTTTCACAAATACTATGACAATGGTCAACCGATAATATCTTTATAATTAGAAATTAGTTCACATTTGTTAGGTGGTAGTACAATTTCAAGTGATGAATTTGTGCTGACCATGTATCCTTCAAGTTAGAGTTTCAAGATCTATTTACAATATTGATACAATTTTCATGTCTCCATTATTTTTCCTGGTTGGATTTTCATTTTCTTTCCTAGCAGTCTGTACCCAAACATCTTTTTCAAGTGAAAATAATGGTATGGGTGGATTTCTTTCCTATTCAATTAAAAAACTCATTTATTCTCTCACTTTGAAGATGGCGACAATAAAAGGATGTGTGCATGCCATGATGTGGTGCGTGTTATTTTGTTGAAGTAGTTAGCCTCCCCATTGTACCTTATTATAGGTGCATATGTACTTAGGATACTCAATCATCCCCTGATTGCATTACAAACGCATGGAATTAATGCGGGTGTACCTTTCATGTGAGCTCCACTACTATTTAATGCATCGTGTCTCCTTCTTTCCTCTCTGTCCCCTCCTCACTTTCCCCTTCCATATGTAGTGTTCAGATCCCTTCCTAAAAGTTTCCAAAGGCAGCGAATCTTGTGATGAATCCTCTTGTAGCTATGATTTGCTTCGACCTGGCATGCTAGACGGACTTGAAGTGTGCGAGGTTAGTGCCATGCAATCTTCAATTTTAGTTTTCTAACACTCTTTGAATATGGATCTGAGATCTGAAGAGATTGATGCATCTTATCATTTTCCCCTTTCGTTCGTTGGGTTTAGGGTTTCGTACTATTTTCAATGGCTGCATCTTTCTCATAAATCCTCTTGCAACCATAGGATTAACTTGGACACAGTAGATTTGAATTATGCGAGGTTAGTACCATACAATTTTGAATTTTAATTTTTCGGGTTTGTTGATTTGCATCTTATAAGTTCTAGAGGTTGGTATCTCACCACACCTCACGCGATGTACAATCTAGAGGGAGCGTAAACATGGATGTCGGTGGTGAGATGAGGGTGTTGTTGGGTGAACACATGGTCACCGTCATCCAAGGCTTGCCGCCATAGATTTGCAACACGGTCCAGGGAAGGGGGTGGGGATGTGGTTATTATATGAGAGTGGGCAAAGAGCGGTGATGGTGGCAGAGTGAATAATAGATGGGGAAGAAGGGACGGACGTCGCGGGGAGGGGGAACGGTTGGTAAGCACGGGAAGAACACATATACACATAGGGGTAAAAACAATGATGTGATGATATGCTACAGGGCTAGTTCTATGCCTAAGAGAGGGAAGTAAAATTTTCATTTGTTGTCAATCACCGGGTTTTGACTGAGAACCCTTAAGTCAATTCCTTTCGTATGTATTATGCATGGCATGTATGGTATAGGAGTTATCTAGTCTCTTGGTCCCTTCTACTCATTTCCCACTAGTGCTGCCATCCACACCAAACTGCCTTCTTCATTCATGTTGAACCTAGGACTTGACACAATTGGGGTGCCTTACCTACTCCACTAGGATCTGTATCCACCACCAACTCACTTTGCATCTCGGATTTTGAATGGCCATGTGAATTATTTTTCTTCTTTATTGAATAGTTTCTTGATCTGTAGACAATTTAATAAGAAGAAAAATGATTTTTTGTGTCTAATCTATCATAATCCTTTCCACATTAATACAATTATTGAAAATAATTCATTCAAGGATTCAACCTTTTTCCTTTTCTAATTTGTTGTTTGTGATATATTTTATATCGAACAATGGGGTTATCATTGGGTACATACACGAAGTGTTGCAATGAGGTTGCAAGTGCAAAGAAATCATGTGATAGAGTATTAATCTATTGATATATACGTACATATTTTAAAAAGGCAGGCTCGGTCTAAGGAAGGAGTATACAATGATTGCATTACACTGTGGCTATGTTGAACCTAGGAGGCTAGGACCTCTTGACACCACTGGGGTGCCTTAGCTAGTGATATGTTTACTTATATATAAGTTTTCTATATGGGTTGCCTTCTTGATCATAAATATATCGGACTGATGTTCAAATGTGTACTTCTAAATTCTACATATTATTATTGAGCAGGTGGGTTTTTCTTAAGAAGACTATCATCAATGTCATTAGAAAATGGAAAACATGTTCAGAAGAGGCACTCGATTGATGAGGAAGCTTCACCTGGTACTTGAGTACTCATTTTCATAGGCAGCTCAACTTTATGAAATAGATACTCCTGAGGATATATATATATAGTTATTGTTTATTCCACTAGTTTTACATGTTTGTTAATTATTATTTTTCAATAAACATGTGAAGTAAGTCCAATTTCTGTTGCAGGCCATCAACAGTTCACTGGTGTTCATGATTCTTCTCGCAAACGTGCCAAGTCCCGCACCAGTATATAGAATATGTGACCTTCCTGATAGTGTATTGCAGGATATATTATCCTACTTGCCGGCACCGGAAGTTGTCCGGTCACGCAGTATTTCTCCTCGCTGGCGTGAATTATGGACTGCCGTGCCACGCCTTCAAGCTGAGCACCAAAGTGAGTTTGTACATGATAAAGACAAGTTCATTAACTTTGTATCTTGCCTACTGAAGGGTCGATCTGATAAAGCTGCACTCAAAGTTTTGAACATTTGCTCTACGCAAACTGAAGAAGTAGACAATTGGATCAATTATGCAGTGACTCACAGGGTCGAATCACTTCAGTTTCGTGATGTTCTGTCGTTTGAACCTTTACCACTTTATGCAAGTACAAACTTCAGTTCCAGATACCTGAAGACATTGGTTCTTTGTGGTCTTGCTTTAGAACCAACACACCTAAGCCAACTCAACGATCATTGCCCAAATCTGAAGATTCTGAAGCTGGAAAATGGCCGCCTTGACACTCTTGAGATTTCATCAACTTCTTTGACGACTTTGTTCATTAAAGACACTGTTTTTCCTGGAGATACGATTATAAGGGCTCCGAATTTAACTTTGTTAAGATTCATAAATTCTGGCGACGAACTAGTTTCAGTGGAAAAACTACCGTCGCTAGTGGAAGCATCGATTGTCCTGCATTTCAATATTCAGTCATCGTTTGATCCAGATTGGGACATTTTGGAGCATTACCAATACAATATACTTCAAGGACTTTCCCATGCTAAAAGCCTAGAGCTTAATGTCCCTATAAGAGAGGTATGTAATTCTACACACACTTCTTCTTTCAGTTAAGGCAGAAACTATGCATAGTACAGTCCACTCGGCAATGATCTCCCCTTCTCTGTTTTCTTTGAGTGATCGCAGCCTCTAGTATCTAGGAAGGAATTACTGGGGACACAACTGTTCAGCAACTTGATCACCCTATACCTTGGTGAATGGTGCATGGCTGACTTGTTCCCAGTAGCATTGTTCCTCCAACAGGCACCTCTTCTAGAGAACCTCTACGTCACGTTGAGATCAGTAAGCATTCAACACTAGTGAACATCCTAGTCGATTTTTTTTTGTCTACCAAGAAACAGTGCGCTCATGATTTCCACTATTGCAACTATAGATCAAGCCCACGTATGAGGAGTATGAACCAAGAATTTTTCCCAAGGAAAGAGTGCTGAGAGCTGCCTGCCTCAACAATGTCACGATTGTCTGCATCACAACTGACCCGATGGTCGAAGAGCTGATCAATCTGCTTCATTCAGCTGCAAAATCCTCCCTGATGATAAGGATCAATCCAGATGATTAATAAAGCACTGATTTGTTTGTGCTTGGATATTTTCAGTCTTCTCCGTACTATGTTTCTTGGATATTTCAGTCTTCTCCACTATGTTGCTTGGATATTTCCTAGATGGATGTCTTGTTTAAAGAGTCATCTGTTACTTTGTTGTGGATGGAATCAATATATTTCCCAGGTGGACATGTAACAATTTCCTTTAAATAAGTACTATCTCCATTCTTAAATATGACGTTGAGGAAGGGAGAGAGTATTCGCAAGGTGTGGAATGTGGACGACTGCTGTGAGCCATATGGTTAAAAAATGGGGAGAATACTCAGCACTACCCTATCCCAACATGAAACTCTGCATGTCTGAACACTAGCAGAGCGCCACTCTAGTTGTGCAAACTATCGTATCATTCTTCTGTCCTTTTTTCTTAAAAAAAAATACTGTATTTGATTTGGCTACTAGAGTAGTTGCCAGCACGATTACGAAATGAATCATAATCAAACATCCTTTTAGAAAAGTAATATTGGGCTGGAGTACCCAAGAGCAGTTCCAAAAAAAATAAACTAGAGGAGTTGTGGTTTACCTGGAGCTGAAAACCGTAGCTTCTCTAAACGAGCTGTAACATTTTGCCATACATTTACAGCTTCTATTCCTTTCCTAGAAGAACTGTATATAGTATTTGAGACGTGAGAACGAAAGCCATTTTGTGAGGAGCTTAATCCAACCAAACACACCAAAAAAGCAGGTTTCCTTCTATCGCAGTTCCTCTCTGCTGACTTGGCAGAGCTGAAAAGTTAAGGATCTCTTTTCTTTCGCAACAAAAAAAAAAATAGGAAGGAACGATAAGATGTAAGGCATAAACTGGTGGTGGATGGAGGGAGTTTTGGACCCAATTATTTTGGGGATAGCTCCAATCCAAGAATATCGTCATGGGGGCTTAATAAATTTGTACAATTTGAGAAGCGAGCTTAGAGCTTACATTAAAATTTGAACTTGGATGCAAAACTTTCCCACAAGGCCGGCGTGACTGTTTGACAAACTTGGTACTGGTTGTATATACGATCGATCCACATCGATTTTCCATGCAGATTAATTGCCGCACCACAGCCGATTTGTGGTCAGCGGAGGACGGTGTGCAGCAGTATCTGGTTAAACGTGTCGACCGGGCCGGGCATGCACCAGTGCAGGCAGTCGTTCTGCACCCGGCCGTCGGGTCCGAGGACCGGGTTCTTGCGCATGTACGGCCCCGGGTGGCCGTCCGGGCGCAGGTTGGCCAGCGCGGTCACGTCCAGCGCCGCGAACCGCACGGTGGTGGGCGCCCTGGCCGCCGCGGCCTCCACCTCCTCCACCACGATCTTCCTCATCTCCGCCTCCGTGTGCCCGACCTCCTTCTCGCCGCTCTTGTACGGCGCCTTCTTCGTGCACGGCGCGCCCTTGTCCCAGTCCCCCTCGAAGTGCGACGGCGAGAACGTCGCCACGGCCACCACCTGCTCCTCCTCCTTCCCGGCGCCGTGGTGCTCGTGCCGCCGGGCCACCTCGGCGAGCGTGCGGTGCACGGCGTCCCTGAACGCGGCGAAGAAGCTGGTCTCCGTGTGGTTGAGCTCCGGCGCGCAGCCGTGGCAGCCCACGACCCTGCCGGCGTCGTGGTAGATGCTGGGGATCTTGAACCACTGCCCCGCGGAGACCACCAGCGCGTCCACCTCCCCGAGCCGGGACATCCACCGCTCGTCGAACGCGTCCATGAACACCTCGTTGTACGGCGCGCCGGCCTTGGCGTCCTTCTCCACGCCGCGCACCAGGAACGGCGACCAGAAGATGGAGACGGTGGCGTCGTCGTACTCGCGGAACACCCAGCGCCGGAACCGGCCGTCGGGGTCGCCGCGGTGGACGAGCTCCGCCGGCGACCACGACGAGAGCAGGCACACCAGCGACTCGGCCTGGTTGCGCGCCAGCGAGTCGCCCACGAACGCCACGTGCCGGCTGCGGAGCCACCGCAGGAACGCGTCGGGCGAGAAGGCCGGGAGGTCGCACCCGCGTGGCTGCCACCGCCAGTGGAGGTACCCGGTGTCCGTGCGCCCGTTCGCCGCGCAGCTGCGCCCGTCCCTGATCGCCTCGCACGTCGTGCCGTTGTACAGCGGCGCCCGCGGGTCCGGCACCCACTCGCCGGCCGAGTAGTCGCACGCCGCTTCCTCTTCTTTCGTTACTTGGACTGATCGTCAAGATGCATGTGCGACCATCAATTAACGACGAACTTGATTATTGCAAGAATGATCACCACGACACAGGAGAAGGTAATATTACCTTGTTGTGTCGGTGCGCTGCCCACCGCTACGTCTCCTTGTTGGTAATTAGCACCCGGCAGCGGCAGCGCCACCGCCGGCTTCGAGGACGGCGGCGCGGGGTCGAAGAAGAGGTAGAGGAACGCCACGGCAATGAGCGCGTAGAGGCCGTAGGTGACCAGCTGCTTCTTCGGGAGCAGGAGCTTGTCGCCCTGGAGCTCGTACGTCTTTACCAAGTGGGTGAACGACATGGCCGCCAGCAGATGCGGTGGTCCGTCCAGGCACACCACAGGAACCAACACGCCGAGGCACGCAGGCACACGCAGATCGACTCACAGATATGGGGACCAAGAGCAAGAAGAGGAGGGGGTCTGGTGTTGCGTGGGGCCGGAAGAGGTTGGTTGGAATTTCCGCCATCAGGCGTGCCAACAGTTTGGCAGGAAAAATGCTAGCTAGGATTTGCAGCAGCCTATACACGTACTAGTACAATTTGGTAGGACGTCCAGCATGTCCGCGCCGCCTCCCTCACCTTCAACTGAAACTCGGAATAAGACGCTGCTCAAGGTTTCTGCCTGCTCACAGTAGTCCACTTTAGAGATCGGACCACTGGTTGCGCCGGCCGGCATCCTAATTTCAACCTTCTTTTATTTAGGATGCAACGAAAGCCGCGCGTCACTTCAACATCTGTTGGTCAGCTCGTCGCTGTTAACCGTCTCCTTCGTGGCTGCACAGCCACTGCTGGTCGCCTGTCATCCCTGTTTAGTGCCATGTAAGCTTAATTTTGCCTCGTCGCCGATTGAGTGAGGGAGTGCTTTGAGCAAACGTAGACTACAGTGGAGAATTAAGAAGGAAGAATGTTCCAGGAGCCATTGCAACGAAATGGGGATCAACCTAGCTACACGGTAGTAGTGATCTACTATGATGCTGCCAAGACGCCCCCCTGCCTCTTTCACGTCCGGTGTTCTCGATAGAGAGGCCTCTCTCTAGTACTAGCGTAGTAGATGGAGTGTGTTTGGTTAAAGCTTAGTTCTTTCTCTATGATAATCCCTCCTCGCTCTCTGTGACGGCGAGGATGTAGGGTGGCTATGCTTTCTCTATGATGGATTCGTAAAGTTAAGTACGGTGTGTGGTGGTGATGGCAATGGCAATGGCAACGGCAAACTCCTCCACAAAGGCAATATGGGGACTTATTAGGTTCTTGCTCTCCACCATCAGTTGAAGTTGTGGTAGATGAGTTATAAGACTAAGGTGCATTCATTTTATTCTAATAACTGTATTTTAGAGTCACCGTGTCAGGATATTGTACATAAACTTCAAAAACTTGTAATAAGTATTTTGATATGGGATTGCAGAAACAAAAAAAAAACTTTATCGTGTTTGCGTGCCATGGAGGATAACTGTTGGTACTAGAACGTACTAAAACTATGGTGAAAGTTACAGTTTCTTGCAACAAGATGTAAGAACTTCGCCCGACTCCGAGCTATGTCAAATCAACTGTAGTTTTTTAAAGTTCGTTACACTAAGACAGATATATAGGAGAAAATTATTCTTAAACAGGTTTAGGTGGTATGTGTTTGTTATGGTTACCTAATCACCTTGGTCGGGACCTTCCTGACCAAACTCTTTGTAATTTTTTTCTTCGATTTTTCTCCCTCTTAATTAGACACATGCCAAGCCGCATGTTGGCGAAAAAACCTCTTGGAAATAGGGTTCACGCTAAGTCGCTAAATAGTTCTCAGTTCCAACAGAAACGCTGTGTAAATATCACAAGGTTATATAAACAACATATAAATTATATCGATGAAACACACGAGTTCTTAAAATCGTGAAAAACCAGTAACATGTCACATTCACCAAGACTGAAGCAGACCCAAGCTTTAACCTGTCGAGTGGCACATCCACGTTGCTTAGCTTTAAAAGAACAATAGCATTCAAAAATATTGCTATACCTACCTTCAAAAGCATCTCAGTAACCAACGTGACAGCAGGCATAAACTTGTTAGGCCAGACAGCTAATCAACAGTCCCATGGAAAATCTGATTTCTTCTTATATTTGTCCATCCTAACATAAACATGGGGTCTGAAACAGAAATTTGTCTAGATTTCTGATACTACATATTTTATTTTGTCAATGAAGGCTCAGCATATGTTAAAAGATAATAAGATGTGTAGTATACTGCGTCACCATTGCCAGTAATGTGATGTTTGATTGGTTTCCATGGTCTCCGATAGTGGCCAACAATTGTTCTGTGAATACTGGAAAATACTGCAACATCTGGTCGACCTACAACCGGACTAAAATAAAACAAATTGAGTGGTACAGTAGATCTGCTCCATCAACTATCCGTTAGCCAACAAACTTTCCAATAGGTTTAGCCAACGAACTTTATTTTTAGCAGGTCTTATTTTTTCTAGATGAGGTCACCTTTTGTAAGAGCTACTCTAATTTATTATGGACTAAAGAGGACTGAAAGGTCCCTAGGTCACAAACACCTGCAAGAATTTTCTGACACCAGAACAGGAATAAAAATATGATGAATGCAATGTACTCCAGTGGGCTCATCAGCATGTTAACCACTACCCACTTCTCTTTTTCTTTTTTTCTTTTATTTTGTGAGATGAACCACTACCCACTTTTCCATATAAAAAACTGGCGCACACTAGACGCAATGACGAAACTGGTAAACTTAAACCACCTAGTACTAATAAGACACTCAATCTCGTTTGGAAGTTTTAGTTGCACTGGTACCTATTCAATAGACGTGGGTCATCAGAATAGACTTGAATTTCCCATTTCATGGTAACGTATGGTTAAAGAAATATTCTGAAAACTTTATTTGAAGGGCTACCTGCACCTACTCCGAATCAGATTTTCATGTCAAAATAAATGTTGCACGAAATTGGTTGCACCCTTATTTTTCACCTAAACATAAAGAGTATTATTATTCACAATTGCATGAACAATAAGAAATCTTAAGGTCCTTGCTGGTACTGTTGTCCGTTTGTTGACTAGAATTCAGTGCTGCAGAGTTAATCGGTACTACCTTCATTTCAAAATATATATTTTCTGTCAATCAAACTTTTTTTTCTAAAAATGAAACAATATTATGTTTCCAGTGTGTAGATCGAAGCGGCTTTTGTGCTCATGCTTCTCTATATCTTTAAGGCCCTATCTGAGCATCCTTAAAATTATATCTGACCTTGGCAAACCAAATGACCATGGATGAGCTCAAGCTCCCGACTTATATCAAGTGTACTGGTCATTGGAAGGGAGAAAAAAACTCCGCCCGCGGGGGTATGATAGCCCCGGGTATTTTGCTAAGAATAAGACCTCTCACGTAGGTCGAGAAAATTGCGACTCGCCTCTCCAACCATACACGGACTCAGCTGACCGTGTGAGCTATGACGCGAGTCTCTACCTAGTGCTTTGATTGGGAAAGGCGAGGGAATTTTTTCGCAGCCGGTGCGAGATCTGGGGATCGAACCCCAGACCGGTGGGCTGCCACTTGGGCGCCTTCACCACCAGGCCGAAGGCCTGTTCGCCATTGGAAGGGAGAAGCTGATCAGCCTTATCATATTCACCTTCAGCTTCATGAATATTCAAGATGAGGATCCTTAACAAGTTCAGATGATGAAGTGCTTAATACTGGAACCACTTTATGGATCAAACGCATTGTGTCCAAGTTGTTCAATGCAAAAGAATGTGATAATTGGTTATTAGATCACGAAGATCTCGTTAAACCAAAAAGCACATTACCATGGTTATGGTGTACAAAAGAGGGCATATAAAAATAATGTGAACCCAAATATTTATAATGAATTTGACACACAAGAAGGGAACATGTAGAGGGGGTTTAAATAGAAAATTAGAGAAAGGTCAGCATGATTGCTGTGTGAAAATGCATAAAAAACGAATTCCCAACAAGCAATTACAATGTCAGACAGAGATAAGTTGTTATAAGTATAAAAAATCCCTGCAAAAACATTTTTTTAGGGGAACTCCCTACTGTGTTCCCTGCACAAACATTGGTGCCACACTGCCCACCTTAAAGCACATAACGAGGCTCAAAACTCAACAATGTTTTGACTGACTTTTTTCTTGGCTTCGCAAGGACCATATTCACAATAAAGAAAACTAGATTTGATTGTTCTTTGAAATAAGTTGATAAAAACTTAAAAAATAGTTAAATTCCAAAGTAGACAGTAGAACATGAGTTTTGCACTGTAGAATTTCAGAATGGAAGAAATAACTTTTCAGGTATCTTGCTCTTTTATGACACATAGAATAATCTATAGGAGTTGTGATGACCTAGCATAAACAGTGATTTCAATTGACACTAAATAATACTATGTGATGCATTCTGGTATGTATTATCAAACATGCCTATTTTTGCAAATATCTGTTGTCATCTGTAGTATGTGAGAATTTAAGAATTTCAGTAGTATACTGTCCATCTGAACCTATGATCGGCCACTACTGCCAACCGACAATCCAGTTCCAGAACTAATCATATAAATAATATCAATGAACTAACCAACTTGAACCAAATATCATGAAGCTTCAGTCACAACCAGAGCCCACTTAATAGGAATTTGTCACTGAGACTAAATTTCACCTTAAATAAAATTGTGTTTGGTTTGATTCATTTTTTTCAATAACTAGTGGGGCTTGTACAGTTGTACTACATGAACACAGCACCATATATGCTAACAGAGCATACTGTCCAATATCAGAATACTGCGTCGACCAAAGAGTGAATCCTCTTAACTAATCCGGTAGCAACATCAACTAACCACAACCATTCCTGCTCATAGTCAGATGATATTCAGTTGCATCCCGTTTATCCAGAGCGATCACCCCAATAAACCCGTACACAGTAAACCAGTAATACGGAGGCAGAATAGTTCAACAATATCTACGTTTTAGAATTTCTAAAAAACATCTACCACAAAAACACAATTTGGGTGGCATTAGGGGCAACTGATTAGCCAGCTAAACATCGCACAATGGTCCTGATCTTATATGCAATTACAAATGGTTCAATTAGCTGGTAGAACTAATCAGGAGAAACATTAACCATGATGTGTAAGCACTACCTGAGTAGTAAGTACCATGACTGTCATGTCTCAACCTTCTCATTCCATGGCAGTAGCAAAAGGAGTGCTAATGGTGTTAAACCTCGAATCCTGCAAAACCATTGGGACAACTCAGGCCCCACTGAATAATAGAGCCAGTGGCACTCAAAACTCGAAACAATCTTTCTACTTAATTTTCTTCAGTATCAAAAGGAACATATACAGTGCAATATGATTACTCTTTTGAAATGGATTGATAAAACAAGTCACGCGAAAATTGTGATATATAATAATTTAAAAGTAATAAGGAGACCTTTGTTTCACGAGAAGAAGACGAAGCCAGAGATGAAGTTTTCAAGATTCTTTTTGTGCGAAGATAACACAGAAAAAGATTGTACAATTTTTGACAACCCAGGGTAGTAGAGCATGAAAGATGCAGAGATGAAGGATCATGTGCAGTTGAAACAGTAGTGATGTATTCTAACATATAATGCGTTTGTATTTATGCACTTAGTGCCTTAGTGTTTCACATCTCAAATGGTTAAACCCCTACTATCCCAACAGGTATTATCTATGAGAGCATCAGACACCACTGTCAACAAATGATCCAGATTGTAGAACTATTGGGAAAAAAAGAAACATCAATGATACTGTCCAACCTGATCCCAAGCATTCATGCTGAGTAGAAATTTATGTATTAGTAGAATAGCTTCATGTTTATTACATTTGAATATGTCATCTATGGCATAATTAAAATAACAAATGTTCTCTCTAGCAGGCCAAAACTCTAGGAACATTGCCCTGCACAAATGACACAAAATAGATACCATCACATATATAAAAAAGAGTAATGCGTTAACCATAAAAATAATATCAGTGCTGTCCAGTGAAAAACACTTGTATGAAATTCATTCACCGCTTTTCACTTTTACCGGTCAGGACCAGTATTCGACGTTTAGCGGCCGGTTTTGGCCAATTTCAGGCTGGTCTTGACAAATTTAGTCAGATTTTATTCAAAATTGCTAAAATTTCAGACCCAAAACTGGTCGATTTTCGCTCTATCACCCTTGACTGGTAATTTTTAAAACCGAAACTTTTTACACTGGTGCTGTCAATCAAGTGTACCAAACAAGTATGCTCTACTAGCAAGAGTAACGATAGCTAGCAACCATTCATCTTCGTAGTTATATCATATTTAGATACCCTCCAGTTACCATAAATGATCACCTACACAAACTCATGCGGTAGTAAATTTCATCAAAAGGCAAAATCTCCCTGAAATTGTAATAGATTGGAGGCCCCTAGTCCCGAATAATTGGCCAACCAAAGGATTCTTGGCATGTGCAACCAAGCAAAGTTCAAATCAGTAATTAGTATAAGTAATCAGTTCAAATCAGTTCAAACCAACCAATTAGTTGCAACACAAACCTGATTAGACACGTAGGGTTGAAGCTGATCAAACACTAGCTACTGTTGCTTCTTCTCCTTCCATGGCAGCTGCAGGCGGGCTGATGCCACCGAGTCGATGCGGCCTTGTACCTCGGCCTTGAGCATCTCGAGCGCCCTGACGAACACCGGCAGCTCCTCCTCCCCAAGGGCCTCCACATCCACCTCCCACCAATTCCTCTTCCCCGCGCTGGCCTGCGCCGCCCTAACCTTCTCCGTGGCCGTAGCCACCCGCGTCCACTCCGCCGCGACCAGCGCCTTGGTCTCCTCCGTCTCCCGCCTCATCCCGGCAAGGCGAGCCGCGGCCTCCCCGCTGTCTCGGCGCCGGCGCCAGGGGAAGCGAAGGGGAAGGGGAAGGGGGAGGCGGAGCGGCGTCGGGAAGGTAGGTGCGGAGGACGGAGTCGACGGTGGGCGACCCGAACGCGCGGGGCTCGCCGGAGGGGAGAATGCGACGACGGCGACGTGGGCGCCGAACTCCTCAGAGAGCTCATGGGCCATGGAAAAGAGGGTCGCGCTGCGATTTTTGTAGGAGTTGGCGATGCGGCGAGTCTTCCTCATCATCGCGGCGGCGAGGTCGGCTCGGCGCCGGCGATTGGAGGAATGGAGCAATGGGGTTTTGTGCGCCGAGACGGGAGGCGAGAGTGAAGGGGACCGGCCGCCTTCGGAGTGAAGAACCTTTGCGAAGGAACCAAGTTTGGAGACATTTTGTCTCAAAAAAAAGTGTGGACATTCATCGGCAAACAAAAACAATGTTTTTCGTCCTTGTTTTCAGTCACCACAAATTAGAGGTTCAAAAATTGGCCAAAAACACTGGCACGGTCTGACGGCCTGCTTGTTTCTGATCTTTCTGACGAACTTGTGCACCGCTGGACTCTGTTTTTGTTCGAATCCAAAACAGCGTAACAGTACAGTCCACAGATAATATTGAAAGATTTCACATTGCTGATCTTAGACCCGATAATATGACAAATACGCACAATTTCGATTAAAATGTAGGACCGTGATTTTATCATTGACAAATCTTGTTGTGCCGCGCTAAAAGATATAAGCACACGAGCCAATCACGCTAGTGCACAAATCAGATCAAAGCAACTCCACAAGATGAACTTGCAAGACCAATAAAAGGATAAGGTCAAAGGTGTTGCCATAAATAGAGTACCTCTTAATGAAAATATGGATATGGACTAGAGAGCATCTCTATTTTATCCAGAGCCAGAGCCAAAAAATATTTTTATTGGAATATTTGCACCAGGGTAGATTCCTCCAGCTCCTGCATTAGAATAGTGAACCTTGCAAATATTTGCATCACATGAGTACTCGATATTTTAGAAAAGAGTAAATGTTATAAAACAATAACTATTTGTGTCATTGTTTCAGAAAATTATAACTTTTCATATTTTTTAGAAAACTACAACACTTTGTATCTTTGTTTTGGAAAACTACAAGTTTTGTGCACAACCCCACTGTTAGTCTCACATGTAACAATTTATCAAATGTGAGCCTAACTCATTGGACCATGTACAAAAGTTGCAGTTTTCTTTAACAATGGGTAGTGGTAGTTGGAGTTTAGTGAAATTGCAGGCAATTAAGGCATGCTACATAAAAGCTAAAGGTGGGATATAGAACCCTACACTCGTGCGCGAGCGAACGTCCTCACAAACTACTCTCACGCGCTTTGCTATACGGGTCCACTTCCTTCGTTCTGCAGCTCGGTCGCCGCGAGAGTCGCAACCACGCATGCTGGGTGAGGCAGCCCCACATGGCGGGACCGACCGTTGCGGGCGCCGTGTAGTGGGACAAAGTTTCCTACAACGTTGTTACAAATTTTATCTAAAAATTTGGTACAAAGTTTTATACGAAGTTTGCTGAATAGTTTGACTAAAAGTTTTGATGTAAAAGTTTGAGTGAAAGTTTTGTACAAATTTTATTTGAAAGTTTGGTACAAAGTTTTATATGAAGTTTGCTAAAAAGTTTCCTACAAAGGTATTACAAAATTTATCTAAAAATTTGGTACAAAGTTTTATATGAAGTTTGCTGAAAAGTTTGACTAAAAGTTTTGATGCAAAAGTTGGAGTGAAAGTTTGGTACAAATTTTATCTAAAAATTTGGCACAAAGTTTTATGTGAAGTTTTTTAAAAAGTTTGACTAAAAGTTTTGGTGCAAAATTTGAGTGAAAGTTTTGTTGTAATGCTCGTTTAAGAGTTTTGGATAAAATTTTCCAAAAAAGGAAAGTTGAGGGGTTGAAAACATTCCAAAAAAGGAAAGTTGCTCCCTGTCTCGAAGGTTTGCGCGAAATCGTCCGCGCGCTCGTGAATTAGGCTACGTCGTGCTTTATTGGTTTATTGGACAAGGTCGTGAGATTTAGCATCCTACCAAAGGGACTTAAAGGCATCGTGGAAGAGAGGAAACTGGTATCTCTACCTTTCTATATGTTACCCCTAATATTGAAGAAAGGCGGCTCACGCATGTCTCTTCTTCGTCACATATCCCCAATTCAAGAACTAATCCACCCAAAATCGAATCCAAACGCAGCATGGATTTGGTGTGCAAAGCTATTCTTCGTCCACCCCTCTAGTCTGCCCGCTAGATGTGCCTATTTTCATATTGTTTACATGAAACCCTAGGTTGCGCTCTAGTTAAAATTGATGAGATATTTTGGTTTCCTATTCTGTGGTGTAGATGACTCCAACCTAACATCATTTCGATTCATGCTATTGCATATATAAAGTATTTCAAGCATTATTCCTACCAAAAACATTTGTGGTGAAACTTTTATTACAAGGTACTTGTTATTCCAGAAGTTAGAGATCATAGGATGGAGTTGAAATATTAAAGATGAAGTAACTAATTCCATAGGGTATTATAATCTGGAAACTAATACATAATAATAATATTTGGATCGTATAGACATATGCAACATACCAAATTGTTTTGTCATAGTGTTGTAAGTGGTAGGTTTGAATTCAGTTCTCACTATCTTTTTTATTTTCAATGAATAATTAAATATACCCTCGGTTGTTGTTGATCTACACAGATTTATGAGGTTTCACCATTGTTGTAAAGATGGAATTGATAGTGATATTGTCAAAATTTGGCAAAGAGAGAAGATATATATTTGTTAATAAGGTCCATTGTTGATATGTTTTTTGATAGGATTACAATAGATCTTTCATTCTTGGATGGAAGAGAACCGTGGATGTTGTTTCGAGGGTGCAATAGATATAAATTTATCACAAATGATCGAAACAAATCAAAAACATATACTAAAACAAAACATAAGAACATAAGGTACTAGTGTTTAACTTTTTGCTATTTTGTTAAGTTGAATAGAACTTTGCATTGAAGTATTATTACCGTCTCTCTAAATAAGAGACTACGTCCCCCCCCCCCACTACCACCCCGGATGTGTATGATTTGAAATTTTGATGAATCATTACTAGTTTATTATTGGATTTTATTAATATAACCTAGAGTCTATTGCAATGCCACAAATACATATGTAGGATCATGCAACCAAATCACTTGGTGGTAAAAAGCAAGAGGCACATTGGTAAAGCATCCATGAGGCCAACTTGGGCCTTATCCACCCCACACTTAATCAATTACATGAAGAATAGTTTGTGAGTATATTAACTAATTAATCTTCAATTTATAAGGTAATTCCATATTAACATTAGCAGCAAAAGCTCTATCGGTGAACATGAGAGAGAGAGAGATGATCATGGCCTATTGTCTTAATTTCATTATCTCTTGAAAATACCACAAAAATTAACATGTAAAGATGAACTATAAAAGTAGTATATCATCCTTTGGTAGGGTGTTAACCAGAATTACCACACAAATTATTGGTCCTTTGTTGAATAGAAGGGTGAGGCATCGGAGGCATGGATCAAAATCGGCGGTAGCTGTGTTCTCGGCAGTCGACAGATTAGTCACACTATGACCGTCCATTTCTATTGAACGCATCTAATGGCCAGCAGGCTCGCTTAGCGTGATAGCCTTACAACAGACACAACCAAGACGACATCCATTTATGAATGGTTATTTAGGTCCACAAACTCTAAAATTGACCACCTGGATTCATGAACTTTATAGAGACTTATTAGATCCATGCTCTCCTTATATTGTGTCAACTAGGTCCACACAACCACCTTCCGGACGCTCATCACACGAGCAGATAGATGTGCCATCCGACATGTGTTGCTCGTCGGTGGCGGACACGGATTAACAATTTCCGCCCACTATGGGTAACAGGTGTTGGAAGGTGAGGCCGCAATGGATAGAGTTTATGGACCTAGATGATCATCCAAGAATAGTTTCGAGATCCAAGTGGTCCTGGATGATCACAGTTGAAGCGAATTTTGATGAGGCAATGGGATGGCAACGACAAAGTCGTGAGGATGGCATTTGTGAGACAAACAATCGATGGCTCTAGCGAAGCCTATTGTGGCAGCAGGGGATAATATATGGGTGGGTTGGGGGGGGGGCGGCTAGAGGTCTAGTTTTGTGAGAGAGGTGGCCATGGATGATCTAGATCGAGGCGGAGATGGGTGGAGTCATCCGATGACGACTGCTTACGATGGGAGTCGTGTGTGCTGGGCCGCGGCCGTCAAAACGCGGGGGTGGTCGACGTGTTTGACATATAACTTTCCCTCCTAATCTACTTGTACAATCCCAAGACCTAGGCACATGTTGGTGATAGGCAAACTATTTCATTTTGGCAAGATCTCTGGTATTGGAGAGTTCTGAAGTTGGAATTCCCTGAGCTTTTTTCATTACCATTAATGGAGACATCACCTTACAAAGGGTCCTGGCACTGGACTCTCTACAGGATCTATTTCATTTGCCTCTCTCTGATCATGCATTCCAACAATTCTATGAAGTTGATATTATCTTACAGTCCACGGTGTCAGGCAATATGTTAGATCAGTGGACGTACATTTGTGGAAATGGTTCTTACTCATCAGCAAAGGCATATAAACAGCTCATTGGCTTTCAAGAAATTCACCCATCATTTAATTGGTTGTAGAACTTATCATATGTCAACTCAAGCACAAGGTGTTTTTTGGCTCCTGCTCAATGATCAATTGAATACAAGAGGGCTGTTGAAAAGAAATAATATGACTTTGGAGTCTTATACGTGTGAACTGTGTATCCTGCCAAGGGAGGAAACGTTGATGCATCTCTTTTTGAGCTGCAATTTTGCTCCAGAGTGCTAGGCTTCCATTGTAGTCAGATACCAAGACTATGTCCCCACTAAGAATTATCAAGAGGATGAAGAGATCTCTGTAGGTTCCTTTTTTCATGGAAATTATTCTGCATGAGCTGAGATATCTAGAAGCAACGTAATAGTTGGATATTTAATAACGATGACCCATCGGGGCTTCAATGCAACGTGCTTTGAAGGAAGAATTTGCCACGGTTATCCATAGAGCAAAGCCCAGATACTTACAAGCAATGCAATCATGGCTAGCATCAAATTTCGTAGTTTGGTTACTTTAGTAATTTTATTTTTTCTTTTTATTTTTTTGTGCAAACTATTTTGTTTTAATATAATTATTAATGAGTAGGGGCTTGCCCCTTCTGTTCACTAAAAAAAATCCAACAAATCTTCAAAAGCAAGGATATATGGATATAGTTTATATAAATGTCAAGCAAAAACATGAAAATCACAAAAATATAATTAAAAAAAGGAGAAACAAACACATGGAAATCACAAAATATAATAATAAAAAAGAGGAGAAACAAACTATTTGATACTCAGGTTACATTAAAGCCAACACTTATTGCTAGCTAGTAACACTCCATGACGCTACTTAATGATACTAATACTGGGACTGAGGATGCATATAGATCAGATGCTCTCTTCTCATCCATCCCTTCTTTCTTTTACTTCTTACTTAACGCTAGGAATTGTTTGAAAAAAAACTTAATAATAGTAGCATAATACTCTATGGGGACTTTCTTCCATCTGCGCTGATTTCACTTTGGAGAGATGGCACGGTCACAGGAGACGGTTCATGTCACTGCAGGTACGTGACATGCTCTGCCCTCCCCGAAGCGAAGTCCCATATGGCATAGCTGCTGTTGTTGACGACCGGCGCGGGCTGCGGGCCGCGGAACAGGAGCGCGTTCTCGGGTGCGGAGACGGCGTCGTCGATCAGTAGCTTGAGAGCAATGGCGTCGTCGTCCTCCTCCGCCTCGAACTCGTTGCGATACACCGGCGCCGGTGGGTTCATCACCACTGGAGCCGGCGGCGGCGGCGGCGGCGCCTGATGAGACGGCCCGCCCGCCAGCACCTTGGCGTTATTGGACCTACGCCTGTTGCGGTTGCGGCGCGTGGTGCCGGCGCGTGGGTTCCTGACGGTCGGTACCGCGTGGGTGTGGTCGCCGGTGTAGGTGATGGTGGCCATCTCCTCGCCGTTGACGACGTACTTCTCCACCTTCCTCCTTGCCGGGCACGCGTCGTCGGCGGCGCACCGGAAGTAGGAGCGCCCTTTCTCGCTCGCCTTGATCCTCTTGTGCCCGTACTTGCGCCACGACCACGGGTCCGCCGAGGGTAAGTTCCCCGACGGCACGGTCACCACGGCAGTGACCTCCGGCTTCTGCCTGCCCCATTTGCTAGCGACAAAATTAAAGAGAGGATTATTTCCTTGAGATTTAAAACAGTGAAAAAAGTAATCGAGGTTATTTATTACGTACATCTGCTTGGAACTGGATCCGCCAGTGTCGGACGACCCGCCGCGCTTGACCGCAGCCGGCGCCGGCGGTGGCGCCTGTGGAGGCACCACTTCGTTTGTTGATGGAGCTGCTGGTGGCGGCGGCGGCGGCGGCGGCTGAGCCACGGGGAAGAAGACCTGGGCGAGGAAATCCTCGTCAGACACCATCGGCACGTCGTCCATGTCCGGCTGCTGCTGCCACACGTTGGGAACGGGATCAGCCCCGGCCAGCACGTCCATGGCGTGCTGCTGCCACACGTTGGGGGCCTGCGGTGGGGGCAGCAGCCCGAAGAACGGGTCGTAGTGGCGCGGCGGCGGTGGAGGCGCCCCGCAGCTGCGCACGATGGCTTCCAGGCCCCAGTCGTTGTAGCCGTGGCTGCCGAACTGCCAACCGAAACCGCCTTCCATCGCCCCGGCCTCTCAAGTTCTTGCTTCCTCCCTCGGTAATGGTGGAGAGAGCCAAGCGCTGTGAGTGAGAGATGATGGTGTGAGTGGCACTGGGGGATGGGGTCTTCTTATATAGGCGGCGTAGGTGGACTGCAGACCGGGCCTGGGCCAGGGCCTAAGGCTGCATGCAACCTTGCTCAGGACTTCGGTCAATGTCAAAGAGCGAGGTTACAAAACAGCAACGGATGCTTTTCGCCTATAGGTCCTCACACTCCCTTTTTAGCCATGTCTGTTTCCGGGGATTAGGCCTGCGGTTTATTCTACTATTTTATGTATCCAAAAATAGTTTGGAAAATATTGACTGCAGTAGATAATTAAAATATTTTTGGGAAAATAAAAATACATGAGTTCAGCTTATTAAGTATTAACACACAAAGTACTTTTAAATTCTCTAACACTGTTCATCAGGACACTTTTTTTAATAGCTGAAAAAGGTTATATTCAATTTCAGTGATGAGTAGTTTAACAAATATAGCATAGATAGCTCGACGTAAAACAAGCACGCACACGTGGCTCGCTACATTGGAGTATGTTATCGATCGACATAGATTTCGAGCAACGTACGTACGTTGCAAGGTAACGGAACACACCAAAAATGTTATCGGTAATGTATCTGTGCGCACCCACGTGCGTCGATCTCATCCGAATCGTCATTGATTCGACCATTTTGATGACGCCATCTAGGCGGTAACGTAATAGGCATGTCAATCATCGTCAACGCCAGTGGAAGGGTACGGTAAGTACGCATACTTGGTCAACAATGTCGCGACAAGAACATCAATGTTTTCGTGTGCTTGGTACACGACGACAAATCCGTTATTCCACGATTCAAATTGGCATCTATCGTAGTTTTTAGGCGCGAAAGGAAAAAGAATCCAACCACATTTCAAATGCCAAAATTTGGTGGGAATTCTAACAACACGGTCGAAAGCTACTTTATTTATCTTATATACTAATTTTTACAATGCTACATTTATACAACATGCACAATGTACTGACCCAGGAACAAGATGTTGTACATGCCTGCAAATATTCTTACAGATCAATTCTTTTGCCATCCAACGGGAAAAAAATCTTGTGCCATTTGAAATACAATGGTTTTTGCAAAAATAAAAAGATAAGCACAATGGTAGTACCATTAAGAGAAAAAAAGAAAGTACAATGGTAGTAGTCAAAGTCAATCGAGATGAAAATCCGGGAAATATTTGGAGTACATTTAAATGCTGCTATTCCTGAGATAGCATAATTTAAACTGACGGGTCAGTTCTACGTTAGTGTTACTAAATGAGCAGGGTATTCTTTTGGTACTCAATAATGGTAGTCCTTTGGTACTCAATAATGGTATTCTTTTGGTACTCAATAATGGATGCTCAGTAAATCTAGTCCTTACAAACATTTTGGTCCTCCGGATGGTCTGATCTTTACCCCTCTCCTTTTCCATGTTTACCGGCTTAGCTTTTTTTTTTTTTGAGGGAAAACCGGCCTATATTAGCTTAACCTGTACGCATCGGTAAGCGGGCCCATGTCCATTGGGCCCGAGACGCCACGGAAACGTGATGGATCGGCAGGGGGCATGGACGGCAAGCGATCGGGTGGAGGTGACGGTATACCTGGGGGCTGGGGCTGCAGAAACCAGGAGCGTTTTCCGCGTTATAGATGGAAACCGACATCTACATCTGCATGGTCAAAGAAGAAAAAAAAACTGACATCTACATCTGCATGGTCAAGGAGAAAAAAAACCGACATCTACACCTGGTCGCGGGCTCCTGCATGCCCTTCCTTGTTGCATGTCCGCCTGCCGGCCCATGCAGCCGCGGCCTGACGTGCGGGCCATGCGCGCTTCGCCCCTGGCGGTACACGTAGCCGCGCACCACAGCTGCGACGACAAGTGGCACTTTTGGCCTGCACCGGATGCACGGCACGTTGTGTATATCTTTCTGTTTTTCTTTTTCGCATTCGACCTTTTCTTTGAGGCTGCAAGTGATTAGGCGCGGCCCACGCTGCAGTGACAGGGAGCAGACGCGCGGTGCCGTGCATCGACGATCTGCAGCTACGGATGGACTGCGTACATACGCCGCAGCAGTCCATCCATGCATGTAAACTACCGTGTGATGGATGCAAGGACAACGTGTGTATAGTACCACACGCAAGGATGCACGACATTTATGCATGCTGCGTGCTGCATGGATATACTGTCGACGTCACGGCGTCCATTGTGATCTGTGCCGCGACATCACCGTATATACCGTAGAATATGCTCTTTCTTTTTTGCAAGAATCGTGTGACGATACTTAGAACGTCCACAAAAGTTATTGCCTACGATTTCTATTATCACTGAAAAATTTCTCATGAAGATGGGTCCGGCCGGCTGGATCAGAAGATGAAAGCACGCTAGCTATGTGGCCGTTCGCTGCCACGCTAAGAAAAATAGTGTGGGAACCTTGTCAGAGAGAGAACACACATAAGCAAAGGACAAAGGTGATTTCTTACTATCTATACATAATCGCCACTACTATATATAACTTTTGTGTCACACATACTTGCAGAACTGAAATTATCATTGTCGCACCGTAAAGCTATGGATCACGCACACCACATCCTTATGTAAGAGGACACGTGTGTATCACACGTGCACTCTACTAGTTATATTAAAGAGGTAAGGAGTTATGCAGAATAACTACTCTGGTACCGATGTTTTTTTTTAAGAGTTACTCACGATACTAGCTAGAGGCCTTTATGTATGACTCTGGATGCCACGCTAATAATGAATTGTTCATCATTTTGAGTTTTCGTTAAGGACTAAACACAGTGAAGACTGCTTTGGAGTTTAACGGGGACATGTGAGGCTCCACGAGACGCCATACGGCATTTGGAGAGGCACGAACGGATGACATGTGAACCCAAATGAACCCCACGCCTCGCATATCACTTGCAACATATGCATACCCCGAATAGTCATTCCGTTTATTTCCAGGATGATGGCCCATACATGCTTCAGTACCTATTCAGCCCAGCTAAGCCTCCAAACCCAGCCCGAGTCGAGTCAAGAAACTCAACAACCTCTCTCGCTCTGCCTGATCTGAAGCCATTCAGTAGGGCTTCAGCGCTTGCCTGATCTGAAGCCATTCAGTAGGGCTTCAGGCTGGCGGAATTATTTGTGCCAAGTCACATATTTGAGAAGTTTGGTTCCATATGCGAAGTATATGTAAGTAAATTCAATATAAAGTTCGCGATAGGAAATATATACAAGTTTCCGCTTCGAGAATTGCCCATGCATGTTCAGATGTCTTACACCGTTGTATTTGATTTTCTTTTCGCCTCTCCCTGTTTTGATTATATTCCATCTATTGAGAAAATGTGAAAGTGCAAATGACTAGTTCGCATCTAGGGAGGGAAATAATACAGGAAGATCATATAGCACCTCTAAATTGCAAGTCCTACTTTTGGCTGCAATTATAACAAAGATGTTGAACATTGGAGTGGCTCCATAGGCATGGGCTAAGGGCAGATGCTACCTGCTGTGCCTTGTGATCAAGATGAGACGACAGTGGATAACTTGTTCCTAGCTAGGCTGCGTCTTCTGTCATGAATGTTGGGGCTGTTTGGTTGCTTACCAATATCAACCTTTCCAAAATTTGGTAGCGCCCATGAAATTTGGCATGTATTTGGATTGCTTCCAACATTTGGCTTGCCAATAGAAATTTGGTAGAGCTAGTACAAACCTTTGGCGTTCTTGTAGGCGAGCAAAAGCTTCGCCAAAGTTTGGCAATGCAGCTATTGCATGCATTGCTGATGTGTCAGCTATTGGTTGGCTGCAACAGCTTTTGGGTTTCATAGTCCACAAGCTTAAAATGTGTATATTAGCTAAACCATATACTCAAATCTCAATCCGTTTGAACCATTGTATTCCTTGCAATTTTATCTACAAATCAAGATCTTAGTTGACCATATTTTGACAAAAATATTATTATATGACAAATGGACCCCATATGTCATACTATGAAGTTGAATAAGTTTGGCAAAAATTGATAAGGCTACGATCCAAATACAACTTTGCCAATAATTTGGTGTTACCCACGATTTAGTAATAACCAATTTTTGGGTAGGGCAGAATGGGGCGCAATCCAAACATGCCTATTGACTCAAACTATTGAGGTTCTTGGGCTTACAGAGACGAATGCTCCGTCCGGAGGAACGAGCTATTGGAGTGGTGGCTCCGATCAAGGAAAATGGTCGCCAAAGGGTTGAGAAAGGGATTTGAATCTCTGATAGTGCTCAAGGCATGCATGGACCATTTGGAGGGAATAGAATGACGGAATTTTTAATGACAAGAAGATGCCGCACTTGATAATGAAAGAAATTGAAAATGAAATGAGGATATGGATTAGGGTAGGTAACTATGCATTGTCGCCCTAGGTAGATAATAATGGATACTCTTGAAAGTTCTTAGGTGTTTTTTTTATGTAATATAACCTCTTGTACCCAGTCATTCTAGTTGCTATCCGCCCTAGGTACATAAAACTCTTTCTACTTCAAAAAACGTGCCCGAATATGTTCTAAAAAAGGTACTCATACATACGTTAAATTATATGCATGTATCGTGGCACCAAACAAGGGTATGACTCAAGGGATGGATGCAACATATCCTCGATCCATCCATCATACTGAATAAATGACTCACTTATGGGCCGACCAAAGAGCTAGGTTCATCGGTTGGTCCGGGCATGTACAACGGTGAGACGGGGGCTGTCTCTTAATCAATGATACGAGATAGCTGAATAGACAGCTCATACAACCCAGAGACGACTTCACTATCTGCAGGCAATTTAATACTGCACATACAACAAAAGATCATTTGTGCATACCATTTTGTGGCCATTTGATAGGAAATTTATCAAGCATAAATAACATGGTTGCATTTCTTTAGAAATCATAATATAATAATTATATTATATATGGTTTATAATGCCTTTTGTCTAATTTTCTTTGTTGCCATAGCGTTGCCATATGTGATCGATTAGATCCTTCTTGAGCTTCCTATGTGTTGGTCGAGCTCTGATAACCGAATTTCTACCAAATGCACACTCAACATCTTTCCTCACCCCTTCCTGTTTCATAAAAAAATTTGTCTTCCACGGACTGAGGGGACGACACTGTTGGCAGGTCCTCGGCCACCAGGTAATCAAGGAAGAAGCAATTAGCTCCTTTTGTATTTTGTAGCACATGACCGATGTGTCATCCTGATTGCGCAGAGATAAGTTTGATTGAAAAGATCTACTGCGAGAGCACGAAGCAACAAGAATTGCTTTGACGATTGAAGTAAGTCACTATGTGGAGCACTCTGATAAGTCGAGACCGTATTCAATCAGGTTCTCTAATAGTTGTATATCAGATTCGATGGAAAGGTTTCAAATTATCAACTAAGCTATTCATTTATTTTAACTAACCAAGTTTTGAGTGGTGGCCTGCGCGCGGCTCCAACAAATTGGGTCGAGGTCGTGGCTCTAGTGGTGGCCTACGCCGGCGACCCAGGCTGCGTCAGCAGGAAGATTTGGGGAGGGAGCTGCAGACTCGCGCGCGGCAGGAAGATTGGGAGAGGGAAGTTGCGGACTTGAGCGCGGCAGAATGATTTCGGGAGCGCGCAGCAAGAGGTTTGACGCGGCAGATTTCCGTGCTCGCGCGAGCGCGTGCTCCCCGCGCGGGATCCGGCTGCGGCGTCGGTAGACGAAGACGACTTGTACAACGCTGCTGAGGCCTGAGGTCGATGCTTCGGCGTGGGAGAACGGGAGGAGACGGTCACCTCGCGAGAAGACGCGAGTGCTGTCTCCCCGTGGCGGCAGTGGACGATTTGCAAAAATACCAAGATAGAGACGGCATACGGCATATAAACGCCCGTTGTACGTGCCCTTAGGCTCTATCAATGGGAGCTCTGCCATATGTCGCAGATTTGAAGGATATCATTTGCCTTCACGTATAGATGCCCACGGAAGATATATCAAAACATTCAGCTACGCATAGGTAAAAAGTAAAAAAAAAAACGAGAGATCCTCAGGAATCGATATGTGGCCGTACAGCTCAACACACATAGATCCTCAGGAATATGCTAATTGACCCAAGTCATGCGATAGATAATGGTTAGCCGTGCCCATATTGTTAGCATTTAAAAAAAATAAAAAATCTTGCAGGCTATAATCTTGACTAGATTAGAATTATCTTTAAAATTTGTTCTGCTTTGCTAGCAACTTGGACTGTGCGGAAAACGAAAAGCAGGTCAAAATAAATACCAGTTTACGAAGTCTTCTTCTTGCCTAGGGGGTTACCCATATATAAATTAATCAATAGTCAACCAAACATTGAGAGTGACATGTTGGATTTTAGCTGGAAATTTTGTTTATCGACTTTGTCAAGTCTGGACGAGTTCCATCAAGCTAGCTGTGTGCGAGCTCTCTGCTTTGATGTCATGAAGAGACTTGGGTTGATCAAACAACAACCATTGCGTAGACAATAGGCCTAATAAATCTACTATAAACTAAACTCGAACCGGATGACAGCATTATAACACTAAAATTCAGAGTGCTGACAACATATGATAATCAAAACATATTTTAAGTTTATCTTGACCAGGTTAGTTGCCGTACTTCGTTGTACGAACACAATTACTAACCCCTTTCTACCCAACACTGGACGTTCGTGTACGGCACATCGTGCACATACTTTTACATGGTTTTCCATTAGGTAACAGAAATAGATCGGTATCACGGGGCTTACAAACATGAGAGGTTGCCCACTTGATCATATAGAATCCATTCCTCTTGGATTTGATCTCGGTTCTTCGTCATATAGTCTCAAAACAGTAGAATAATTATTAAGTTGTATTGGAATAATGTTTCTCATGTATTTTTTTCAAAAAATATTTATAAGAACATGAATGTTTCACGGAACCGTTTTGATCGAACCTCAAACCTCGACTTCACATAATAAATCACTATGAAGTAATGAGGAAAATAATTTGTACCTAATCAATAAATGAATATACTATATGCTAGCTCTACACTCCATCCATATATACTCAGAAAACAAGTCATTATTGATGTGCTTTCAGGTCCGAAACTGATTAATTAAGGTGTATTCCACCACATGTTACATTCTTTCCCATATTAAATGAGATTTGCTAGTTCTCAAATTATTCATTTTGGTATTAGTCAGATTTTGAAACAATATACTACTAGAATAATAACAATGTATTGCTAGAATAATTTGTTTTACTGTGGAACATTTTTGTTTTTTCAAAGATCATTTTATTTTATACAAGTTAATAAAAGATCTAAATGGTTGAATCAAGATCTAATGGATGAAAAATGTCACTTAGAGCATGTCCAACAGTTTTCTATCCACAGTTCCTAAAGCTATATTTAGAGAATATATCATAAAACTATCCCTTGAACAGTTCCCAGTATAGATACTCCCTAAATTTCCAAACTCCCAAAAAACCTATTTTGGTTGCTACATTTGGCACATGTTTAGCAACTCCCAATCCTAAAATCATTCTATATAATGTTGCTAGGGCCCACAAAACAAGTTGATATGGATATATCTAGTATTATTTAACAACCATATATTGAGAACTGGTGGAGGAAGTAACTATTTTTACTTCCTATAGGCTTTTAGAAACTCCCTAAATCATTTTGAGTAAACTTTTACATAACTATTGGAGATGCTCTTAGAGATGAATAAAATCTAAGTCATCTTCTAAGAAGACAAAACCATATCCAATAGCCTTGTGTGTGAATGCAAACTAGCTATAAGCATCTCAGCCTGACTCGTTGAGGCGTGGTGCCCCAAGCACCTTTCTCCTAGCATGTTAATTTGATTCCCAGCTTCTCATTTTTTTGCAAACCAATTAATGACTGCACTAGCGGTAATTTTATCTGAAATAGGAGATGGACAGCGGAACAACTTCTTTTCTGTGTATGCAGGAAGTAACTATGTATTGATATCAAAATCAAATATGCATATGCAATATGGAAAACCATAATGGAAAAGTCGGTAGCATCAATCTCAGATCTATCCATATGTTGTCATAGTATGTATGTTTATGTCCTGCAAGTAAATTTATTTTACGATGTACTGTTAATGATGTTGTAATCCCTATTCTTCATTCCTGGTCTTTTAAATGGTCTAGTGCATTTGCATCACCAGACAACAACATGTTATATCTCTTGGCAGGTTGGATCTGAATTCTGATCTATAAAATATGGTACTAGAAGCCGGCATGCATATACATCAAGTTCCCTATAGTCGAACATCAAGATGACGACCCTCATTGACTGCATAGAGGAAGAGGCACACAATATTTGTGTGTAAATAGTCTCTCTTTATTCAATTATTTTAAGAATCGAGAGGCATTTTCATATGAAAAATATTTAGTGTCGTATATAAAATGCATGATAGTAAGGTATTTGGTTATATCATTATTGCTGTCCTTGGATCCACCATGGAAAGCCAGCCACATGGACCTTCACATGGTTTCTGTCGCCTAACATGTGCCGTGGTGGGTTGTAACATCTGCTATATAGCTGCGTTCTTAAACTATACTACTACTGATGACTGACTCACCAAATATACAGAGAAAAGCCTGCTTGGGCTTCCGTACAAAGAGTAGACGTTAGCATAAAAAAATGTTCGCTGATGGAGATAGCTTATCATCTCAACTCATTGCCCACAGTGCAGATTAAGTGATATCTCATATAAATCATATTATGCATATAACGAGCACGATATTCAACATATATATACAAAAAAAAGATACACTATGTATGTATGCATGTACAATGTATGAGTATTATTCCGTACACTATTCAGAGTTTGTATGTCCTCGTTACATTTTGAGGTTGTGAAATATTGACCCCTAGAAGATATCCCATTATATAAACGGAAGTTCACTAGTATTACATAATCTGTGCTTTCTGATTACATCAAACCAATAATCAAAACTGATGATGCATGTAATGGATACACAATATTATTAATGTGTAAGCACCTAAATACAATTTTGGCACTAAAACCTAATGTGCCTTATTATTCAAAATGCATTTTATTATATGTTCTTTCTTTCATAGTTGTTCCACATTTTTCCAACATACTGCCAAGCCACAAAGTAATAATTAGTCCATGATAAACACAACGCAGATTTAATACATATTTCTAATTTGCAGTTGTGGCCCCTATAGTTCAGTTGTTTCGTATAAAGAATGCAGTTTACATATTCCTTTGTGTCGTTCACATGGCTCTGGTGTTTATGTTTTTCACACACTAACTGACATGTTGTCTTTGAAATTTGAAAGTGGAACGTAACTACAATTCATTATCTTTTAAAAATAATCATGTTGTTTATAATAAACCCAACAAAAGGGACAATTTTGTGTAATGCCAAAGGGTTAGATTGCAACGGAACTCTAGAACAATGGTAGCCCAACCGCAACCCAAGGATCAAACCAACAACTTGCTCAAATGACAACATAACTTTGTTTGACAACAATTTGATATTCCTTAATCATACAGAAAGACAAATAATTCGGTTAGTATGAAAGCATATGTCACATGAAGTTGTACCCCATGAGTAAACTCATAAGCAAGCATATATTAAAGTAATTAATTTTGTTCTACAAACTTTTCCCTACTGATCAAATTCATACATGTTACTATATCACATAAAATAGAAACACTTATTTTTTGTAAAGAGAATATAGATATTTTATCTATAATAATCCCAATATATGTAATCTAATAAATATGATTGAGCTATATTTATACTATGATATTACAGTAAAAAACTCAACCGGTGAGGGTTAGACCGCTCGCGCGGCTTTCTTTTGATAGAGAAGCTCAACCTTCTTCGATCGAGAAAAACCCGAACCTCACCATTATTACTTAGGCCACGTAGATACTTGGCTCATATGTCGTGTTCCCCATGCTAGCTAGTGACTGTTGCAACTACCACACTCAGGTAGGAGAGTCTAAACCAGCTGACAACCCAATAACGGGACATCCAAGTCAATATCGTCACCACTATATTTCAGGCTGTCGAGGGGATTTTTTTAATTTCCACAAAACATATCAACATTTTCTTTTACTAAATCTGACCGAACTGGCTTTGGCATCTCTACAAACTTTTCTGCCCGATAAATTTTACAGAACTTTGGATTATTTCAAACGCCTGAAAACCTATCGATTGACGAGCTGACTTGTTAATTTACCATGGATACTCTGGTACCTTTCGAATGGAAAACCATCGTCTTGCGCTAGCAGCTTATAGGAAAGCGTAAATTTTACTGCAGCACGCTGACCGACAATAAAATTTCTTGTAGAACTCCTGCTTGGAATATTTTAGCCGGCCGGGTCTCAAGTAGGAGAGAATGGATATCCCGAGATAATGCTGCAGTTGCGTACATCAAGGTACCTATAAATAATAAGCAAGCTGCTTATTAAACTAGTACTTCCATCATTAATTTGAGCCGCAAACCATGGCGTGTTAAGCGATCTCATCAATTTGATAAGATGAGCTAGTGTCCTAGTCGTGACTGTTGATCAGTAGGCCGCATCAGCTATAGGCAGCGTTGATTTCCGTACATATTTATACATGTCGTCATTGCGAAGATGGAATTGAAAAATTATTCGACTTTCGCCACAAAAAATTCCATAAAAAATAGAAATCAAATATATACCTGATGTCATCAGGAGTTTTGGTATAGATTCAAAAATATTGTCCTATAGTAAACTTGCAAAAGGAACAGAAAATCATCTGTAAATTCAAGAATTGGTGCACACCATCTCCGAGGGAGATGCCAAAACAAAAATTAGTACACCATGCATTCATGGATATATATATGGCACTGATGCATTTTAAATTCTAGAACGAACATAATATCATAGTCAAGCACAAATTGCATGCTTAAATCAAAAGAGAAGAGAGAAGCCACACGATATATAATAACCCACTACACCAGGTTTTAAAAATCTCGAAAACTTGCATTTCATGATAAATGTATGAACAAGATCTCTACTTTGTTATCTGTACAAAAGATATAAAAACAAATTAGCAGGCAGAGCTAGGGAAAACTGTTTTAAGTTTGATTAATTATACATTGTGGTATATGAGCTAAAAACAAGCTACATACTATAGCTTCTAATTAGCACGTAATTACATCACGCAGTAACTAACACAAGTGTTTCTCAAATTAATGCATCTCTTGATGAACTCGTCCCCTCTCTCCCTAGCTGCCTTTAATTCCTTATAACTTGTGTGTTGATTCTATGGCAAGAAGGCAAGGTTACCAGCAGCTACCATGCCTCGCATGTCGCATGGCAATGTACGCACGATCGAGTCACAAGCCCCAGCCACCCGCTGCTGCCGCCTCCCATGACGAGAGGCCTGAGATAGAGAACTTGTCGTCGGCGGCGAAGTTGATGACCGAGGCCGTCCCGGCCCTTACCGTCGTGGGTTGTTGCGGCTCACCGGGCTTCGGGAAGAGCATGACGTCCTCCACCCCGCCGCCGCTGACCGGAACCGGACCGGGCTCATCGGGCTTGTTATTTGGGAATAGCACGGCGTCGTCGCAGGCACGAGCGCCGTCTTCGGGCTTAGGAAGTAGCATAGCGCCGCCGTCGCAGCCGGTGCCCGGAAGGACCACCGGCGCGGGCTCATCGGGCTGGAGGAACAGCAGCGCGTCGTCCTCGGTGACCATCTCGGTGTCCTCGAGCAGCAGCCTGACGGCGAGCGTGTCGTCGTCCTCCTCGTCCTCGTACTCCACGCCCACGGACGGCGAGCGCCGCGGGGTGGCCGGCGACAGCCCACCACCGCACGCTGACGGCTTGACGTCAGCGGCGGGCGAGGGCGGCAGGCCGGCCGAGTCGGACGCCGGTGGGGACTGCGCCTCCTCGGGCGGGGACGACGCAGACTGTTGCGGCTTGCTTCGCGTGGTCCCGGCGAGGGAGTTGCGGTGGAGCGGGACGGGGTGGCTGTGGTCGCCGGTGTAGGTGACGATGAGGGTGGCCGGGTCCGCGCGGCAGCGCTCCACCTGCTTGCGCGCCTTGCAGTCCTTGTCGGTGCTGCACCGGTAGTAGCCGCGCGGGTAGGGGGACCCCTTGATGGGCTTCTGCCCGTACTTGCGCCACGCCCACAGGTCCGCCGACGGCGATCCCGCAGGCACGCGCGTCACCTCCTTGTTCACCTGGCTCTTCTTGCTCCTACATACAATGTACCGCAACGATCCATCAGTATGTGCAGATGCATTTCCTAAAGCTAAAGGTAATTAAACTAACCAATTGAATGAACGAGAACCAAACCAATCGAAGAAGATCAGAGAGAAGGTGTGGTACACGTACTTCCTCTTGGATCGTGTCGGCCCGCCGCCGCCACGGCCGGACGATCGCGGCTTGGCCGGCACCTCATCGGCCGCCGGCGTCGGCTGCTGGTCGTCGTCGCCGCCTCGTTTCTGGGCGAAGACGGCTGCGGCGCCTCCGCCTTGGGTTCGGCCAAGAGGGCCTGGAAGAGGTCGTCGACGGTGGGGTCGGCCGGGAGCGCCTGCGGAGGCCAGGAGAAGGAGCCGTCCGAGGGCGGCGACGACGGCGCGCCCTGGCTGGCGCCGCCGCCGCTGCAGGCGAATCGCACCACGGCGTGGAGGTCCCAGTTGTTGCTGCTGCTGCCGCCGCGGCACCACCCGAGATCCCCCTCCATTTCGCCCGGCTCCGATCGTCTCAGAGCTCCTGCCGTACGGATGAGGAGAGGGCGGAAGGCGTTGACTTGCCGGGCTCTTCTACCCACTAGGAGCTAGCAGCAGCCGCAGTTGTTTGTCTCTCGCGCCGCAGCTGAGAGCCAGAGAAGGATGGAAGTGGTGGGGGCCGGTTGGACGACGGATCGGGCTTTAAAAGAAGCCGCAGGCATGGGCGCCTCTGCCTTTGGTTGATCTGGGGATGAGCAAGTAATAAATGTCACTTGACTCTGCTGAAAATGTCAAAGGGGCCAGGCAAACAACGCGGTGCAGGGATCTGCACGGATTTCTCCCCGAGTTTTGCTCTCATATACCGTACCCTGCTTTGCTCCAAAACTCTCCAAGTACTTCTTCTGTACTACAGCTCAAACTTGACTTATACAAAGAATTAATGTGTTGGTTCAGTATTTGCACGGTAAGAAAAAAGACTTCAACTTTAACCAGCAGCAGTAATATTTTCCGTTCACGAGGAGGGAACTCACTCATCGACGAAAAGTTGATAGGAAGACCGAAGACACATAGATTGCTTCGCTATGAAGCATAGAGTGGCTTGCCATGCATGAAAAATTGTAAACAAACAATTCTTATCGGAGTCTGAAAAGCGCTTGGTTTGGTGGCAGATTTCAGAACCTTGGTTTTTATCAAAGAGTTTAAGAGAGTTCACTTGAGTTGTAAAAATAATTCTTCCTTTCTATCTATAAGTTCTTATTATTTACTAGTAAACATGTACATGCGACAAAGGTGGAACATATACAAAGGAAGAATCTAACTACTACTCGGTAGAATTTCAATTCGACAGTGAAATATGGTTACAAATTTTGTACTGTTGGTTTCATTTTACAAGAAAATTGGATACATTTGGGTCAGCTAAAGCAAACGCAACCCGTTGGAGCAAAGCAGCATCATTTCATAAAAGACATGTACCACTAGTTGAGTTCTCCACCAGTTAAGGATTACACCATGATAACCTTTCAGGATGGGCAACATTTGACTAGATAAGCTGCCGTACTTCTCACCGTACGCCCACCGGGATCAGCTGCTACGTGCCCTGCCTTTGAGTAACACGCGGCACATAAAGGTCAAATGTTTCCGCCCATACCCCCAAAAGCAACTCGGTAGATCTTGACTAGATTCAGTGTACGTTCACCGATTTGCTTCAGCAAATTTGGGCACGCAAACACGCTGCAAAAGATGAGGTCAAACGTAATACCAAGGGACGAAGCTTCCTTCCTATAGCTAGTACATTGGTTCCACCAAGTAGTTTACCATATTATAGTCAACAGAAACATCTAGAGAGTGACATATTGGATCTTAGCTGAAATTTAATTTATGAACTTGGCCGAAACTCATGATCTGTGACACTATATATATCAGGATAAATAATCGCTTGTACGGTACTGTCTAATTTTTCGTTTTATTGTCTCACTCATATTTCGAATAGGTGTGTTGATGTATCCAACAGCAACCACTAGTCTCTCGAGAGCATTCCTACACAACTCTAATGCACCAATGGCATATAAGAATTTTCTCTCTGATATACATATAAGCATATAACCCGGATAACGTTATACTCATGTTTTATTGTTTGGACGTGGAATATAGTGTAAACTTTTAGTAGGCAGTACCTAGTATAGGACAAGCATGCATATACATGTTTTAGGTGAAATGTGGCGTGAAGTTGAAGAGATAACTATACATATGTTAGGTGACAAAAGGTAGAGCCAATATTCTCAATCAACGACGTTCCGCTGGCTGACAGCTCATGAATGAGATTAAGAAAATGCAGTGTGAACATCTAGTTAAAATAACGGACATACAATTTTCAAACAGTTATCTTGACCGGATCAGTTGCCGTACCTCTGCGTACGACCACCCCGCAGCCCACGGGAATAAATCCTCGTAGTATAATCCCATGGACGCTATTGTACGGTAGGCATGAACTTTATTGACAGCCATGATATCTTTTTTAATAACTGACAGCATCTGTACGGCATCGTGATCGAAGCTTAGCTAGCTAGATGCCTAACTTGGAACGCGTCCCCCAGCTAAGTAAAAGGCCTCTGAAATTTATTTGGGTAAATTAGTACTGTACTCCTAAATACTTATTCGTTGGAACATATATGTAGATCCTTCCTTTTTTCCTTTTTGCAAAACAAAAGGAAGATCACCATGTTGTGGAATCAAATAGCTACTTCTCGGCTAAGAAATGGATTAGGAGAAATGATACAATCACTATTTCAAAACATCTATTACATCCTAATTATCTAAAAATTACATCCTAATTTTCTCTCTCCTTGCTTGCCTAGGATCAAGGCAGCAATTAATATTTCTTGTCTCGGTTTTCAAAATAACAAGATTACAGATGTCACATTTCCCCTTTGCTTGCATTGGCTGGTAGTAGTGAGTTTGTCATGAACTTCCCTCCACGGGATTGCTGAACAATATGGGTGCAGACTGTTTTCGACTGTATATGGTATATTTTTGTTCATGTTTTTAAATATAATTCCTGCCTTCCTGGCTTTCTAGTTCGTGGTCCCAACAACGACCACTGTTTGAACCATCCCATGGAGGATTCGAGGCCCCTCGAGGTTTATTGAGCCAGCTAGGTTTTGTTGGAGTATAAAATACAGTGAAGACCGTAATATTTTACTAGTATTTCTTTCTCTTTTTGTGAAATGCCGTCTTCAAGAGCTCACAACGACCAAGTGCAGGCATCTCAAAAGATTCCCTTCTTTTGAAACAAGTTGTAGATAAGAACCCGTACTTCTCGCTGCTAGGATCCAGATATAATAATTTTCACTAAAGTAATACAAGATCTGTCATGCATGTCTACAACGGCCATCCACTTTATTGAAACAGCTAAGATAAACAGAGAGCGAGCTATGAATTTGATACTAATGCGATGGCTTCTTCGTGAAAAAATATATACTATGGTTACTCCATAAGAATCTTAAGCTAAAGTATGAAAACACATGACGCTGGATCCAGACAAACTTACTCCTCTTTTTCCCTATATATTGAAAAGGTCAATATTATTGAAGGCCGGCAACACAATATATATGTGTCAAAATCAAATCTTCCTCAAAAGAAGGAATTATACAGCAGGGAAAAAATCGAGTAAAATACAACGTCATATATTCAAGTGGAGAGTATTGTACTTGAAACTCGCATATGGACATATTGGTAGTGGTTTTGCAGCATCCGACTAAGCGTGTGTTCGTTTCTTGGGGTCTAAAATTTATAGCTGTCACATAAAAAAGAATCTTACTATTTAGGAGTACTAAATAAAATTTAATTATAAAATAAATTACAGGCCCCTAGACTAATTTACGAGACAAATCTAATGACGTTAATTAAATCATGATTAGAAGACATAAATTAATTAAGCTTATTAGATTCATCTCGAAAATTAGCACCAATTTGTCAATAGGGTTTTGTCATTAAATTGATGAAAATATTCTTAAATAATAAGATTCTCTTTGATGTGACAGTGCTAAATTTTAGAGTACAGAAAACGAACAGGGCCTAATCCGCTGTGGGAGTAATATTATATATCACATCGTCAACAGTTTAGACAAGGTAAAATCTTATAGTGGTGGCAGCACATGCATTCAATCTAATCGGTGCACTGTACCTGGTCACTGGACAGAAGGTCGGTTGCATCAATTGTGTCACCCACATGAAGGATTGTACTAGTAACCTGTGGGAAACTTAAATCTGATACAGTGCTGCATAGCATTTATATATAGATATTCAAATTCCGACGAAATTACCATATAAAGCCTTATTTGAAAATCACTAAATATGTGGAAATTTCATTAGAAAAAACATATGAATATTATATATATTAATACTAAGTGACATGCGTACTGGACAAAGCAAGATTCAGAGTGTTTCGAACAAATTCACAAGAAGGAATTTGGCAAAAGAAAAATAATAAAAGGAAGAAGTAATGTATTTGTTTGCGAAATGCAATATAATATTATATAGGATGAGCTTTTGCAAGTTGTGTATATGATACTAATAGTTTATATAGGATGAGCTCGCAAGTTGTGTATATGATAGTTCATGGATCGTATCACCTCTGATTGGACCTCACATGGCGCATCACATGGTTCCTGGCACCGGTAGTGCGTATGATGCGCTGGCTGCACGGTGTCGTTTGCATCGAGAGATTACACAAATTGTACTGGCAGGCAAAATAGAAAACGGTTTTGGCTTCCGTACAAGAGTTGACAAAAGAGCTACTATAGAAAACTATATGGTGATGGTGATAGCTTATATGGCTCTGATCCATGGCGTCCGCCGTACGGATGATCTTTCCGTACGCCACCCAAGAGCTGCATCATTTATTGGATCCCTGAATATACCTGATGATCCACAAATACGTTACCGTTGTTAGCGTTTTGAGTTATGGCATGAGTTAGGGCATGTACAACGCTAAAATGAGTGGACTCTTGAGCTGATATGGCAATGTATTTTTATAAATAGCTCCTTCAACCCTTGAAGAGATGGTTGGATGGTCTCTTAACGAAGAGACGGTCTCTATCACGTGTTCCGATGTAAGAGACAATTTTGAGCACCGTTATACATGTGAAGAGACGACTTATATCATACAATTAATAATAATATGTATTTATTAAAAGACATCATGTAGAGTCTCTTATTTGTATGACTAGAGTTGTTTCATGTCTCTTTGCTTAGATACATGTGCCCAAGAGATCACAGTGGGCTCTCCTTTGTACATGCCTTTTTTGAAGACGTGAAAGAAATATCTACTATTCCGTTCACATCTACGTGTTATTCTAGTCTTTCTTATTTTTCTCCAATTACATATCATTCTTACTTTCTAATGTAACTTTTTCTCTTCCCAATACAATTTTCTCTCATCCCATCATACATCTACCTCTCACTACCACAAAACGCCTCCGTAGCGGCGGCATCAAATATCGTGTAGCGACGCCACCTATCTTGGACCGTCGCTGAAAATCGCAGTAATTTTTAGCGGGGGATCACTTTACGGCCCGTCGCTACAAAGCCCACCCCAAACCCTAGCGCACCAAACATATAAATGACCCCTCCCCAACCGGACCTCCCCCATCCCAGCCCGCCACCCCCACCTCTCTCTCTCTCTCTCTCTCTCTCTCTCGGTCCCCGTCGGCCCCTCCCCGCCGGCCGCTGCTCGCCGGTCGCTCGCCATGCGGCGACGCGGTCCAACAGCCTCCTCCGGCGCGGCCTTCCACCCGTACGGCGGTGTGGCCTCCTCCGCCGTGACGTGACCCGACGTCGCGGCCCTCGTCCGGCAGCCTTCCTCCGGCATGCGACGAACGGAACCGCGGACCCGCTGCCTCCCTCTCCTCTAGCGCGGTGCACGGGGCAACGGATCTGCTGCTCCCCCTCCTCCGGCGGCACGGCGCACGGGACGGAGGACCCGCTGCCTCCCCCTCCTCCTATAGCATGGAGCACGGAGCGGTAGACCCGTCGCCTCCCCCTCCTCCGGCAGCGCGCGGTGCACGGGGCGGCGGATCCACCGCTCCCCTCTTTCGGTGGTGCGGTGCACGAGGCGATGGATTCACCGCTCCCCTCCTCCGGTGGCGCGGCGCACGGGGCGGTGGATCCGCAGCCTCCTCCTCCTCCGGTGGCGCGCCGCACGGGACGGTGGATCTGCCGCCTCCCCTCTTCCGACGAGGTGAACGGGGCAGTGGATCCGGCCGGGGTGGAGGCAGCGGTTTGGACGGTGTGGAGCGGGCCCACGTGGGCCTGCTTTTTGTTTCCCAGTGTAGCTATAGCGGCGGGTGGTTTCAATTCTGTGGAACCCGCCACTAAAGTTCTCCATTTTTAGCTGCGATTGGGTAGCGGCGGGTCACTATACCCGCTGCTATATCGGGTTCCGACCCGCCGCTATAGTGCTTTGTTGTGGTAGTGTCTATCTCTCCTCCTTGTTTTACGTGCACCCACATTTTTCACCTCTCCTTAAATTTATGTGCCTAGAGCTAGAATGACATCTCGAATATAGATAGATACTCGCTCCATACTAGCAAAGTATTATTTCAGATTTAGGGAATTGGTCACGCTTAAATTAGGTTTCATTTTGGGTGTCCCCACTGTCGTCAAAGATGGTGCAAGGGAAGATAAACCGCACAAGTTCTGACCTACGTTTTGTGATATGAAAAGGGATGTTCCAATCATTTCGAAAGGTCCCGATAAACAATGATTTAATGGAGAGGAGGCCTAAATGGATCCGGCTTACGAATAACATGTTTCGAATCTCACAATTGCAGCACCACAACTCGATCTTTTGGTTATCAGCCGGCGTTGCACGATCGATCTCGTCGAAAAGGCTAATCTTGTCTACGAATTGAAGAACACAAGTAAGGCTAATCTTTGTTTAAAATATTTTCCATTCTAACTCTGGACCTAGAAAAAAGTAGGGGCTACCTGAAAGTGCATCTAGGCTCCTAATTATGGTTTTGAGTGATTGACGTTAATACAATTAAAAAGGACTAATGTTTCAAATGAGCTTGTACGCAGTTTATATTTAAAATTCAATTGAGAGCAAAGAAGCACAAAAAGGAAGTGGCCAAGTACGTTTATATTTGCAAGATTTGGAAAATGGTCCAATTATGCTCAAGATCAAGATGTGAAGCTTTTTATTTTGTGTCTTGAGTATAGGAAACACCGTACTATCAAGAGGGACACACAAGTATGAAGTGTGAGAATTCAAGTGCTCAAAATTCCATCTCCGAATCAAAAATCAATTTCCCACCTCCTAGGAGTCGGACACTCGTCCGAGTCAACATTGGAGTCGGACTCCGAAACTTGCCAATTCGTGAAGTCCGGGGGAGTCGGACATTGTCCGACTCGGTCGGACTTTGGAGTCGGACTCCGGAGCGTTGCACACTCGGAGAGTCGGACTTTTGTCCGACTCAGTCGGACAAAGTCCGACTATACCAAAGTCCGACCCACTCGGACTTTCCCCTCGGACTCTAGAGAGTCTGCCACCATTGTGAAATCGAACAATGTCCGACCCCTTTTCTACTCGGACATATGTGACTTTCATCGGATTTATCAGTCGGACTCCATAGCGAAAACATCATTTTGAGTCGGACAAAGTCCGAGTCGGATCGAGCCCAACGGCTCTTTTGAGTGCGGCTATAAAAGGGGACTTCGCCCCATTTGGCCGGGTGGCACTTTCCCCACACTCAAATACACTCCCAAACACTCCCAATCACTCCGCTTCTTCCAAATTGATTCTCCACTCCAATCTTTGGTGGATTTGTGAGAAGATTGAGGAGAATTCGTTGAGCTTCATCACCATCTCAAGAGCACTTGTTTCATTCTCTCGCCGGCGCTTGTTATGTTTGTTACTCTTGGGGATTCATCCCCTAGACGGTTAGGCGTTACCCGGCGAGCTCCCAAGCTTGTGGTTGAGACACGGATCGTTTGTATTGCCCCTCCCTTTGTGGAGCTTTGTTTTAGTGGATTTTAAGCCGACCTTTGTGGTGGCTTGAAGAGGTTTAGGGTTGAGAGCAACCCGGTCCTTGGTGGACTCCTCAACGGAGACGTAGGCTTCTTGGTGGAGCTGAACTTCGGTGAAAAATCGCGTGTCTCCTTGTCTCCCTTTAGTTTCTTGCAATTTGTGTGCTATAGCTCTAGGTTATTTTTGCTTAAATTCCTAGATTAACTTGTGTAGGTGGCTTACTTGCTTGTGCCCTTGTTGCTTTAGCTTTCTTGAGTTGCTAGCTGCTTGCTTGTTGTTTATTACCCGTGGATTTGTCCAACTCGACTGCCGATCTACTTTCCGCACGAGGCAGTCGGTCTTTGTCCTACTCTAGTCGGATATTTGTTCGAGTCGGACTTTGTCCTACTATAGTCGGACAAATCTTTCCTGCGTCTCTAATTTGTTAAATTAAGTGATTTTCAGGATTATCGCCTATTCACCCTCCCCCTCTAGGCGACTTTCACTACCCTTCCATTCGGCAAAAAAAGAGAGCTTTTTTGTCTAGGTAGGTTACAAAAATGGCAATTATCTTTTTAAAAAATTGGTAGTACTACAACAATTAAGTTGTATTCGTACATTATGTGTGGGCGTGATTGGTTGCGGTACGAGCTGAAGCTGGCTCGCATTCCGCAACAGGCTATCGTGGACCAGGCTCGGTGCATGCGAGGTGTCTATGATTGGTTGAATTCTCTATCCAGCCATGTCCACGAATGAACGGTGTTTGGTCGTCTGTGTCCGTGTTTTCCGCTCTCACGGCCACTCGTCCGGATGCATCGCGTGAGCCAGGCCCGCGGGAAACGAGCTTTGTTTTCGTTTCTGCCGAGTCAGGTTGAGCGGGGCCTTTTGCATCCGGCTAGCCAGGCTCAAGGGCAGGTCCAACCAACCAAGCAGGCTGTTGTTGCATCTCGTGGACTAGGCTGAGCAAAATACACCCAACCAATCACACCCTTTATGTGTACCAAAACACTTTCAATTGTTTATTGTTGAACTAGCACAACGAAATGTTCAGTTATACTTATATATATATCAACTATATATATCTAGCATCTAGATATTGTTGTCATAATTTTTTTATGACATAGTTAACCACGATGTGAAACCTACGTTGGATTTTGTCTCGTACGACACTGGGATGCAAGTTCAGTGTTGTTAGTGGCATGAGTTTTTCTCTCCTTTTTATGAAAGTCCTATGGTATTTTCTCTTTTCTTTAAAGTAGCATTGTTTTCTTTTTATGTATTGAGTATAGTATAGACAACAAACACTATATACATGCACGAGTACTCAAACCACCCCCCCCGTTCTATGAACACACATATGCACACCTTACCCCAGTGAGTTCCTCCAGAAGACTAAACTGGTTTGATTTTCAAATTCACGAAGTCACCACGAATGTCTCGTTGTCGCTTTCGACTAGGACATCGCCTCACACAAAAAGAATAATTAGTTGTACATTCAATATATTCCTGTCAAATCTTAGACTTAAACTCAGTTTGTAAGAGCATCTCCAACAGTCTCCTAATAATTCACTCCCAATATGTTAGAATTGGGAGGCTCCTAATACTTGTTTTCAAATTTTTAGGAGTGAGTGCTTCAGCAATCTCCCAATACCTCACTCCTAATAATTTCATCAATTTTATTTTCTCTCTTTCTTTCTCATACATTAACATTATCAAAGTATCAACTTCATTTAATAATAATTAAAACAATTATATCTCAACCACAAATAATTTAATATTCATTAAAATTTCAAATTTAGAATGTACTTTTTAATATAACATGTTGTACATATGAATAAAATACATACATGAAATCCTTTAGTCAATATCAATCTAGTAAAATTTATCTCGTGATTTATGGATGTGCCATTATTTTATATGAATTTTTACAAATATGAGAAATATCACTTTTGTGTGGGACCTAGCTATTGGGAGGAGGAGAGAGACTCCCAATCTATTGGGAGGAGAGGGCTGAATATTAGGAGTCTCCCAACAAAAGTTTGGTATTGGGAGGCATATTGGGAGACTGTTGGAGCACCTCTCACTCCCAATATAACACTTTTTGAGTATTGGGAGGCATATTGGGAGACTGTTGGAGATGCTCTAAAGTGCCATGAATTTTTTACTACCGAGAAGTAGAGATGAGATTAAAGTATTTGCCAATTGCCATGAGTTTTTTTTTTTTTTTTTGCTCTTTTTTAGTTTACCAAGAACTAGAGATGAAAGCACGAGATCAGTTCATTCGAGAAAAAAAATGAGATCAGTTGATAAGGAATCTTTGCAGTTATTAACTTTGTCTAAAGGTAGTTGTCAGTTGTCTCTCTTATCCCAAGTCTTTGAGACAATAGGAGTTTATAACTGAATACACGGTGAAAATCTGATGTCTACAGTAGAGATTTTATCTAATGTTGGTGCATGTGCAAGACGCTCTTAAGCCACTCGGGTCGCCTTTGCCTAGTTGCACTAGTGCAGCAACAAACATATCCTCACGAATTAGACGGATGCACCCAGCTGACAATAGGCAACCTGCACGCTCCTTTGTGTAATGGAAACACAAACAGAAATTTGATTTACTGTTCGGTGATTAGTACAATCGCAGTTAATTAACTTGTTTTTTGTAACCAAATTTTAAGATTGCTCACGTCTTTAACTTGATTAGTGATTAGGACACTATTTGAATACATGAAACGAGCAGAAACAGCAATGCAAGCAGTCGTCCTTTACAATGGCAATACAAAATCATATGCCGTCTGTTCAAAAAAGACATTAGCCCTATCAATGGACGCCAAGATAAACAAGAGATCATACATTACATCTTATATACACAAATCGTCTCTAGAATCTCGGGTATCACATTACCAGAAAGAATGTTCTGTTCTAAACTTTTACAACATGCAACCCGGAAAAAAAAAGTAGAGAAAGGAGTGGCTCTCTCTGGTGAGTCTTAGGTCCATCCCAATGTACCCGGTAACAAAGTTTAAACGGCATCTAGCCCTTAAATCACTGTGTGTACATGCAACTTGTACCATATGGCATGGCTGTTTACGCTTGTATCATACATCTGGGTAGGTTCAAAAACGTTTCAACAGCATCACTACAGTTCAAAAAATGATGTGCATAAGTAAAGAAGCCAGATCTTGTTACTTCCTCAGTTCTGGCATGCAATCTCCTATACAGCTTCCCAGAGGATTTACATTTTTCGCAAGTTCATCGATTCATCCTAGCCATCCTCAGCCGGCTCTGACTTCATTTCCATATTTGCAGCATCCTGGTTTCCTTCACACCTGCTGAACACATTTCCTGACATACCATCTTGAGAGGAACATGACAAATTTTCACCGCAATCCTTGCTGACATCAGTAACAAGTTTGTCTTTGACCCTCGATACATTGTTGTCGTTGATGCACACCCTCCATAATATCTGAAAGATTATTTGAATTGCTTGTGGAATCATCACTAGAAGCAATATTCTCATCAAGCACATCTCCTTCAATCCCTTGAAATTCTCCAGATATACCTTTGTTCTCTCCAACTGGTTGATCGGTGCTTTCATTTGGTAAGTCCATGCCACCACTCATATTAATAGTCCCAGAGTCATGAACCTGCTGTAGTGTGTCTCCTGTCTCCATATGAGCTGAAGGCTCTGTGCAACCAACTGTTGGCTCGAGTTCATCACAATCTTCCCTGGATAACTCCAGGGATTCATGCTTTCCCTGGGGATTCATACTTGAGCATTGCGAAGTAGAGGGTTTTTCAAGTTCCTTGTCAGCACACGTTCTGCCTTCCAAATCACCAGCTCCAGTGTCCATATCACTAATATCCATACTAGTATTTTCCTCGCAGTTCTGCCCGTGATGATAATTTTCAGGAGGGGTCTCTTCAGATATAGGTGAACCAATTCTAGCAGAATCAGCATCATCATTGGCAACAGTTGCTGGAAGAGACTGAAAAGCATCCCAATCATCCCCCAATCATCATCATCAATTTCTTTTTCATTGGTCTCTTGAGTTGCATCAGAATCAGGAACTTCAGCAATGGCCACAGGTCTTTTACTGCTACTATCATCAACACTCTCCTCTGACAGTGCACTTATATTCGTCGGCACCATTATCTGGCTTTGATTGACTGAAGCTCGGACCATGTCCTACAAAAGATGCAAGAGTTCAGCAAAAATTGCATAGTATTGCTGGTACTGTAAGAAATGTCAAACATCAAAATTTCTCCTATTGCTTAAATAAGTCGCAGATCATCAGAAAAGTCAGGCCTAAAAGACAACAAATATGCATTGATATTGTTATGCAAGTATTTTGTTCAAAAGGAAATTTGCACAATATATTTGTGAACAATACCTGAAGCTTTTGTCTCTTGTTAGGTGGTGCAGAAAGCATTATATCTTTCATCAGTATAGCAACAGATGGAATCTGAATAAAATGAGAGAACAATTTCTTGGAAATTGTATTTACTTCCGCAAGGCCCTGAAATAAAGGACATTGTGGAGAACAGTAAACAGAAAGCAAACTGGACATTTCCGGTTACGTGATGAAAGAATGAATTTAACGTTACCTGTGAACCTGAATCACTGGAAAGGTAGAAAACCATCATTAAAGCATCCAGTAGAAGGATTGTAGCATCTTGCTGATATTCCTTTGATTGTGCTAGTGTGTGGAAAAGGAAAAGTAGTTTCAAACATTCATCAATAATACTGACACATTCCTTGTTTGAACACTCCTGGAATTAGAAGTTTGTCAGTGAAGGCCACCCTATTTTTCAGAATATTGAGTACAACAACAAAGTCTTTTTGTCCCAATCAAGTAGGGCTAGCTAGAGATGAAACCCACAGGAAACCAACTTTCAGAATATTCACTATTGAGTAATTAGTAATATTCCAAACAGTACCTTCAATGTAGCTTGCATCACCGAAAACACATCTTCCAATACTTCCCCAAGCAACATCATAAAATAACGTGTGTTAGTTTCTGAATCTTCGGCTAGTTCTTTCTGTGCACAGCTTCTCAGTGCATGTAGACCCAGCATTTGCACCTGCTTAGTGAAATCAAATTCTTCACTACCAACTAACGGAGAATGAAATTCTAGGTGATCACAAAAGGCAAAGTCAATTATCTACCTGTACATTGGTGCTATGAAGGGAACCTTGAATAACCTGTACACAATGCTTGAAGCTACCCCAGATAAGAGCATCATTGCTACTCTCATTTTCACTCAGATAACCATGAGTAAGTTTTGCAAGATCAGTGGCTTCTACCAAACAGAAAAGTAGCATTTTTGCCAACAGCTTGCAGGAATCAGAAGTCTTGTTCTCGAGTACCGATATCCTTTTATCACATTCGGTACAGAAGAATGCTACTAGGCTCACCAAAGCTCCTAAGACAACTTTAGGGCTTGTGCACTCAACATTTGATCCAGCTCTTTCTACAAAAAAAAAAAGGAAGGTAACTTTTAGACTGTCATGATAGTTCTTGATGAAATACTGTTTCATTTGCAAAAGAAAGCAATTTTTTAGTCTGGCAATTTTATGGCTACGTACCTTGTAAGGTACTTCCTCTGTCCCTAATATAAGTCCATTAGGATATTAACAACAACAATGCCTTATAGGGGCTTCCCCTACAGTATTTCCCTCAAAAAATAAAAATAACAACAAAGCCTTTAATCTCAAGCAAGTTGGGGTGGGGGCTCTGCCAGTTCACAGAAAATAGGAAAAGGTTCACTTCAAAAAAAAAAAAAGGCTATTGAAGGTCCTCCAAATTTGACTTCAGGTAAATGGACTTATATTAGGGATCAGAGGTAGTGCTTATTTGGAATGCCTTTCAAGCCTTCAGTTTTCTGGCTTGCTTCACATGTATTGGATGTGACCTCATGATGGAGTACCAACTGAATGAGGTCATTGTAAGTGGCCAAAAGACCTACCGGAATCAACATTACTTTTCATCGACATACCAGTATTGTTCTGGATAAATGCAAGCATGAAAAAGATACTACGACTCAAAGTGGGTAAGTTCAGGGGTAATGACATTCTGTTGACAACATAATTACCTATTTCGGATTTGTATAGTGTCGTAACACAAGCACAGAAAAAACAGCAGGGTTAACAGCATGTTCATAGCTGGATCACATCCAAATCAAAACTCATACCAAAAGGCACAGGAACACTACTTTCACGCTAGAGTAAATGTTTTTGCCGGTTCACTACATCTCAAGGAAAAAACTAAGGGGAACTTTGATTTGTAGTGAACAACACTATAGTTTCATGCCTCGCTTGGGAAATTTTGACGTAAACACGAAGGGAGGTGAAAATGTTTGGAGAATAATAAGTAAAAATAAGGAAGGAGGGAAGATGATACCTTTAATACATTTACTCATGAAAGGCAACATATTTTGCAGGAAGGAGATGATATTTGACAAACACAGATTAGTTGAAATTTGTTGAAATGTTTGGTGTAATGTGGACGCCAGTAACATCATCAGCTTCCACATGTGCTGCTAAATGAGACACACTATCAGAATCCATATGGCTATAAGATTCCAAACATTAAAGGTGTGATTCAAGGCGATTCAGCAATAGATGCGATCGGTGATAATGTCTCAAAAGTATTAGGTTGCAAAGGTATAACTACCTCATTTTTCAGTCGACAAGCCATTGTCTCACTTGCATTAGACAATTCAGAAATCAAAGTATTGTTTGATTTTTGAGAGCTTCTAATCCCACTGCAGTAACAAATACAGAAATAATTGTGTTTTATATATTTTACAAGCAACAAAAGCCAAAAGGTCATAATTTGATGCCCAGAAATAAATTGAGTACATCGTAGCAACAAAGTTTGAAATGAAGTACATTGCAACAAGGATTACCATTGAAGTATAATGGAAAGATGCTGAGAGTATAGCTCTAATGCAGAGAAGACAAAGGCTTCCACCTCAAAATAACTTTCAGGGCACAGTCTGATAATCTTCATGATAAAATATAATGATGCGCAGTTCGAGAGAAAAAAAAGAAGTTAGGTACTAGTTTCATGAGGAATAAAAAAGCATGCACCAAAAAAGTTAGCTTATAAAAAAATACTCAGAATAGTAAAGATCCACAATAATTAATCTCGTTATAGCAAGATTCAAGAACAAGACCAAGACTCAATCCCTTGTTAGAAGCAAGAGCACAGCAGCTCCTTTTCCCAGTGAGAAACAGCTGCAGAGGTAGAGGCTTGAAGCACTCCTCAGGTCATGGGTTTGACTCCCCGTGGGAGCGAATTTCAGGCTAGGTTAAGAAAATCCCCTCATGTTATGGCTCTGATTATGGTATGAGGGATAGCAATAGGAAACCGGCAAGTCACCCTCCCTTGGAGGCTCTGACTGCTTTCTTTGGTTTCTTCTTGCTTGCTTACAAATGGTGTGCCTGGTCTCTTTATATAGAGACGGCCAATCTTATCTCCTAACCTATCTCTAACTGAATCTGTCTAACTTATCTCTTGCCTAACAAGCCAACTAATGCTAATCCAATCCACGGCGCTACAGTAACCGCGTGAACAGTACACGCCCAACTAACTAATGCATTATCTCTAATGTGGTGGTCCCAGCAGGTCCCACACCATAACACCTCATCTGTCACCACACCAAAGCACACGTCTAAGGTCCAGCCCAGGTCGTTGGTCGTCTCACACAGACCATGGTGCCGCTGTGTAAGGATGGGGCAGGGGTTCAGGGGTTTTCTCGACCTGCGTGAGGTCTTCTCATAAAAAAATGGGAGCTATCTTACCCCCTCAGGTCAAGTTATTTTAAGAATTTTTTTGAAAAAAATGCGCAGTCAAACAATCCCAGCATTCTAACATGTTAAATAAGCACTAGCAAATAATATCTATATCTAAAAACATAGATACTGTGATCAGATAACCAGTAAAGTGTTTCCTAGGAACAAGAATATGGAAAAAGAATTGCAGATCACTGCTTTACAGAAACACAAAAAGAATGAAATTCCTAGTAAGCTTCAACAACAGACTGCAAAGGAAATAAATAACTTTCTTTCAAGATTTCAAATGTTGACCACAGCAGCTAGTCTGAGATATGGTACTAGCTATAGCTGCTAAAAAATAAGCTATAGGAGCAAATTTTCCCAGGCGACTGTGGCCTAGCTGCCAGTTTCAGTCAACACTGAATGGTCACTATACTACAGTCATCAGTGAAAGTCGTGTGCAACACTCTGCAGCAGTGCAGACCTAAGATATAGGTTCCACCTTACACTGAGCATGAGTAGCTCCTACTCTGCATACCAGAACAATAAATATACCCGATACCAGTAAATCCACCAACTGGTCGACTGCAACCAGTTTAGGGGACCATGTTCATCAGCACAACAGAGCATTTTCAATTCAACAAACAATGCGTGGGCAAGTGATATATGTCGCTTTTTGTTTCCTTTTTTTCTTATTAAAACGAATCAGTACAGAATGGTATCCATTGATCCAGTGTAAAATGCAAGTGCTGATTACCAGACTGATAATACCTGTGTGAACAGACGTACAATAGGAGCACTCGAGCAATCAGCATATGTAAGAGTCTGCAGTGACACAAAATTCTTGTTAATATAGTAATGACTTTTTATAGTGAAGGATACAGTACAATTAGACAGATTTCACCAACGACATTCAACTATTGGCTGGGTTTAAAAAACAACCCGCAACTATAAAAACATTTAGATCATCCTGACTATCAATTCTGTCAGGTCCCAAATAAAATGGTTTTGCACTGACAAGCTGCTAAGGTCGTTCACTTTTAATTATCCCCAATCTAACTAAAGTCATTACTTTCATGCCTTTTAGACATAGTTAGCTAACAGTACCATAGTATTGATAGAGACTGATGTGATATAATATCTGTACGAAAAATGAGAAAGTTAAAAACCTATAAATGATAGGATTTTAGGAAGTTTGACCTCCGAGTCATTTCATTTAGAAAGAGCATGAGGTTTATTATTTCATACACGTCAAGGCACAGGTTGGACCAGTTAGAGAAGGAAAGAACTATTTTGTGTCCCTTAAATGTGGTCATGATCAATTATAATCAAAACATTATTTCTTTACTTTACATAGATAAAAACTGAAAGTTGTGTGAGTAAAATAGCTATGGACTTCTGGAGTAACTCCCACATGGAACCAACAGAATGTTTCGCCTAACTGCCTAAAAAGTTGTTTCGTACTTCCAAGCAAAAATCTCCCCGATAAGAAAAAAAGGTGCCTCTAACCAGTGCCTACTCGTGCTACCATCTCTAACACAGTGACAGTTTCAAGACAAATTTCTGCCAATCGAAGGTAAACAGCTTTCTAAAAGTGTGGTTTCAGACATTATCAGACCTCCATATATCTATTATTCTCTACTCCCTCCGTTCCATTGAAAGTGTCGCTATGGTATCCGTGCCAGTCAAACTTTTTAAACTTTAACTAGATTTATAGAAAATATTAGTACTATTTGTATCTCTAATAAGTTGATTATGAAAGTAGATTCAATTATCTATCTAATGATACTAATTATATTCAATAAATATTTATAATTTTTCATATATTTTTGGTCAAAGTTAAAAAGGTTTGACTTCTTGGGAAGCGAGAACGACACTTTCAATGGGACAGAGGTAGTACATGTTAGCTGCAAACACGAACCAGTGGTACCACATATAGGATTTTTTTCTATATAGGCAACTCATCATTTGAGTTGCAAATAAATTTAGTTGGATATTTCAATGTGCATAGATAAAAGCAAATATTACATGTGTTCATGACTGTATGTTTACTGCAGAAATACATCTGTTTCAATTTGATGGCAGCCATTATTTCCTTTTAATATAAGAGCATGAAAAATTGTATGTATAAATAATGGAATGTAAATGATGGCAAAGATAATTTTGATACCATATCTGCATCTCAACAACATGTTTTTGTCACAGGAGGGAGTCTAATATTATTATAGGGGTCGCTAACAAATAGGAGTCAGCAAGTTCTACATCTTAGAAAACTGACCTGGAGGAGATCGAGGCATATATCCACTGAAAGGAAATTCTTGGTGAAAAAGATTTCAGTTGTTAGGGAGAACAGCACAGGTAACACCAGATCACATGGTTTTGGATCATCTAGCCCATGAACAATGAATTTTCCAAACTTATTGTCTTGTCTGTAGTCAAGATTGATTTTTACAGCACTATTGTTCACTGCTTGGTGTGCATGAAACAGCACAAGGGCACACAGTCCCCAGAGAAATTGGAATTCAGTACTTTCCAGTTTGACCATGCTACATCCAGATATAAAAGTCCGGTCAAGTAATTCTTCAGACTCATTCATGTCAAACTCCAGTGGAGCAGCATCAAGGGCTATCGCTTGAAGAATCAACAACCAAACCTCATCAAGATGCTTTTGCACCTTCGATGAGACCAGTAAGGACTGAATCCCATCAAGGAATGGCTTGTGCTGTTTAGAAGAAGACAATACGGATAATTATAAAATTATATAACTATAATGGTGTCAATAGAAAATGCCTGACAGATGGTCTTACATTAATTTTTGAGTGCAAACCAAAGCTTATAGTAATATAATCCTTGAGAGCTCCAACCCAATATTTTCCTAATAGAGTTGAGCTATTTGCAAGCAAAGGAGCTAACTGCTGATATTCCTCGGGAGCATTTTCCTTCATCCTCAAGAACTGATAGGTGCAACACTTGACTGCAGCATGGGCAGTAATAAGGCGAACTTTTATCTGTCAGATAGACAGCCTATGGTTATACTCAGGACACCACCAGATATCCGATACAAAAAATAATTAAATGCATTGCTACATAAGGTAAGCACAGAAGAACTGAAATACCTTACAAACTACCCAGTCAGCAAAAGATGGATAAAATAGGCCCTCTATGTCACTTAATGGACGTGAAATCAGCAAAAATAGCCGATTAAGAGCAACTCTATCCCCACCAATTACACTGCTTGTCATAACCTGGTTCATTGAAACATAAGAGCTTATCAGCACAGTGCATATTCATGGTGTGCAAAAGAGGGGTGATGCAGACCCTTGTGGCAAGTTCAAGTCCAGCCTCCAGAAGAAGTGGACCAGAAGCAGTACTTATAGCCGTTCTAACAGCAGAAACAAGTTGGGCCTGCATTTCAAAATACACAAGAGTAGCATCAAAAAATCGGTTGTTTAAATAATTATACAGTAGCTTTACATCTAGCTAGCTAGCTGGCACTGGTATTCTTTTATCTCAATCATGAGAACATATTTGATTACATGCCAAAGGCATCACATTTTTCTGTCTGTAGCAAAAAAGCAATTATTAAGGAGATATGAGAATCACCTGAAATTGTTCCAACAAGATGTGACCAGGAAATTCAGGATCAGCTGCCATGCCAAACTAGCAAACAAAAATAAAGACATATGATCAGGATAGATTGTACCAACAGATAGGGGGTGGTTAATTTAACATCACCCTGTTCATAATCCATAGCACTAGCTGAACAGCAATAATGACTATCACATGATTTTTGAAAAAAAAATGGTGATTAGATAGCATGATTTGAAAGGCAGGCTGAACGATACATGATGGCCATCACAGAGAACATACAACAAATAGTCACATGTGTGCAAAAGAACAATAGATCGGATAAGAACATACAGCTCAGTTTAATTGTTTGATACTTGCCCCAGTCAAATATCACTGACCTGCTGGGGTTCCATGTTATGTATAGGAAATTCAGCCATAAGAGCTTATCACGATAAATTTGTACAACAACAACAAAGCCTTTTCCCAAGTAAGTTGGGGTAGGGATATTATGGTTTGTCCAAAAAAATTGTACAGGCTGCAAAAGTATTATATTTATTCATTATTATGTATTTGTAACATATGCATTCATCAGTTCCAAGATTAATCAGGGTAAGAATATGTGATGTGTCTTTAGTGCTAATTGGTTAAAAAAAGCAAGGGGAACTCTGGCATAATGACATCAATTTGGTAGTTGATCACATGGTCCAAAAATATTGTGCTCAATACTTGATACCGGTTGTCCTCATGAGTTGAATAGTAGAGAGATAAAAACTAAGAAAGTAGAATAATGCACCTCATTAAATTATTCACTACATGTTCACCTAATTTTAAATGGCATTCAATTGAACTGACAACAAGCCATCGAAATGGCATTCAAAAGGCATCAGTTATTTCCTTTCCTGGAGCAAATTTCAGATGTTTGCCTCATATTAACCATCGACATAGTTGAGTAACATCACATTACACTATCAGCTTTTGTATTTATCGCCAGGACTAAATCTCAAAAATAGCTGAGATACCTTGTCCATAATCAAACATAAGAGCTTCATGCCTATGGGTTGCATCCCTTCAAACTGTCCAGTACTTATCTGTCACCAAAGGTAGTTACAACCTTTAATTGGATAAATTCGAAAAAAATACTTATTTCAGTATTTATATGGTCAGATTATAAAATGTGATTCATGTGACACCTGATATGAAAGTGCAACCAACTCCTGTAGCTTAAGCACTAGCCAATCATTTGACAGGTAAGTCCCTTGAGTTATTGCACTCCTTGCTAACAAGAGATCAAAATGAGCTGGTTCGGATCCAACTGCAACTGGTACATGGCTGACACATCTATTTCATACAAGGAAGCATATCATTCCAGTATATTAAGTGACAAAGATGAACACATTAAGGATAAATTGGATTTCATTAAAGCAGAGAAAGATTCATCAGCAGAAAACATACTCTGCTGCAAAAACCCTGGTCCGATATCTCAGGTGCTTGTTTCTTTGAGGAAACTGGCTCATTGTAGAAGTAGACTGGTGTGTTTGTTCCTGCTTCGAATTAGAGATCATAGTGTCCTCATCTTCTCCATATACATCGATATCAGATGTATTGTCAAGGTGATTATGCCCAGAACTGGACAAACTTTCACTTGTGTTTCTTGCAATTGATGTCGCGAGAACCTATAAGGTACCAAAGAATAATGAAATAAGTTTACCAACTTACAAAAAAAAAACACCTGAAGAATTGTATACTGGTGCAATGACAGAACAAACAAGATTGATTAAGCAGTACACTTAATGTATTATTTGACATCCAAAATTCACCAAAAACAGAAACAATCAGTGTACTAATCTGGATATCTAGATATTCAATGGGACATTCTCAAAAAGAAAAATCAATGGTACATATTACAAAAGCCTTTTGTCAACTGATTATAGCAAACAAACTGTAACAACTTATTTAATCTCAAGGTGTTATGGTAAAAGGGAGTATCCTGTCGAAAACAGATATGCTTCGATCAGAAAGTACAAAACGCTGCAAGTAAGAACAATCTACAATTCTACACGAACTTGGCATAAGAAAATAATGACAGTGGGAACATTTTACAAGTTCAAGATCAGACTGCCACCATGAAGATATTGTATGTGTACAATTATAGTTATCGCAAAAGGTAATCCGTGGACATCATGACTTCATCCCTGTGTCATTTTGCAAGTGTACTATAAAATATAGATGCTCAACTGAATTTGCCAAGAATAGCATGTTTACATACCATGTTTCGCAAAATTGCCAACCACCGAGATGGACGTTGTGGACATGATGTATACAATAAACGAATAATAGTTGCACGAACCAACATTGCTATTCTACACATTTGAATGTTCAATTATTAGATATTATACAAAAGACAAAAGAAAGTTAAACTGGACAATTCAATTAAATATTGATGCTGAGAAAATAGTTTTCACACTGAAAATATACTTCATTTTGAAAGATAATATTGAAAATTAAATGGGTTGCATATTTGAATGTGTAGGTAAAGGACAATGAGAACTCCTTCAACTAGTGATTTAATATAACTCTTAACCCAAACAAGAGTCAGCTGTTCAGTCACATATAATAAGATTGAGTTAAAAGTTATAAAGCATGTGACATAATGATTAGAAGGAACTACAGATGGATGCAAATGTGCCATCATAGCACTGTAGCTTATTATACACCAGCCCCACACTTTGATACTGTAACAAACATACATCCAATGTATATCATCATTGTGATGCATCTGAGAGACAGAAAGACAAATCACATGTCTGGCAAGGCAGAAGTATTTTCAATCACTATTTTACCATAAGACAAAAAATACAGTAGAAACTCTGCTGCAAATAAAATATGTTACCATAAGACAAAAAAATACAGAATATACCACATAATAAAATTACATACTCAGAATCAGTTTCCTCATCAAGCATACTGAACAGATTCTCCTCAATGTTTTCATCGATCATTGCAGACTGGTAAAAAGGACCCAGCAAAAAATAAGATGAGCAAATTATAATTGCATGGAAATCTTCAAAAGGAAGAAAAAAACTAGTTAAAAGCCACATAAAATCTTGTACACAAGGATGTCAGCAAAATGATTGTTACTCCCTCCGTTCTTAAATTGTTGTCACCATTGACTTTTTGAGTTACATTTGATCATTCGTCTTATTCAATAAAAAATGAAAACTATCAAATATCTTGTTATAAATTATTTATCACTAAAAAAAGTTGAAATACAATTCAATTTTGCATATTTGAAGAAATGTTTGAATAAAAAGAATGGTCAAATGTAACACGAAATGTCAACAACAACAACAATTTAAGAACGGAGGGAGTAAAATTTATTGTAACAAAAAACACTGATATTTAGCATGGAAAATAAAACTTAGTTTATTAGTGAACTAACCATCCATTGTAACTAAAAAGCATTAAGTGATATAATGAAATTTAATATCAAATAGAAACACTCAGTTCATACATATTTGTGGGTGTGAACATAAAGTTACAAGCATCCAAAACAGACTGTTTTTTCCTCTTTTTTCTTTGTTAGCAACTCCAAAAGACATCTTCGAGAATATTCAGTACATTTGAACAATTTATATTATGGCCACCCACAAGGGTGTTGTTGCTTAAAAACTACATAAAACTACAACTTGTGTCCTTGTATCAGAAAACTACAACTTCGATATCAATTTCAAAAAACTACAACAGCTTTGACCTGTAGTATCAGGAAAATGAAACTTTTGTGTCTGGTCCCACTAGTTACACTGACAGTGACCACTTCTCGTACTGTGAGGCTGACAAGTGAGGCTAAGTGAAAAGGCTGTACTTTTATGAAATAGAGGGTGAAACTTATTGCAGTTTTCTGAATTAGCAACCAAAGTTTTAGCTTTATGATACAAAGCCACAAATAGTTGTACTTTTATGAAGTTTACTCTATTAGAAAAACTAAACCTATAGAACAAAGAGCGGATTATGCTCCCAAGGCAGCTCGCACCCTCAAAAACTTATATAGCATTCAGAAATAACATTTCATTTCAATGTTAGGAAGTTAATTAGACATACATGAGGAAATGTCACACTTGGCCACTGATACAAACAACTGCTAGGCATTTGAAGTGAAGTGCAGTGTAAATATATAGTTAATCATGCAGGCCTTACCGGGTCTCTTTCAATCAGATGACGCAAAGTCGACACTGCTAAGTACCTAAGGCCCGGCTGATATAAGGAACATAGTAACATACTGTGAGAGGAAATGCTAATAAGAAAGTAAATGTCAATATAAACAACAATAGCATCATTTACCTGTCTTGAGTAAAGAGTCGGGACAAGACCTTGAACATGAGTGTGGACAGGAACAGCTTGAGGGGCAAAAAGGACAAGCTGCTGAGCAAATCTAACTGATCTGCAAGTTTCGCAGATTTTGCAGAAAACATTAACTGGTTTCTTGTTAACTTAGAAAGGTAAGTTTTGTGTGTCGAATACATACTCTAAAAGTGTAGCCGTTTCATTCGAGGAACTGATCTCCGCTATGACAGACTGAAATTGGAAGGAAAAAATGTCAAATGAAGCAGCTCTCTTTCAAGATGGAAAGCATTAAAAAAAAGTTGAATGACTATAGCACATGTCTGTAACAAAAGTACCCCTAAATACATGTCATTCTAGCCTCAATTAAAAGGGCAGGCAAATGACATGCCTTATCTACACTCTAAAGATTATAGGTAGTTTCCAGAACTGCGGTCATATTTTCTCTAACAAGAAGTGCTATCGTTTACCAAACAGTGAAAATGTATTATTCAGTAAGTCGATATAAAGATCAGAATGCTACATATCTACCAACGAAGAATATAAAGGTCAGAGTGGTAAGTATCTATAGCAATGAAGAAAGTAATTGCAGCAGGATGCGTTGGAAAGGTAGGTTCAGTCATTTTCTTCTATAACAGCGGTCAAATGAAAACTGTGTGGTAAAGACAGTCCAACCTTACAGCGCGAAAAGAATGTGCTACCAGGGGCAAGCTCAGGACCAAGAACTGCAACTATTGCATTGATAAGATGACCAATTCCCTGCCTAAGATCCATGTATCCATTTTCTTCTAAGAGAAGTATCTCCATAGCAAGGAAAAGTGTCCCCTGTGTAAGATGACATTAAAGCACCCATTAGAAATTTACCATCACCAGTGCAGGAATATGATTTCAGGCATGTCACAACCACATAAAACACAGTAAAGTGCAATTTTCAATCTGCGAGAGCACCAAAAAAAATGCTTAAGTGCCTCTTTTAATTTCATGGAAAGATGCCTGTTGATAAAATATTTGGGTGGCCTCCTCAATAAGAAACAGTCAAGGAATGATTTGTGGAAAATTAAGGACACTAAATATGGCTTTACAGGGTAATCAGATGGTAAGATAATAAGATGGTTATACTAACAGCACTTAGACCCTTTGCACTGCCAGGACCTTCGATTATTTCCTCGCATTTGTGAATGCAGGGCAATTGCAAAGCATGGTTTCAGCAAACTAGTGCATATCAGGCCTACTACTCTCAAAAAATAATGCTGCACTTACAAAACCAGAGCAAGTATTTGGGTTACAATACAATACCTGAACTTGGGAGACATAAGATAAGCCAGCAGCTTCAATGGTTAAAAGAAGAGCATGCAGTGACCACAACTGCACATTAGAATTAGAACTTTTACTCAAATGAGATAGTGAGCTCACAGTCGGTGTAACCAGACTAGATAATGCCATTCCTCCAGCACTGCATCCACAGAAAACACACAATGGCAGTCAGACCACTTTGCTGTACAAAAATAGTCACGCCACTACAAATGTTAAAGCCTAGCGGGCACAAAATAGTGGTGAAATTTATATAACATTGGGATGGCATTATTTCTAATATCATTGTTTGGTATCAAACTATACCAAACTCAGGTCTATGGGTCAAGTACAAATTAATTCACGTCAAAGCTAAAAACATCAGGAGTCAACATTTAAAACAAGAAAGAAAACTCCTCATTTGCCTATACAGTTGCATCTGCTTCCACCAAAACATTCAGTTGCACAATCCAGTTTACTTTAGAATTAATCTAGGTGTAGCTCAGAAAGAATGCAAAGAGACCTGCAACAATTTTCAGCATGATGTTCAACCCTATTTCTAAACTAATGTCAGCGTTAACAAGAAATGGTTTTGGAATAGAAATTTTATAATAGACTAATAGAATAAGATACTGTATCATAATGAAGCAACCATGCACAGGTAAAGATGCAACTATGGAGATAAACTATAATTTCAAGGTGGCTCGAAGCTAATACAGCAGAGAGGCCGCTTTAGATAATGACAACTAACCTTCGATGGATGCAGCCCAGAGAAAGTGCAATTGATGCTGTGTAGCTCAGATCTGTCGATGTTGTCAGCTCTCCAAGAAGAGAGCGAGCCTAGCAAATCAGAAAATTACTTCCATCGCTAGCAAAAATAAACTAAAAAAAACATTAAGCGAGAAAATCAAATGTAAATACCATCCATATGTAGATGGAAAGTAAAATTTGTATATTTGTATGATCAAAGGTACCATCTCATCCACAACCATGCTCATTTTCAATTTGTATTTGATTGCACTTATTTATTGGTACAGTTAGGACTTAGGATGTGTCAATCTCAAATGAACAACAATCATGCACAGGAACGGCTAGGCACGGCTCACTAGCTAGATAATCACAATTGATTCTAAACTTCAAAAGATGACACTGGGCCAAATAAGTCAATGTGACGGAAGTTCATTTATTGATAGTTTCAGCTCTCTGTCAACGGTGCAGTTCAGACAAATCAAATTATGGAAGTTCACCACCAACTCTTTTTTTTTTCGAAACGCAGGAGAGCTGTGTATCTTTATATTTAGTAGAGAAGAAAAAGAAGTACATCCACTCCACGCCTCCCAATGGAGGTTAGAAGAGTTTTACACGAGGTTGATACCAGTTTTGTTTATGTAAGTTAGCGGTTGGCATAGGTTCTTGTCGATTCTGTGTATACACGTAGCTGCAGCATTCTAGCTACCATCTGACAAGGGTGTGGGAGTTCATGGGCATGGGTGTGAGCAGATACCAAATTGAACAGCAGACATGACAAAAGGGAAACAAACTCCCTAGCAAATGCATGTGCAATAAAGAAAGATGAAGGGCTTCAAACACTATAGATATTGGCAGCTGAAAGAATGGAAAGTTTTATAAAAACAAAAAATTGGAACTTTTATTGTTTCTGTAGACAAATGCAACATATTCAATAGCACAGCGGTAGGATCTATTGTTTGGAAGCTGCCAGCCAGGGTTGAGTACCCAGTCTCGCACCCAAAAAAGGTTACTCGTCGTGCCCAAGACCATGGAATTGTTTTCAGTGTGTTCCTGGCCAAACACAAAGTCGCTCTAGCCAGAAGCCATGGGCCTAGCCTTCGTGACTTTTCTCAGGCCGCAGGTGGGCATGTTCTTCTTAGGAAGAAACGTCAGGGGAGGTCTTTCCCCCAGGGCTGTTTTTTTTTTTTTTTTTTTTTGTTCCAAGCAAAGTGATGTGAGACTAAAAATGATATTTAAAACAAATACTAGTATAAAATAATAATAATCATAAATAAAGAGACAAACCATCCTAGCAGTAAAGATATCATTCCCAACCCGTGCGAGTAAACCAAGACCCTCACATGCTGCTCGCCGATGTGCTGTAGAAATTTCAGCCTCTGCTAAAATGCCCTGAAACAGCAAATGTGTTAAATTAATTTAAAAATAAGCAGGTACGGCTGGGGATCATAGTTATAAGTTCCAAAATAGTACGCATCACATCACCTTGAATATGGACTGGATCATAATTAGTATATCGATTGGCAATGATTGAGAACCGCGTAAAGTGAGAAAGTCCTGGTGGAACGTAGCATGTATCTTATTAGAAACAATGACTGATGATACTGAGCTCAGAGTCTTAAATACATAACAAATGTGACAAATACCTTTAACCCCGATAATAGAGCAACACATGCATTTGTAACTAGAAATGTATAGCACGAGTGCTTCTTCCAAGACTTCAGGCACTGGTCAAGATTGTTCAAGAGTCTTATCTTGACAGTGTCGTCCTGTCAGTGTGTGTTAACATATAATTATGAAACTATCTAGCACGGGGAGAATATTGAAATTAAAAAAACTGAGTGGGTTACTTGAGATAAGAGTGCACCTGACATGCAAAAATAGAACCATAGCATAGAAGCATCTGATTGACGAGCATTTTGCTAACCGGCTCTGGCTTCATAAATAAAAAAGAAACAGATTATTCAGAATCTGCACCTGGCTAGTGAAAGTCAATGATAGGATCATAGGAAGCATAACTGGCTTATAAAATACTAAATCAATAACTAATTGAAATTCAGTAATATTATAAAGATAGCACAGCCTGAAAAATGACATCAACATGTAAATGACAGGTGTTCCTTCAAATCACCTGTCATCCTAAATAGGATGTTATTTTCTACCCACACATCTTTTCAGTGTTACTATGCCATCACAAGAAAACAATGCAGATAAGCAAAGAATATGAATCCAACATCAAAGTGGCCCTCACTGTCCAAGTCTTGAAAGAAAACCTTCTAATCAGGGATATGGTGGATGGCTCATGGCTTATTTCTTTCACATATGGTACTGAACCAATAGATGTGGCGTTTAACCTGGTCACTCCTATTCTTCAGAATCGTCCTACAATGCCTTCTTTGACAGAAAAATCATGTTCGCACCATGGAAAAGAACTTTGAAAACAGGGTCCACTGCACTGTAAAATTTTCTTATGGCTTGCTATCATGAATCAATTCAGCATACCCCTCTGTGATCAAGCTCAAGAATCAATTCAGCATACCCGTGTCTATTTACACCCAGCAAGTCTGAACACTGATCCTACAAAGGTTCAGCCTTGCTGCCATCACTCCCCAACTCACAGTACTCCAGTTATCTAGCTTATGGTGCAATGCTGTCAAAGGGGGTCAAAAGGATCTTTGGAGAGGACTTGACTCCCTAATACTCCTGGTCACATGGGAGCTTTGGAAGCACTGGAACAACTGTATTTTCAATGATTCAAGCCCAAGCATCCTGGCAGTGGTACAGAAGGTGGGCAACAAGAGTCTATGCATTTTCAAAGCACAAAAAAAGAGTCTTTATGGAGTACAGCTGGTGCCTCGCAGTTTCACGAGTTACTTCTAAAAGCACCAGCAATGCTTCGATATGGATCGAACCGTGCAGTTGGTTCGCTTTAATCGCTCCATACTGGGTTCGTTTACTCCAATGTGCAAAGTTCGATTGCCGAACTGCCAGCTCGAACCATGGTTCGGTTCTGAAGCGCGTTGCTGGTGCTCTAAGGTAGATCATCCAGGATAACTAGTCCAAATTTTTTAGGATAGCTAGTCTAAGCTGAGTGAGCGGTTCATTTTGTTTTTCTGCTATAAGTGTAAAGCATCGTCTATCTGTGTTCTACTCAGGGTGTGCATTCTGGGGTGTGCTGAGGAGAGATGTTTTCACCTCTCCTCTGTACTCATTTATCTCCTCTCTTAATGAAATGAGCATGCAGTTCTCCAGATCGTTCAAGAAAAAAAAAAGCAAAGAAGGTTAACCTCCATCAAAGTGGTAGTGTGCTCTCAAGTTTTCAACATGTTACATACTTATATGTACACTATTACTAATGCCAAATAGCTTCTTCAAAAAATTGCTCATGTTAGTTAAAATATTGGCCTAGGGTAAGCACAGTATACTACTGTGTTTTTCAAAGGGAAAGCAGTAGTATCAATAGTTTAAGGCAAGCATAAGCATATGCATCGTGGAGGTATATAGCTACCTGAGGAAAACTGCTGATTTCATCATCCCACACGCATGGTAAAAAACCATCGACACCACCAGCAAAAGCACGTAGTTCGTCCTCAAATGAATCTCTGGTAGCAAAAGGTCAAAAAAATATAAAAAGGCCAGAAAACCTGCAACCCCTCAGCTCAAACTCATACTCAGCAAATACCTTCCAGGTATCCATGGCCCCAGTGAAGCATCTCTCTTATCCAACAAAAACTTCAAGCAGGAACTTTCTTCCCATCCAGAAGGATCACTAATTTCATCAACCGTAAAGATAATATACAGAACACAAAAGTAGATTATCAATGAGACAATAATGTGGATATAACTTTCCATCAAAAAAATAATGTACATACATATTGGGACTTCATGAAAGCACTGAGTATGTTCAGACAATGGACAATGCGACAACAACAACAATCACAAAAAAAAGAAAAAAAGAAACTCACTCATATGGAGTAAATGAAAAGAATTGCAAAAAACTGTAGATCACATAAAAACTCCTTTAGTAGATAATAATAGAAAAAATCCAGGCAATAGTAAGGAAAAGAATTGATCAAGAATAATTGTATAATAAGACCTTTTGTCATATTGAACTAGAGCAATGAAGGCCCAGAAATTCTAATTTTGTCGATTCAAACATCTAACTGCCCATTTATTTGGGGAATGTTTTTTTTCAATCCAACACATGAAGTATTTGAGTTCATTCAACTAGAACTTAGCAGTGATTGTTGGCATAGATACTGCTTACATTAATGAGTATTTGTAACTTACATTAATTTGGGGGTTGTTTTTTCATTCCAATACAAAGTATTTGAGTTCATTCAACTAGAACTTGGTAGTGATTGCTGGCACAGATACTGCTTACATTAATAAGTATTTGTAACTTAAACTAAAATAAGCCAGAAAGTGTGCATGCGCAATACAGTTCATTGTAATATTACATTTGTATCACTTCCAACATAAGGTGGCATCCTCAGTTGAACCTCATTTTATCCTCATTCAAGCATATGACCTTGGAGGCTGCAGGACGTTGGTTTACCGCAAGGCACACATTGCTGGTGATTTTACATGAGCTGTAGATGCACTTCCAGTAATATTCATCAGTATACCAATGTAATTGGCTGAATGATAGTTAATTCTCTCTCCATGAGCTTCACGAGCTTGGAAAATGGGAAAGAAAACTAGGACCTCTAGCTAGATTATTTCAAATAGAGTGGATCATACAAAACTACACATCAACAAGTTATGGTAACACCTTAAATGATATCCAATTTCAACTAGGTGGCAGAATGACACAAAACAAGTTTAATGCGTTTCACAAACAATCACATAAGGGTTTTGATTTCAGTTTTATGATAGATAAAATTAGGTCTTCACTATATTTACTCAACCTGCATTTTAACACATAATAAAATTCCAAGGTAAAACGTAAAATATGCGATCCAAGAGGTGCACTAACCTGAAAGGGCTTGAGCATAGCTGAAGCATCTGCTGGTGCTCAGATTTGTATACCACTGGAGTGGAAAGGGACTGATATGCCACTAATGTTCTAGTTGTGAATAGGTCCAAAGCAGACTTGACATCTGGCACTTTCTTAGAACTCAACGAAGATATGAGGGATAGAGCTCTGGATGATATAGCTCAAATTTAAGCACCACAAAATATAGATCACAATACAAATAAGCAGAATATTTTTACGCACCCACCAAGGTAGGCCAGCACAGGATTAAGCAAGATTCCACCATCAGCAGTTGTCATAATAGGATAAACAAAACTCCTTATGAATGCAGTAAGAGCCTCAATTGCAACTGACAGAACCCTGCATCATCAGTAAACCTATCATCGATGGATCGCAAATAAAAATTATTACAGTGAGTATGCGCATCCAGCCTCGATCAAAAGCGGCCCAAAGTGGCAAGTATGCGCAGCGCAATGTGGTTTCATAACATTCTTTGCAAGTTCAAAATGAAGCACACCAGCATACAAGGCTGGGTGCTCAGTGCACCAGTAGCACCAAACAGAGTGTACTGGTAAGCCCTGGCCACTCTAAAAACTAGGGTGTCGTAAAGATGTTACAACAACAAAACAGAAAGTATTTTAGTCCCCAGCCTTAAGAACATCAATACCAAATATTGAAAGATATCTTTCTTTATTACCACCTGACCATCAAAGCTAATGTCTCATCTCCATCATCATGTCTATTAACTTCCAATTAATAGCTAGAGTTTGCCTCATTTATGTCTATGGTGTTATAAAGATGTTTCTAATGCAAATTTTGTCTTCGGCTACAAATCTTTGTGTACCACCATTCTAATTTTCTTGTGTCAACTGCGTAACGCTTAAGCTGACTCCATGATATAGAACAAAAGTAACATCAGGGAATGAGGTCTTTAGCATGGGGATCAAGAAGATAACGGATATATTGTCAAAAGAAATAAAGAAAAGAAAACTAGCATCCTGTGAACAACCATAAGCATGCAATGATGCAAAAGAAATGAGATCCACATGGAGTCAATGAAACTAACCGCAGTTCTGATGCCCAGTCCTGTATGTGACGAAGGTACGATTCCGGGTTTCCAGTAAAAGGACCAGCCCAAAGCAAAAGCACGTCAAATACTTGATCTTCCAGTTCCTGCATGCATGGTTAAGTTTCATAGAAAGAGACTTCATGATTAATAGTATAACGGTATTTAATACACATGACAGTATATTGCTAATACCTCTTTTGGCATGGATGCTAAAAGAGAAGATAAAAGCAACCACCCAGCTTCACGCTCCGCAATTGCAGCCACCGGATTTCGGCTAAATCGATTTAGCATTTTTTTGGACAATTCAAGTACAGATTTGGGCAGCCTATACAGTTTATTCAACAGAAAAATAAAATATCAAGGAGAGCAACATAACTTAAGAGAAATTTGAAACTTACTCGCTCCACTGGAAAGGACCCTATCTACTTAAACTATTATTGGCATTAATTTTTGAAGCTATTCCTGCATCTAAACAGGAAGAGAATATATTTTACATTTTAGGGCCATTATTTTGATCAGCATGTAAATTATCAAGGATGTAAATTATTTATGTTTCACTGTTGTTCTGCCAAACTGCTAAATCTGTTGTAATAGATTTTTCGCAATTTGCAAACTCTGGGAATTCCAACGATTTATAAAATTGCAGCCAAGTTTGGAATGCAGTTCTTAGTCAGGGATAAGACCCAATAAAGCATGGTGAAGAAGAAAATTGTGCACCTTGCAGGATAACCAAGAAGCAACTTTGGTGAGATTGCAACAAGAGCAGCTAAAACAGTGGCCTGTCCGTGTAGTGAATCTAGCTCCAGGTTCAGATTTTTACCCTGTTTTCAGCAAAAGTGGTAATGAGAATAATAAAAGGTAAAGCAAAGTAGCCCTTGCTTTAACTTGTAACACACTCTTTACTACAAACAACTTTCCTGTTATTTGATGTAACACTTGAGGTCTAAATACTAAGATACTTTCTTTAATAAAGTACAGAGCCTATATGATGTCAGAAGTACTAATTAAACTAAGAATTACTTTGAGTAGATCTAGATATACTAAGATAAGTCTTTAGTAAAGTACAAATAAATCAGGATAGCAACTAGCAAAATCTTGGCATAAGATTGGAAGGAGTAAAAATATACCTTATCAAATGATACAGTCTCTCTAAGAGCATGCAGTGTTGTGATGCCATATGAAACTAAACCACCAACACATGTAGGATCAACTTCTGCTAAAGCACGCAACGTTAAAGCCGCCTCAACACGAACCTATACATAGAATGGAGTGAGTTTCTGTTTCAAGAAACAAAGTGCATAGTGTAAAACATGTATCAACATTAAGAGCAAGCTGTCCAAAGATTATTAAAGACAAAGTCAACTTCCATGCCATTCATATTTACAAAAAAAAAATCGCAGAAATTAATGAAAGACAAGTAGCATTCAGTTTGCCTCCACCCCCAGAAACACTAGATGCATAGAAACAGTTTAATGTTTGTTTCATAAACTGAATGAAAACTATGCATCTAAAAGCAGGACAATTGGGTAATACATCAATGCAATCACAATATACTGAGAAAAGAAGTATTTGTGTAAGTTCCCCATCAACAAGAGTTTGTTGTAACCCCTCAAAAAAAAAAACAGTTTGTTGTTCCTTCAAATCAAAATAAACTACTTGTCGCTTTTGAACCTGGATTCTGTCCCCTACTGCAAAAGTTGAAAGAAGCAGTCTGGTTCTGGAAACAGGTTCCCTAAATCCAAAGTGAAAACTAAAAGTAGATCCGAAATCCGACCTTTAAGTGCTTCTAATTCAGAGGAATAGCATTAGTAGAGGCATTACAGTCATTATACGCTGATACAAAAGCTATGATCCAAAATAGGAGGTGAGCGCTTTGGTAAGGGCTGTAGCGCCCCTTTCCTTGTACTACATTCTTCTTCTCAACGAAATAACAAACAGCTCTCCTGCTCGTTCGAGAAAAGAAAAGGACACAATTGTTTTTATAAAAGTTTAGATCAACAATAACTGGTTATTCAGCGTATGAATAATTTATTTAATCACAAACTATAATAGTTGGGTAACTCATATACTATAAGACAAGAATTTGTTACATGAGCTGAAGAATGGGACAATGCTGCCACAACTGTATTATCAAGCACGTCCTTGAATTCCGATGGAACCTGCAGAATGCAATGCCATGTAGCATTAAAAAGGAAAGTTGCAGTATAAAATAGAGTATTTTCCAAATGCAAATAAACATAACCACACCATACATGTAACTGGAACTGCACTAAGTTGCTACAGTAATTGATGCACGGGAGCAAACCAAAATGGTGCCAGCACACAACCACTGACCAGCCGGAGATAAGATAACTATTTTCATATGTTGCCCTTCATATTCTAGGAGACACTAAATGATGAAAAAAGAGCTCTTATGAGCCCTTTCCTTTCCCCAAATTTTGGTTGAATTCTAAACATGAGCTCCAAACAGCATTTTGAAATTCCTTGTGCAACTCTAAAGCAATGTCCCTCTTTCTATAACACATCCTCTCTTCATTCATGAACCTTCCAATTCCAAGTTACTATAGTATTAACCTCTCTTGTACAATGTATGCACTTTTATATGCATGGCAACCAATTCTTGTGTTTTGCCATCCCAACACTTCATTTCTCGATCTGCTTTGTGCTTTCAAAGAGGCAACAAAATTGGTCCAACACTAATAGGTACTCCCTCCGTTCTTAAATTATTGACGCCATTGACTTTTTCGTTACATGAATTATCAAATATTTTATTGTTATTTAATTTATCACTAATGGAAGTTAAAATATAAATTATAATTTTATATATTTCAAAAAATATTTTGAATAAGATGAACGGTCAAACATAACGAAAAAAGTCAACGGTGTCAACAATTTAAGAATGAGGGAGTATGATTCAATGGACTCATTTGAAGTCAATCAAGAAATACTTTCGGATCCTCTCTCCTTATCTCATCCCACTGCACCGCGTAACAGCATATAGCAAAATTACAGAACGTCGGTGCCATATCTCAACGTTAATCATGTGTCCCATACATAGCACATGCTGGGTTGCAAATAATCAGCGGAAACACGAAGCGAGAAGTAATAATGCTCTACAATTACCTCACCCAAGCTTCTCAAAATATAAGACAGAATACGTAGTAATGCCACTCTCATCGGACCAGTGTAGTTTGAAGACTCCAACTGTTTCAAAATTTCAGAATTGTGTAAATTGTAAACTCAAATATTCTGTAAAGATTTTATGACCAGAAGGAATCTGCCAAACCTTTCTCCCGAGAAATACCAATAACTCACGCTGTGTTGGCTCAGTCATCTGATCCGCAATACCAACTCGAAGAACATATATAACACATGCCTGGCATTTAGATGAGAGAAATAAGAAACTTTAAGATTAAAAAACAATGGTTGTGCAACAAAACCTCCTCTGGTGGGCAACATGTTTACTTTTTAAATAAGTAAATTTGTAAATCTCACATTAACTCTAACAGCTAATTATTCTACTCTACTTGCGACATATTTTCTCACAAAAAGGGTATCTTTGAGGGAACTATGTAATTGGACACTAAAGCACGGTTCATTAAAATTCTGTAGCCTGCTAATCCTTTTTCTAATCATCACTGCAGACCAAAATTAACAAAAAAAATGTACCAAAGCATGTGGATCAGGAGAATCATTTCCTTGGAGAATTTCCATTGCTTGTATAGCATAGTTTTGAAGCTCACTGTCTGTGGTACCATACTTCAAATGAATCATCTGTGTCAAATAACTACTGTAAATTACATTTCAAAAAAAATAACTACTGTAAATGACAGCGCAAATTGAAATACCAGTACATAATAAAAGCCAGGCAAACGAACCATTCAAGGTAAATCATCAAAACATAAAGAGTCTAACAAACAAGCATGATAAACTTAGCTTGCATTTAGGAACTCATGTACAGACATGCAATGGTTTAGGAATATGAGTATTATGACAATAACAGTACTGTCATATCTTCTGCACATGCTTGATAATCAGTTAGATGGTGTTAGCTCTTGCATATTACTGTATATTGTATGGTGCCAACCTACGGTTCTGCCCTTATAGCATACTTTGACATGTTACACTATTTTCTTTGCCTTTTTTATCTTACAGTATGTTTGGTCCATCCCCAGCATAGCAATGGGAACACACGGGCAAGTCACTGATCGAGTAAAGCAATTTTGCCACTTATTGGCTCTTGCATGTGTGTGGGTGCCAAAATATACTTGAGTGAGCAATTCTCAGGTGCATGTGCATGGGAGAACCAAATCATTGGCATAGAACCAAATGGGTGCCAAACCCGGCTGGGCAAGCACGCGACTGGATGGGCACACTTTGGCTTAAACCAAGCATGCCCCTAATCACTTCCATGTTGTTTGCTTACTAGTTTAGCTGCTCTTTCTTTTCTGAATAAATCTTACCTGCAGAAAGAACACCCACGATAAAGCTAAACCGATCCGGAGTTTCTTCGCATTAGCTCCATGTGCTGCAAATAGAAAAAAAGAAACATTTCATCCAATGCACACAAAAAACAGAATCGTATGTCAGCCATACAGAAATGGGATGTAGCAAACAAATTTTGTTTGCATAGCATCTCAAAATTAGCAGTCAATGTAATCATGACCTAGTAATTGAATTTCTTTTACAGAAGTTTGCTTACTGTGGACTAAAACTGGCAACACAAGGCTAGGAAGTCACATAATAACACCTCTAGTTATTTATAAAAAAAATAAATTAATATAATGCAACAAAAGGTTAAAAGGAGCTGTATCCATATGTGGTAACATGGTATTGTCTTGGCTGATGTTTGTGACATAAGGATAATCAAATTAACTTCAGAAAATTCAACAACTGGTTTCAGATATATTCAAAAGTCAGTAAGCATGTTTCACATGTCTCTCTCAGAATGTTTTGAAATTAGCTTCTTGCCTGAATAAGGGTAACATAACTCATACAGCATATCAGTAAGTTATCAAAGAAAAATACAGAATATCAATTGGTGTGCATGATAGCCCATTCATGTAATTAGGTATATTTGATAATGCACTAGAAAACGGGCAAAAAATTACCTTTGACAAAAGGCAAAATCAAATGCTTTTGCACGCCATCTTCAAATTTCTTTGCAGAAGCACTTTGCTTTTTTCCTCCTTTCTTTACCTATATATCAAATTGCACTCATGCCTAAATTGTGACAACCAAACAGTTGATAAAAATGTAAAATTTACATACCTGTGCATCTGGGTTCACTGAAAGAGCAAGTATGGAACCAAGTGCTTCCGCAAATGAATCTCTAACTGATGATACAGTATCTTCCAAGCCCTATGGCGTGTGATCAATAAAATGAACTGATTGAACAACTAATTTTCTCCCAGCTGAAGTGCACTAAACATCAGAAAGAAGGAAATAAACAATACCTTGACACAATATGTCATAGCAGTATCAAGCTCAGCCATCCCCAACCCAGGCCCCCCAATATTAGCAAATGCCTTCAAGCATCGGGCTGCTGCTACTCTCACAATGAATGATTTGTCACTTACACCTCGCATGATGATTCGGAAACCCTCCAGATAAGCTGCAGCACCACCACCACCACCAGATCCCTCCAATGCATTCTCAAGCAAGAGAAGTGCATCTTGCCTCACAAAGTCCTGATGTTTTATTTTAGAGAACTGTCAGGATTCTATTTTTCTGGTAGAAAATGAAGCAGGACTCATGAATACTTACAAAAAAAAAGGCTATACACCACAAGCAATAGTTCAAGAGCATCACAGGTTTGCAGATGAGAGGGAAAAAAAGCATTGAAAACATAATACATATTTAAATCTATTACACTACATTACTGAATATTATAGAAATCATTGTTTCTAGGCACTCAACCAAATATTAGGGGCAGATATTCCACATGTTGCAATGTTTAAAAAAATGTCAAAAAGTGGGTCTGAATTCTGAAACATTCCGCCTGTGTTTTTTAATCTTGGTATCAAAGATGATTTTTAAAAATATATTTTGCGGGTTTCATAACTCCATGTGTAAATTATCTTTGGCAACATGTAAAAATTATTGCATTTTCAATAATTAGGATGCAGGAAGCCCTGGTAACTGGTCATTAATAAATTCTATTTAACATGTACGTATGAACCAAAATGATGCAGTGCAATAGAAATATTGAAAAACAAAATATACATGAAAATAATGAGTGGTTAGAATATAAAGAAGGCACAAAGATTTAGGTGAAAAAATAACAGGAACGGAACTTCATGGAAAGCATGTAACCTCATGATACTTCATGAGTCTGGCAACAATGCTAGATGTCTCAATCAAGCCTGCAGTAATCTTGCGCCCAAATAAGCGGTAAATTTCTCCAAGACACTGTGCTGCACCTGTTAGAATTATTTTTAACTCAGCTATATTAGATAAAAACAAGGCAACAAATTATGAGATGCTCTCCGCATAATCATTGCACAATACAAACCAGAAGAAATTTGGCTACTTCGCATTATCTGGTGCCCTTTCAGGCAGAAAGACCGGTGGCTCTCGCTCAATCTTTAAGTTCATTCTGATAATCAAATTGTTGGTGTATATAGTTCTTACCTAAAATAGTTAAGATTAACGCACTTTCTGTAAAGATTGTAACTTTATTAATTCCAGAATGAGTTATGAGATGCTATAGTAGTAGAACCTACTGTCACATGAACCGTTCTGGAAATTCCATGACTTAACCAGTGATGATTATTAGTGATAGTGAGGCCCGTAAAACTATGAATTAGGTTTGAAACTTGGGGCCTATTAAGCCATCAGGCAGAAGTAGCTTTTGGAAAAGCTACAAGCAAAGAAACAGGCCCTAAGGATAGCTTACTTTGGAATAATTTATATGTATTATCTAAAAAGTCGTCACGAAAGCTGCCCCACTGCAACAAGAGGGTCCGCCCCCTGTGGATCAGATCTTTACCCATGCTTTAATCCCACCGTAGCCCCAATACGAGAATCCCGTCCCTAGTTACATCCAACTCGTGTGCATGACCAGGGAACCAGCGAGTGACCTTTTTACCCCAGACTGAAAATTTGCACCCATGGGAAATCAAACCCAGGACTGTAGAGGTGCTACTAAGACCCCTTTCGTTTCAAAAAATAAGAACTACATAAAACTTCTTATGTCTGCACAAATATTGGTTTGTCACCCTTTTTATACGAGTGGGGCAAAACTGTTAGGGACCATTAGTGAAATTTTCATTGAGTAAAGGCAACAGTGGCTTCAACGAACAAAACAAGGCTAAGTGGAATGGTGGATTCTTCAGTAGTTGAAATAGAGCTAGGATGCCTGCATCTTTGAGAAGTGACATCTTGAAGGCTATGAGCTCACTGGTTGTGCAACCTAATAAAGTAGCTGGCAACAACAACTTTATGCATGGGTGATCCATGGCAGGGTTAACACTAGACGGTGCATTGTACCGAGTGCATTATACATGCCTATCTAGCAATATTTAGTCTTGTCAGAGATAAGTCGGTTTTGTCATTAATCAAATGTAGAATGTGTGGATTTCTAAACACATGGACAATGTCCAATGCAGTTCAAACAAGACATGAAGAAAGATGGACAGCAATTTCTAACCTGCACATGCCATGGGCTCTGCTCTTTTCATGTCTACCAACCACCCCTGTAGGGTACTCGCTCTAGAGTACACCGATATCGCATCACCTTTCTCAATTATTCGCCCCATCGCTGATGACGCCAGGCGTCGAACAGGGCGTCGGGCCCCAAGGACGAGCAAGGATTGCAGTGCGTCCTCGCATTTTCTTTGCCAGAGCTGTATTGTCTCCTGCATAGCAACGTAGATGCACAATTCAATATCAGTATACCCGGGCATATTCCACAAGTAATCCAAGCGATAAATATTTCGAGAAGATAAACATTTCGAGAATCAACGAGGATAGTTTAGCCTATATGCATTTCTGCTGTTACCTTCACTGCAGCAAAACCAGGCCGCGTGAACAGAGAAAGTGCTAAACTGAACTACTGATTGTCAAGGACAAGTGCATAAACGAGCAGCGAGCCAACGAAACACTCTCCGAAAGAGTCCAGTCATGTGGATCATGGCAGAGCATCGCTACTAGCAACTAGCTGGAGATCCACAGGGCGAAATCGGCACGAGCGCAAGGACAACGGCAGGTGCGTACACAAGCACTATTCTACATGAAGAGATCCGCGAGGCCAGGATGAGAAGTGGAGGGGTGAGGCGGACCTTGGGGGCCTCGTCGATGGCGGAGGAGAGCTCGGAGAGGAGGTCGAAGCAGAGGAGCGCGTCGGGAGGTTTTTGCTTGGCCGACGCCACCACGGACTCGAGCTGGGCCACCAGAGCACCGAACCGCGACAGCGGGATGGGTTCCCCGCCGCCGCCCTTCGCCATTGGAAGGAGGGGGTGAAGCGCCGGGCAGGTGGAAACGGAACGGGTGTTCGGGCTTTGGAGCGAGATCTACGAGTGCCAGCGCCATCAGGGTTGTTGTTGTTGCTTCGGTACTCGAGGGTCAGGATCGACGGGGCTACGTGACAGTGGAAATGATTATCTTGGTTTCCTTCGCCAAAGGAATAGTTTGAAATATTTTTAAAATATAGTTTCATATTGATTTACATGTCAGATTTTTTGGGGGACATATCAGTTTTTTTAATAAGACATTGGACAAATATAATTCCATGAGGATTTACATCTCGGATTTTCTTCAGGACATATCAAACTTTTTTTATGTATAGTACATATAGACATAGGAGCACTCACTTATGAGCGAGGTTCAAAAAAACGTTCTAGCCGCTCTAGTTTGGAACCGATAAACTAATACAAGTAATTTGCATATGATCTATTTCGAATTTTGTGACTTTTAAAAATGCAAAAACGTAAGTTGTGACAAGTAGGACTTCTAATGTTTTGTGAAAATTCTGAAATAACTTATAACATATAAATTAAAAAGAATAAAATACAACCAAATCTACCTTTAGGGCCTGTTTGGAATGGAGGAACGAAAAATATAGGAATAAGAAAAAACACGAGAACGAGGAAAATATAGGAATGATGAAAGTGAGAAAACCGCAGGAACGAAAAACAAAGGAATTGTAAATTGTTGTTGTTTGGATTGCAGGAATCTGTAATACAGGATTAGTTAGATAAAGCAATAATAACATGATTTAGAATTTGGAAAACATCCTTAATCAATAGTGTATTAGTGTAAAAGTTCATTTCATCCTAAACCTCTTTTCTTTCGGTCAAGAAAATAATTTCTCTTTTCTTTCCACTTGACTACGACATTCCCTATTGCTTTGTACTTCCAATTTCTGGTCACAAGTACCAACATTCACCAAGAAAAAAAATAATAAAGAGGTATAGTTTTGTTTGCTGCTAATTCATCATCCCAACAGCTATTTGACCAAAGTCATGACGCAAAGGCAAGAGATAGAAGCGAGCGAGAGCAACCGACGCAAGCAAAGATTCTTTCCCTTAGCTCTTGGTGGATGTTTTATTTCCTGTGAAATGCATAGGGATAGTTTCCTTTCCATAGGAACAAAACACGTCATTCCTCCATTCCAAACGCATTGGTATCATTCCTTTCCATAGGAAGCAATTCCTCCAAAATTCCTTTAAAATTCCTTTGCCCCAAACACAGCCTTACATTTTGATGAATCTAATAACTAACAATTTATAGATCAGAGTGCACCTTTTTTAACTAAAAAGTCTAAAGGATCAAGCAACAACCCTATGGATCTTAGTGGTTAGACAAGATGAACAGCTATAAAATATAAACACTTTCACCTAGAAAATTGTGCAGCTAACTAATGTCAATATTTTTTTCAAAAAAAGTTTGAGCATTATGTTTTTTTCGTTATACGATGAAGTTGCCTTTTGCGAAGGCACTCACAGCGCGTAATGGCACGGTCCACCGGCTCGAGGGTGCCCACCAAGGTTCGAACCCCGGTGCTGCACCGGTGACCCGAATATCACTTTAGAAGTCTCTCCCGATATGTTCCCGATAAAAAATTTTGCTTTTTTTAGTTATGTTTGATCATTTTTGAACAAGAAGAATGATCAAACGTAACTTAAAAAGTCACCACTAAGCTTGTAGCTCGAATTTGATAGGATGGTACCTTACATAGCAGCCCATGTTAAAAATATATAACATATTTTTTGAAATAAATATTTGTGTTATAATAGTATCAAATATAGTCTTAACTGTAGAAATATAAAATGGAAAATATATTCCATTATTTATTTAACATAGGGAATAATATCATCCACCAACACACAAGATTTAAAAGACATAAAAAAGATAAATTTGAATTAGAGATAGACTGGGTAAATTGATTCAAATATTTTCAAGGCTATGGAGTGTACAAAGTGCATTGTTTAGGGAGAATTATCCATTAAAGAAATAGTTTGAGCTCAATAGTTTATTCTAATATCTATAGAATGATCACCGAGTTAATGATAGAATTGGCTAGTTCTTAAAGACGAAAGGAAGATCCAATTTGTTTGAAGAATAAAGAGAAGGAGATGAATGCATCAAACTTATCTTATGAGTTTCAGAATTGATTTAATAAAGTTATTTTATAAAGCTTTTTCATAAATGTTCTAAAAAACCAAAAACTCGTAGAACCAAATGCTGTTGGGACAATTACGATTCTGAGACCAATGTTATCTCTCGAGGGCAAGTAAGAAACTAATGATCTTGCATTCCAACAAAAATTACTTGGGCATATTGTTTTCAAACAAAAAAATAGTGTTTGAGTTTAGATCGGGAGGATTGATGTCATAAATATCTTGGTGTGTACTTTGATCACTATCGGTGAGAGATTATAAAATGACTTTAAGAATAGTCTAAAAGCATGCTTCTTATTATTCCAATTTTTCAAACCTCATTGTGATAATTATTAGTTGAGTAAAGTTCATGGTCGAGTCCTTAAACTTGTCTCATTGTGTCATCTAGGTTCCTATACTCTCAAATTGCATTTTAGCCCATTAAACTTAACTTTGGGTGTTATTTTGGTCCCTATAATCTCAAAATGCAAATGTAAATGTCTAAACATGGCTTCGGGTATCATCTAGGTTATACAATATGATGTTAACCATTTAGCTCATCGCACTCCATGCCCACTCTTTAAGGAATTGTAACTATATTTTAGTATCTAACCCTATCTATAAATTATCCTTGATTAATAAAGACACTTATTATATAAAAAAAATAAAAGGCAATGAATAGACCAAATCTAGCTAGTGGCGGTATCTAGCTAACAAGTGAAATGAAGTACTTTTGTTGTTTAACATCATCATAGTGTCTCCAGGAATCTAAAACTACAAACATTTGAGCTTTCATATGTTTCATTTAACTATGAGTATGTTATATCTTTGAAAATGAAATCTAATCAATTTATTTGGAATAATGATATATTTTGAATGTATGTGACCTTAATGTCGAGTTAAAGCCAATTTTAGAGAGCTATATTTTTATTTTGAGGGTAAAGGGACCTAAATGACACCTAAAGCTATGTTTGAGGAGTTAGAAATGCAAATTAAAAGTATAGAAACCTATATGACACGACAAGACAAGTTCAAGGACCAATATTGAACTTTACTCTTATTAGTTTCAAAGCTTATCGATTCCTTACTACTTCCCTATTACTATCTTGCATCGCAAATAGGGTCTAAGAATCTATTTAGAATAGAGGAATTGAAAAGAAAAACTATTTGGTCTTGTAAGAAATCATAACTTTTAAAATCTATTTCACATAACCACAACTATTTGTTTCACTTGTTGCACAAAATCACAACCTTTGATCCTAGGTCCACTTGTCATCATCTATTGGTCCTATGCACTTCTTGTGTGGTTGACATGTGGGACCAAAACAATAAGTTGTGATTCTGTGAAACAGGTTACAAAAGTTATGATTTTTTGTAACATGTGACAAAAAGCTGAAACAGTTTTTTAGCCTTTTGGCTTTTCTCTAGAAAATGATTTACCTCAAAACTGAGAGCCGTCGTGGGTGGGCCTTCCAACTTGTCAAGCGCCACAAAATCAAAACTCCAGGCTGGCCCAGTCAGAGGCAGAGCTTCTCGCGGCGGCGAGCGAAGCTGCGGAGGGTGAGGTGAGAGATCACGCAAGGCAATAGCCTGCCTCGGCAGTGGCAGTGGTGAGGTGGGTCGTGGCACGTCCTCCACGGCTCCACCCCACCCCCACCCCCACCCATGTCCTCCGCCTCCTGCCTCGCCCCTCCCCCACCACGGCTACCGTGCCCTAGGGTTCGGCTTCCGTCTCCCTCCTCCGCCACATCGAGCCCGTCGCTCGGCTTCGAGCCTCGGAGGGCGGCTCCAGCCAAGGTACGGCAAGCCCAAACTGGTGCTTTATTCTAGTTTTTTCTTCCATATAATCGCGCAGCTCTTCTTAGTCTTGAATCATTTGCATGAAACACGCTCTGATTTTGGGGGAAGCTCTGCCGACTTGGTGAATTTTGCGATACGGTTCAGATGGTTGGCGTGAATCTGGCTCGGTACCTGGTGTCGTGCGTGTTTAGAAGAAAAATCTATCCTATAGCGATGAGTAGATTTAGTTAGGTCTCAGAATTTCAAGCATTCCTGTAACGGGTCTATAATTTTAGTTGCCAGTGCCAATCTGTTACGTACTTTCCTTGTTAGAACAACACTTTTGTTCGTCACAATTTATGATTTGTGTCTTTCTCTGCTGTTTGGGGTGTTTAGGAATGGAGGTTGGTTCGTGCCTCATGCTTCCGGCCCGACCAGGATGGGCCAACAACATCGGATGATGGTCGTGGCTTCAACTACCTTGCGCAATCGGAGAGCTCCTGGGCCACAGAGGCAAAGGAGGAAGAGGCAGAAAGCTCCAGTAGAGAAGAGGAGCGGAATTCCAATGAAAGGGGTTGGTTTGTCCAAGTGCAGAAGGTGAGTCTGATCCGCTGCCTGCAAGTTTTGTTATAACTTGAGACATAAAATGAGTTATCTGTACCGAATAACCATATAACCAGCATTGCACAACTGGCCTGCAAATAATGCATGATTGACAACGGCTTCATATGGCATCTTTATCAAATTGAATCCATTACTATTAGTCAAGTGTAGATCATGACATGAGATGAACTGTGACTTTAATTTGTTTTTACTACCGTTGGGATTTGATTGAATATAAGTGAACATTTGGTACTTTCATGGAATTAAATTAGATGACACTGTGCTATAACTGAACTATATAAAGACATGAAAGTTTGAGCAATCCGAAGGAAAGGATGAGTTGGATCTCTGCGGTGCCACTTGTATGCACCATTTCGTGGAGGTTTAATGATAAAGAACGTGTGGTACAATGAGTATATAGGGGAAATGACTGTTTCATTCATTTGATCCATTTCTTTTTATTTGATTTTCCTGTAATTAAAAGTTGTATTTAGAGGGTTAATGGAATATGTTTGGAGAGCAAGTTTGATTTTTGTATGTACATATGTGTTTCTTCCATTAGGATAGGATTGACTTGTTTTTGAGCGCATGACTTATGAGTGAATTTCCATGGACCATCCTGCATCAAACTCAACTCAAATAAATTTACATTTATGTATACATGGCTATTATTTTGCTGGTAGGTTTTATTTGTTCATATTAATACGAGTTTTCAAGTGACATAATTTTGATGCTTTGAGTTTGTAAGTGTCGTATGTAAATTTCCAAGAGCTTAACTTTCTGTCTTATGATACACTCTAGTGACAAGCTCAGTTTTTTTTTGTTTTTTGGCATATGTTTTCACCAGCAAATCTTAATTGTACCTTGATTTCGATGTAACGTTGTTTCAGATATCCAAAATTGACAAAATATGTGATTCATGTGGACTTCATTTTCCCCGTTTAAAATTGACCACTCCTGTAGTGTATTTTGCTTTGAGCAACAAAATTCTATTTGTATCTGATTGGCTAGCTGTCACTTTTAGTAGCTATCATCATTGAGGCTATTTTCGTTGCCCACTCACTCGTGAAATTTCGCTATTTATGTTTCAGGTAAAAGAAAATTTACAGGAAAAACTTTTAAGATTTCAGAATGAACGTTGGGCAGTACCTTGGACTGGAGAAACCATTGCACAGGTTAATTCTTCTGTCGATCTTCTAAAATCCTCTTAGATCAACCGTAGTACTCATTATATACTACATGAATATAGGTCATGATTTTGTGGATTGCCACATTTTGGCTTGTGGGCTCCTGGATAGTGCCCTTTTTGGCTCATGCTGCTGGCTTTAGCAAGGAGACATTGACACACAGAGGACAGGCACTGTATAGCCTCTTGACAGACATAACTGAAGGCCTTGCAGGGATTGCTATACTTCATCAGTGTCTCGGTAGATTCCGTCCCCTTCCTTCAGGATGGTTTGAGTTCAAGTTAAAGGGCAGATGGCATTTGGATGTAGTGTTTGGGTGCCTGCTATTCCCGCTAGTCAATTTACTTTCACACATCAATATCAGCCTGGTTCCAATGTCACCAAGTCCAGTTGTTGGAGTTTCTAGTGTAGAGCAATCCATTGTGGCCCGTGACCCAGTGGCGATGGCCTTATATGCTGTGGTGGTCACAGTATGTGCACCTATATGGGAAGAGATTGTATTCCGAGGTTTCCTTCTTCCATCTCTAACTCGGTACATGCCACTTCCATGGTCAATCTTAGTAAGTGCTGTAGCTTTTGCACTTGCGCACTTCAATGCACAGAGGGTGATGCCTCTAATATTTCTGGGGGTGGTGATGGGAGGGGTCTTCTCAAGGTCGCGTAACCTATTGGCTTCGATGGTTCTGCATAGCCTGTGGAACGGTTTTGTATTCTTGGATTTGATGAAATGAGCTTTGTCAATATTGTTGTTTCAGTTCAGACTTGACTACCGTTTGATCTCGTATGGAGAAGATAGAAGCTATTTTATTTAGGACGAAAAGAAATGATGTAAGACCATGTCTAAAGTAGAGGAAAATCAAGTAGGGTGAAGAGAAGAGGTATTAGTTGTAATTTTATTTCAGGAAGAAAAATAGACAACAGAAAACGAGTTCTTTTCTAAGACTCTTTGCAGGGTGATGCAGTGCTGCAACCTTGGGACATATGCCCAGTAGCATATTTATGTAAATTATGTATGCAGGAGAATAATTGTCTCGCTATGTATACAATTCCAAATTCATATTCAATTGTGTATTTGGTTCCTTGTTACGTGCACTCGTGAAAAGTAAATCCTTAATTTTGTGTTGTACTTGTCCCGTTCGAGTTTTGCTAGTACTGTTTTCTGAACAGATGTTTCAGGAGTTGCACACTCAAAGGTTATGTACTAGTACTAGTAGAAAGTAAACGAATATTGCCAAATCTTATGGCTAGCAACAGCGAAGAATGTTCTGATCTCCCGTCTAAACGTGAAGCTTGCATCATAGATTATTTCTCTGTAAAAGAAATATAAATGTGTCATGCTCGTGTAACTGAATATCAGTTATGAGGGGTAATTGCACAGCAGCACATTTGTTTTCGTGATTGCTGGACGAAGGCAGGTTATGGAGCGAAAGAAGACGACTTTATTCTTGTGGCTCTATCACAAATGATCCCGTAAAAAAAATGATCAGGAGAGGCGGACCATCATTGAAACAGATCGGTGGCCCGGAAAGGAAAGGAAAATGACAATGCTACTGCTATATACCGGAATACGTAAGACATCAGACGCAGCCAGTCCAGAAATGGTATAGGCAGGCATCTTGCAATCCCTTACCCTGACCTGAACTGAACTGAACTGCTCCTTACCCTGACCCTGAAATCCCAAACTGCTCCTCTGAACTGAACTGCGCCTTACCGCCACATGATCTGATCCACTGCATCGCCGCCTTGATATTCTGTTCTAAGGGTGTGTACGTTTTTTTGTCTAAATTTTATAGCTGTCACATCAAAAGAATCTTACTATTTAAAAGTATTAAATAAAGTTTAATTATAAAATAAATTACAGGCCCCTAGACTAATTTACGAGACGAATCTAATGAGGTTAATTAAGTCATGATTAGAAGACAGTTACTGTAGCATTACTTTAGCAAAACTTAAATTAATTAAGTCTCATTAGATTCATCTCGAAAATTAGCACCGATCTGTCAATAGGATTTTGTCATTAAATTGATCAAAATATTAATAAATAGTAAGATTCTCTTTGATGTGACAATGCTAAATTTTAGAGGGCAGGAAACAAACAGGACTAAAAAAATGCTGTATACATACAGTAAATACAGCAGCGTGGAAATTCCTGTACGGGTCGTGATAGTATTTCTGTGCCCGGCAGCTCCACAGTTCACGGGCCGTTCCGCTGCTCGGGGCCACAGGTCAGTGAGACAATGCAGCTTCACATGCGAGTGATAATGGGCTGCTTCCGGTCACAGCCTGGCTGTGCGCCTCCGCGGTGCTCATCACATGCGAGTGGGGGCCTTGTACCGTCATAAATACTGGATCGACCAACGCCATGCTAGAATCTCTGTACTGTATCGGCCCATGTCACTGGGTCCCACAGTTCACTTACACTACTCCGGACCTACAGGTCAGTCTCGTGTACGTGAGACGTGGCGGAGTAGCGCAAGGCCGCGGGGTACCTGGACCCGCAGGTCAGCCTGACTTGTGCCACGCGTTTATCGCCCGTTAATGGTCGTGCTATAAGACGCGCGCGCGCACGTTGGTCGCATTCCCGAAACCCGAAATTGGAGAAGAGAAATTAGAGAGGGAAGCAGAGAGAGATAGAGAGAGCGCAAAGCAAGCAACAGGAGAAATTAGAGAGGGAAGCTAGCGGCGCGACTCGGTCCCGCCGCCGCCTCCCTCATCGCCGGCGTTCCGGTTCTCTCCCACTCTACCAGGGAGGAGGAGAGGTCAGCACCAGGGGGAGCCAGGGAGGCGGCGGAGTAAAAATGACCGCGGCGTGGTCCTCTGTTGGTCTCGTGGGGGTGGCTGTACTCGTGGTGGGCATCGCCATGCCCGCCTCCGCTGCCGCACCTGCGCAGCCGCCGGCGCCGGCGCCAGCCAGCTATGGTGAGGCCTCATATCCCATCCCCGTCCCCTGCTTTGCTTCCGACCTACTCCTGCCTCTGCCTGCGCGTCTCTCGTTCGCCCCGCCGCCTTCTGCTTCATTACGCGCTCAAGATATGAGTTATCAACAAACAGAATTGGGCACTCATGTGAAAATATAACCGGAGACTTGAACATTTTGTTGCATAAGATCCATTACATATAAAAAAATCATTTCTCCCTGGTCGCAGAAGTATCCGTATTTACAGTCAACATTCTACCAAAATTCCAACTGACCTGCTATATTTTTCTGGCATTTAGTATTTTTAGTTCACCCTTCCAAACACGGATTTTTGTGATGCATGACTTGTCTGACTTGAGTACGTCAATTTGGCACAGTTTACCTGGAGCCACCTGTTTGAAAACTAATATGTACTACTTGACAGTAGTCCACAAATACTGATGAACTAATGAGGGCGTGACACCAAATTGTATCACCAATCAGTAGACCATATAAATTCCTTGTGTTGATGCAGTAACTGCAGTTGGAAAAAATAATTAAATCAGTATAAGTTGTAGAGATTCCTTAAATAAAACCTTCTACAAGCTGCAGAGAACTTTTCTTTTCTGGTGGGCATGAATGCTTATACGATGATCACACTAGAAGGGTGCTTTCCGTGCACCTGTCAATCGTCTGATTTGGAGTTGGCTTGCAGCACCTTCCTTTCGTAGTACGTGTGGCTTCCTTGAGTAGCTTCCGCCGAATCCATGATACTTGGCAACTGCTCATTTGCACTTGTGTTGGAAGGCTGTGGAGTATTTTGCTTTGCTGAAACTGAAAGCGACCAAATTCTAGAGTATCTAACAGCTGTACTTCGTATGCCGCACATTTCTTTGTTTCATAGTACATGGGGATATTTGATTCTACAACCAAAATTTAGCTGCAAGCTTGCTTCTGATATTGTTGATATCTGGTTGAAAAGTTGTCACAGTGGAACATTTGGCAGATGACAATTGAAGCCATCCATCTCCTTTAAATAATTGGGTCGACTTTGAAACTTTAAGGATTCTTGGTTGGAAACTTCGGAGTTCCAGATTAAGTAGCCTCAATTATTTATGGCAGAGGTAGACATCTCTCTGGAACGAAACCATATCAAGAAATTTGTTCTTTTCGTGCTCCTATATTTGAAGCACTGAGCTCTCAACCTAGTTTCTATTTGGACTATGATTATCGTCTTCTCTACATCATATATAGTATACTAAATTATATAGGTGATTAGTTATAGTTTCTGTTCCTGAACCGTCATTGGCAACTTGATCGATTGTTTTGGACCTTTCTACTCTTCTTAGCGTAAAGATGTACAGTTCTCCTACGCGTTTGAGAGAAAAAATAGTGTACTAAATACTATGATAATTTATTGATGCAGGCACATCGATTGACCAGGGGATTGCATATGTGTTGATGCTGGTGGCTCTTGTGCTTACCTACATCATCCACCCATTGGAATCTACCTCTCCGTACAAGCTCTTCTGATCATTGGTTACTGGCAGAGCTAAAATACAAAGTATTAATAATTAATTAGGCAATATAGAGTTGTAGATTTTTGTATGCTCGACAAATGGTTCTGATCATGCGTACTGGTGGCTCTAATCAGTCAGAATGCTACAGTTTTTCTAGGATATGAGTTGTCCGGGTGGTCCAGTTGTTACTCCAGATTCTAGTCTGTTTCAGTGGCTCGGGGTTGCTTGCCATGTTCTATATTTATGTAGTTTGCATGTGACATTATTATCTATGGTGGACCAAAAGTCTTAATCAATTCAAGTTTGTTGGAACTACAGAGTGCATTTGTTGCAGGTTGATATGATAATTAGAATCCTACAAATGCACTTTCGCTGTTGGAACTCCTTTTATGTCTAAAAATGGTATTTTCTAAACCCAAGGCGATTTTTTTTCTTTTTTATGTGTGCACCACAGTAGAACATGAATGTGATGCATCAGAAGAAGAAAAAAATTCAAAAAGTTCCATTTAAATTCGCTGTCCTTGGGTTAAGTTTTGCTGTTGAAACTCTTTTTATGTCTAACAAAAATGGTATTTTCTATGTCCAATAAATTGGTATTTTCTAAACCCAAGGCGATTTTCTTCTTTTTTATGTGTGCACCACACAAGAAGAAAAAAAAAATAAAAGTTCGATGTTACTTCGCCGTCCGTGGGGATCGAACCCACGACCACGTGGTTAAAAGCCACGCGCTCTACCACTGAGCTAGGACGGCTCTAACAGTATTAATGCGCAATCTCGTTTTCCTAATAATAATTTCAATGAATGAACTAACGAAACTAAGCAAGCACTAATACAAAAAAATTGGAGGAATTCGCCGTCCGTGGGGATCGAACCCACGACCACGTGGTTAAAAGCCACGCGCTCTACCACTGAGCTAGGACGGCTCTTACATATAAATTTGTCAAACTGTCCTACCTACGAACAAGATTTCAAAAACAACAGAGTAGAGCGAAATGCTACACTTTCTAGGGCGCAACACTGTAAAAGTCGTAATCTCCTTGCCAATGCTAAGAGGTTAGCTGGACATAGATGGAAGAAGTATGGAGTCATTGTAGGACTCATTGGCAGATTGGCTTTTGAGAAAACCAGTTTTCCTCCCAACTAGTTGCTCGTGGGATAAATAAGCAATCCGAGGAGACTGAGATTCTTGACTCCAATGGACATGTTTCAAACATTGCAGTTCGTTAATTATCCTGTAGTTTAGCTTTGGCGAAGAGTTCCATAAGATCTGGTAGGCTTGCTGGTGTGCTGGGCAATGCCGTAATGTTGGCAGTAGGTATTCTCGCTTTCCTGAATTTGCAGCAAGCGGTGTTTCATAAACACTGTCCAGCATCAGAGTACAAGAAAATTGATTATCGGTTGCATTTTGAGTCATCGGGAAAGTGTAATGTAGGACTGCATCAGCCAGTGTTATTTTCGTGGGGTTGAGGAATCATCAGACTGCTCCTTGTACAAGAAAATTATTATGCTTTATGTGTTTGTTAGAGCGTGAGAGTTACGTTTGACCATGCGGCTTATTAAAAAATCAATATATTTTGTTGTACTATGTTTATTACTAAAGAAACTTAGAATGTGATCTATAATTTTGTATGTTTGAACTAAATTTTAAATGCGACGAAGGGTCAAACATAACTAAAAAAGTTAAATGGTGATAACAATTTTGCAACAGGAGTACAATCTTTTGATCAGTTGGTATTGTATAATAGAATCCATACCAGTTTGAAAATGGTTTGAATTTTGAATATGATATCAGAGTTTTGTAAACCAAATCCTTTAGTTCAAGACAATATTAAAAATTTTGCTAAAATATTTTTCTTTGCTGTATCGTACAGAAGGAATTTGCTATATTCTAATGCTATAGAGGGAATTCTCTCTTTGTTCAAACATTCAACACGATAATGTTACATAGTTTCTTTTGTTTTCTATGGTTATCCAGGAATTTGTTATCTTATACCAGTGTTGTTGTCAGTTTGTGGCTCGCACATGGGGTTTCATGAGCAACCGAAGTCAGTGTATGCCGTGCTTCGTTACGAGTGAAAAGCAACAACTTTCATTGCCTAACTCATAATACCAGTTTGGATTTAACCTGTCCTTTGGGAAGATGGTTCAAGTGTGGCGCATATGTCCATCTTATTATTGGTTTTGTTGTGATTTGTCTTGTCTATCATGCTGTGCCATCACTTCTCCTTTTCTTTTCCCCAATTTCCTTTGCACATATTCCTTTTTCTGTCACTTTGTTGATTCTTAGCATTCATTTATGCTCTGATACTTCCAATATCAGTAATCATCGTATACAAAAGGAACCACCTTTTCTGTCTTTTAGAATCATGCTGTCCTGCCAATTTGCATCTCGTACAAGTAATAGTCAGCTTGATTACAGTCACGCAGCGAAGTTCTCTACCTTCGGCTGCTCTTTTTTTATTATTATTAAGATAAGAAGACATATGTGTGCGAGTGATTACTATATTGTAGATCTAATTAACAAGAAACGATATTTTCCCTCTTGTAAATGAGAAAATCCATCTATAAAACTGCTGTTTTTTGTTTCTCTACAAATGTATTTCTTGCTTGGCTAGATGAAGGAATTGGTTAATCAATTTCACAAACGACTGAAAAAAAATTCCAGGCATATGTCTTGTTTCAAATGTATTCTTGTTTCAACTTTTGGAGAATCTAGCAAAACAATTCAAAGTGGTAGTCTAAATTGCTGATTTTGATGTCCAAGCAAAACACTCAAACACTGATTTTGATGTCCAAAGAAGCTAAAAGCATATTACAAAAACTAACAGCCAAAAGCTAATAGGCAATTTTTATAAAACTATGTAAAAGCCCAAGCAAAAACACACATGCCCTGAATATTCTTCAGGCAAGCTGAACAAGCATTTCTAGTCTCTATGGCCAACAAATCAAGCAAACTACAGACGTGCTTGTTGAACCTGATTATATTGTTCATATTTTTGCACTAGATTCAGTGTGTTATACACTCGTTCCAATTTGCATATCAAATCTGATGTTGAGAGCTGCAATCACATCTAATTGAGAAAAAAAGGACTCCTGAACCACAGGAAGTTTAAGCAACTTAAAAGTACTGTTAAACTTCCTCCACTAGATAGTACTTCTTTAGTGCGACCAACCTGACGTCTATAACCAGAGCATCGGCTGTGTAGCAATCATCTGAGATGGTTGTAAATTTGAATGGTGGAACGACTGGAACATAGATCAAATTAATGTTTTGATTTTGATCTGTGCCACACCAACTACTAGACGCCACACCGCCCAATGAAATTTTTGATCAAATTTAAGAAACAGCTATTGAAGTTTCAAATCTACCATTACAATTAAAATGTCGGGTGGGCATATTGTTTGAACCTTCCGCCATTGGATCATAATTTAGTACATTAGAATCAGAATTGTACAACAAAAGCAGATAGGCAACTTATCAACTCTTATTTTGTCTTACAACTGTCAGCCCATCGCATATTTCTGTGTCCAGCTCCTGGCAGTGGACTCGTATTTCGCCCGATCAGTTTTGTACATGTGAGCAATCTCAGGAACCAATGGGTCATCTGGGTTTGGGTCCGTCAATAGAGAGCAAATTGACAGGAGTACCTGAATATGGAAGCATGTGAGAAAAATGTGATCGGAAAACTGATTTAGACAAAATGTTGAAACAATCATAGAGAGGTTACACTCCTATATGGGTATCAGTTCTCAGTGTAGGCTTGAACCAATTTGTTTGGAAGCACAGGAAAACAGAAGAATTCAATAACCTTAGAGACTGTCAACGCTGGGCTCCACTGTTCCTTCAAGATATCAAGACATATGCTCCCGTTACTGTTGATATTTGGATGGAAAACCTTGGTCTTGAATGCAACCTTCAATTACAGAGGTCGATCACAATATTACTTTTCACATTCGATTAGATACAGCATTGGCAGAACAAAAGCTAATACAGAGTATAAAATGCCATAAAATGCACCCCACAGAATGTATTCTTAGTTGTATACAATGAATTCTACAAGAAGCAGAAAAATGCAGTTCCATAGATAACTAAAACACCATTTGCTTCCACTGTGATACAGAACACATAGCCCATTTAGGACATAAAACGTGTCCAACTTGGTGTAGCAGAATTAGAAGATTAGATCAATGGAAAACAGTGGGCACACAAATAGAAAACAGATGAAATTCAAACAAACAATATCTTACATATGCACTCTTATATAATGCATAAATGTATAGAAACAAACAAATGAAACCATGTATAAGATACGTTCACATACCTTGGGTGGTTTGAATGGGTAATCCGGGGGAAATGAATAGTGACCAAAAAGACGCCACCTGCATATGGGCTATCTGATGGACCCATGATGGTCGCTTGCCAATGAAACATGTCTTCTGCCACTGGGCCTGTTAATGTTCCAACAGAAGCATGCTTTAGTTGATGAAATTCCTTGTTCAAAAAAGAAAAATGTCATAGATGAAATTCAAACTTGAATTGAAATTTTCAGACAATCAGGCAATTCGTAAGGACATATAAGAATCACAGGAGAATGCTGTAGTGCACTCACAGAGTCACAGTCTCACATGGTTTCATGCTCACATACTTAGACTACCATGGGCCATGGCGGCTTCTATAAGTACAGTAGATATCTCGCCTACTCACTCAGTGCGATTTCAGTGAAATGACTCTGAATTACGCACAATAGTTCTCAGGAAACTAGCACTGAATTACGCTTCAGCACTGTAACCAACATGCCGGATAGTTACAGGTGAATGCTTCCGAGTGACCACAAAAAAGGGCAGGCATCTCGACAGATACGACCAACAGGCACAAGCGGGATGTCAGCCCACTCTTTACAAATTGCAGAAGCAGCTCAAGGTAATTTCCCAATTTTCACTAGCGCTTATACTGGCGACCCACCACACTGACCAGTGACCACCAGCCAAGCACTTGCACCAGAGTAGATTACAATTTTAGAGCTACTGAGACTATTTTTGACCATTTGAACATCAAATTTAACATATAATTTATATAGTTGGCACTACCCTTGCGTTAGTTCAGGCTTCGCCACTGACACTGACAATAGTAGCAACGCACATCATTCAAATTTTTTTGGCATAGATTACGGCCGTCCTAATGGATCCACATATAGATCTAGCCGCGATCCAACGGAGGAACAGCTCGTCACATAGACAAACTAGAAATACTCGTGCACGTTCGCCACAGAAACTTCGAAAATGTAAGTAAATGCAGCAGTAGCAGGCTAGCGGCTGTATGAAGACGCGAAATTACCGGCGCTGCAGGAGGTGGGCGGATCCTTCTGCAGGTCCTTGAGCTCCTTGAGGATCCGCTTCGACGCCATCGGCCTCCCTTTCTCCCTTACCTCTCTCTTGCAGCGCGCAAGCAAACAACTACTGAAGCGCGCCTTGCCTGCACAAATCGAGCACAACACGAACTAATCCGATGGAGGAAGAGGAAGGAGATTGCGAGCGGAGTTGGAGGCGTATAAAAGGGGCGCGGGGTCAGGGTTGGGGTGGCGTGGAAGCGAAGGAGATTGGTGGTGGAAGAAGCTGGGGCGTTCTGGAACCTTCGCGAGGCACACGGTTTGGCTTCGGTTGGAATTTGATTTGGGCTACGATTTGCGGAGCTAAAGCCATCCTCGAGCGTTGGCGTTGCCCTTTCGTGCCGTCCGAGCGAGATCCAACGCTTCTCGTTTTCCTTAGGACCCGTTTGGTTTCCCCGACTAAAACGAAACTGACTAAATTTTAGTCAGTCTGGGGACTAAAATGCCAAACGACATGACTAGAATCTGCCTAAAAATTTTTAGTCACGCTAGACACCGAAGGGGTCCTAAAACGGACTAAAGTGAAAAGTTTCCACCGCTGCCCCTCGCGTCTGTTTCTTCCCGAACCATCCACCCGAGCGACGCATCCTCTCGAGTCCTGAGCGCCGCCGCTCCACAGAATCGTTGCGCCACCGCGTGCTGCAGGATTCGCCACCGCCGCCGGCTCCAGTGACGCGCCCCCGCCCTTCGTCGCAGAGGCGCCGCCACCCTTCGCCGCGGTTACGCCCCCGCCCTCAGGCCGCTCCAGCGACGCGCCCCCGCCCTGCGTCGTCGAGGCGCTGCCGCCGTCCTCGTTCTCTGCATCCATGGCAGCAGCGCCGTTCCTTTGCAAGCTCCGCCCTGGAACAGCAACCTTTTGACTAGGCCAAAACTAGGCACGCAAGCGTTGCCCCATGTGTCATCGTCGCTGCTCCGTTGTTGCTAGGTGCTGCAATGCTTGGCCTGGCTCGGCTCTAGCTGCCTGCACCCACACCCATGCCAGCCAGTTTATTGCATGGCAGTTGCAAAGGCGAACCGTCTTTGCACGGGTTCGGGTAGGCTTTCGGCCGGGGCAGGGAAAGAGAGCAACGGCACTGGCTCAAATCCAAGGCAGAGGCTTGATGCCATTGGGCTTGCCTTTCTTCTTTCTCCAGCCAGAGCGATGTAGTAGTACTCCTAGAGAGAGAGAGAGTGTGTACTCCTATGTAGGGCACTGTACTCCGTAGGAGGAGAGAAGGCCTTTTTAATGACATGTCCTATATTACAATATATGGAATATAGACTATTTTTGTGTTTGTAATTGATATGTATCACTTAGGGCTATTTTGGTCTTTTTACAACTCATTTATTTAGGTTTAGTCACTTTTAGTCATGTTAACCAAACAGGGGTGACTAAAATTTAGTCACCCCTTTTAGTCACTTTGATTTTAGTCATTAGGAACCAAACGGTACCTTAGTTAGAAGAACCACCGGTCAATGGTCGTGTTTGACGCGTTGGCTGCTCGGCTGACTATAGAAAGTCAGTTTGGTTTGTGTCATCTGCCGAATGATGGCATCAGGTTCAACAACTACCAGCTCCAGGGCCGTCTCTGTATTTGGGGCCCCGGTGCCAAATGAGACATGGAGCCCTAAAATTTAAAATATATTTGTATTTAACTGTATACTTCAGTATAAAATATTTTTCATAATACTTAGGAATATATCAAATATAAATGTTAAAAGAGTAAAGGTATTCAATATTCCATAAAAAAACTGACCTTATTTGCTAGCTGACCTTTCCTCAAGCCCATTCCCCAATAATTTGAAACAAACACAAAATACTTAATGTATGACGTAGCAAAAAATTTTTAGATAATTTATCTTCAAGGTTATGCAAATACAGAATCAGCTTCCGCAGCAGGCCTGGCAACCAACAAGGTCGCGACCTGAAGCTTGAAAGAACAAGAACGTGCGGCGGCAGCTACGATTCTAGTGAAAACCATTGAACATAAGCGAGGTTGTCTACGTTTTGCTTGTTTTTAGGCTGGGTCTTGGACTTTTACTCAGTGTAAATTGCAAATTGGGGATCCCAAATTTTTGGGGACCCTGTTCCGTCGCCCACCATGTCCGGCCTGACCAGCTCGATAATGTGTCATGGATTCATACTTATGCAATGGCGCTGTACACTTGTACCTTTAACTCTCTTTGGTTAATACTTCGATAGTCAAGATTTCTCAAATTTGTTCTAGCTAGTACTAGCAGGCCCGTCCCTTAGCAGGGACATACCGATTCTTTTCTAATGTAAAAATAGCTTGATGACCATTTCAATATGTATACCACTGCCACTATCCCGCTTATTGCTTGATGTTTTATACTGTACTTATCTTGAACACTGTTCAACATTCATATACCATTACCTCATCCTCATCGAGTACTCTACACAAATTCAATTATATTTGTCCAAGTTATACAAAAAAAAAAACGCTTATCCTCATCTTTTTTAATTTAGAGCTACAATGAAAAAGCTGATGTACCTGATAAATCTCTAGGGTTTGATACAACTCAATACCAAGATTCAAAGCTGCCTTTTTCATGCGTTAAACCATAAGTGAGGGTAGAGTTAGCTATCAACAACAAATTGAATATTTGAATATATAGCCCTACATCTGAAGCCTCCAAATAAAATCATAATAAGATATGAAGCTACATTTCGAAGTTGTCAGCTAATAATCACTTTTCACAGTCCAATCCTAATTTAGTTTCAAAACAAAAAAGGATTTCAGTTTCTGGATTCAAATTGTCTATGTCGGTGCATGACTAAAACAGCACGTCTCAATCATACAGGTTCTCACACCGAAGGCTGTCATCATACAGTTTTTTGGTCACTCCAGACAAAGTTAGCAACACACCACAATTCTAGGGTTGTTTTATGGTTAATTCGGCTCGCAGATGAAGCACCCCATCAATGAAGAAGAGGCTGTCATCAGCCATAAATGATGGCCATGGAATCGCAAAGAGATTCCTGTACCCAACTGCCTTCCCACCGGTAAAGGTATAGTAGCCCTTGTATTTGCTAACAAACTCTCCTGATGGCCTTGTTCTTGCAGCAAACTCATAATCTACGGTAACACTTGTTGAGCCTTTCTCTTGCATCCCTAGGAAGAGGCCGAAACAATGGAAGGCACTTTGTTGATCCATATTACAGTGTGCCGAGAGGAAGAAACCTTGTCCAGCTAGGTGGAATGCTTGTGAGTATATCCTTCCAGATGGAAAAAGTCTGCTGCACTCCTCTCGCTTCAGGTCCAAGTATGCTATGCATTGTGGATAAGGTCGGTCAAACTCCACCACCTTGAGTGGGCGATATTTGTAAGCTCGCTCAGCATATTTACGACAGGTCATCACATCTGCAGCGAGAGCACGCTGCCGATGTGGTGCGTCAGCTTTGTAAAGAAGTGCCTCTGTGACACACTTTGTCGCTTGCTCATGCTCCAGATCATTACATGCAAGGACCTTCCGCAACTTTCTGCAGGTCATATGGCAGAATCGAACAAGGGGCAGCAAGCGAGCCCCCAAGATTTCACGCCTTTCCTCCAATTTCGGGTATTGAGCACGCGCCCACTTGATCACAAAGTCGTAGATAGCGTCCTCTGATGCTACCTGAAGATCATTGCTCCACAGGATGGCTTCAATTCCAGCAAGCGGAATGTTCATTGCTTCATCTTGAAACCTGAAAAGAGGAAGCACTCCTTGAGTGCACCATGCAGCAACAGTAACTTACTTGCTGGTTTATTCAAAAGAAACTACTCACTTAGTCAAATCCTTGTATTTGTTGGCAAGAAATTCCTTGGCAGCATCAGTCAGTGGCTGCACAGCGGTAGCCATTGAAATGCTGGAGGGGAGATCCAGATAAAGAAGTGCAGACTCTGTGGTCATAGGCAAACTTCTAAGCAATTGACTGCAGTGCCTCATACACGAAACAACCTCAAACTTGTCCGCAATCATCAAGATATCTAGCAGAAGGGTTGGCTGATTTGTCGTCAACTTTCCACTATACATAAAGCTTAAAAGCTCCATGAGGGCATTTTCCTCTGTCCAAAGTACAAATACAATTATCAGACAAAAATTTAACTGTTGAGTGTTGACTCTGAATGAAACAGAACAGCACTATCTTCTTGTTGTAAATTATTAGAATTTTATGCTAATCCTACGAACCTAAATTCCTAAATTCTTGTGATAATATACTACGAAGCACAATGATATAGATATTAAACAATAAGCCTGGTGAAAAAATAAGAAAAACAATCCAAGTGTATACTTCATTTCTTATCATTTTCGTAATCACAGATTTATGTCAGAACAGGTAGAAATTTAGATTTTGGCAAGAAAAATCAAATAATTAACACGAGTGTACTGCAGCTCTTGTATTACCTGAAGCAGTTATTCTAAGAGTTGCATGTCTCTGGTCAGACTCTTTCATGCCATTTGAGAAAAGCTAGCAAAAAGAACAAAGATAATAAGCCCTCTAACTGAACCATGATTAAAGTACTTAATTACTGCCCCTATCCAGAATATAAGCATATCTGGCTATGAATCTCAACATGTGTTTGCCCAGATACAAGCCAGAAATGCTTATATCCTAGGATGGATGCAGTAATGCATTTCAGAAAAGTAAAAAAAAATACCTTGTAAAAGAAAGGGCTTTTTGCAGCAAGAATTGCAGAACTAATGTAGATGGATTTTACTCTCAGAACTTGAGTACACTCCATACTCCAGGATGAGTCACTGCTTTCTCCATCCTCACCTAGCAAAGAGAAGGTCCACCACAATGAACGAATGGCAATCAGGAAAAGAACAAAACAGCGCACAAGCATCACAAGATGAGTATTGTGCTCTTAATAACCCTTTAAAATTTAATTTAGATCGTTTTAGGTCAATTGCAACACCCATGACTTCTACACAGGCAAGTAGGGTTTTATGCTTCTATGAGATATGCAAATGGAGAATAAAATATGATAAATCAATATCAGATACGCCACACAAATAATGAATTCATCTCTTCTGCAATAAACTGCTCACAACAATCTAATAAATACTTAATATCCAGCATATTACAGTTATTTGTGATGACAACTTATTGAACAAGGTGGTTAACGCAGTGCAGAGTAAAAGTGAAAAAAGTATCTATCACCAGAAGCCTTAAAGATGTAATGAGTTACAAACTTGATAATGGTGTAGGAAATTTACTGAGTGTACATATCTTCTATTTCCTGTACACATAAAACTAAAATGGCAAGCAAGATTTAGTTGCACTGACCATCATTACCAGTATCAGGCGGAGATTCTTCTATCATAGCTACAGCCTCCTCATTCCCTTCCTCATAGGCATCACACTCCTCTGCTTCAACTTTGCAGTTTGTTGAGCCTGATGTATATTTTCCAGATTCTAGAGCCACGACAGTAGTAAAAAGCTTCTCAGCATGAGATATTACATACAATTTAGCAAAGTCGATAATCATAGAGCATGCAAAACAATGACGGAAAATAACGGAAACAAAGTGCAAGGCACAGCAGAAACTAATGTGACACTGAAGACCAATATCCAACCAGGGCATTCTAAATAACATGTAAAATCAATAGGTAAGGAAATGAACCACCCCCTTAGGGGAGAAGGATGGCTTGTTAGTGTGTATCCCATTGGGAATTGGAGTCAGAAAACCTATATATTCTAGTAAGCGTGATAGCAGTATAGCACACATTCTGAAATGACATATCGCCTTCATATCACATGACCACTGAATTCACAGTGGAATAAGATCCTACCATTACAGTTGAATAAAAAAAAAACAAGCATGCGTTGGGCCAAATCACCCTCACTATCCGCCCCAATTTCACTATTTCAGGCCAACTTTTCAGAGTCAGACAGCTCTGAATGAAATACAACCTAAATTCCCACCGTGACAACTGAATGTTTGAAAGTGAATAATACTCCCAAATTTCGCAGTTTCAATTAAAAGGTAAAGTGCCTTCAGGACCCTTAAGGCCGAAGGCTTGGACACCTAAAGCCCCAACACACCGTCAGGTCAAATCAAGTCGCCTCAAAAGGCAACAGGTTCCTTTCCCCTACCCAAAGCATGGACAAAAAATTCAAACAACGACTGCCCTTCCACCAATCCCCGAAATCGCAAGGCTACGGAACGGAACAGGAGAGAAATCTGTGCCTCACCTTTCCCGCGGCGGAGCTCCTCCCGGCGGCGCTTGCGGTGGCGCGCCCAGTCGGCGAGCGAGGAGCAACCCTCCCCGGCAGCGCCCTTGGCACCTGGCGCGTCGTCCCCGGCGACGATCTCGATCCGCAGCACGCGGTCGGAGAAGTTGACCGAGTTGAAGGCGAACTCGAAGCTCGGGCCGCCGCTCGCCCGTGAGAAGTCCGGGTCCATCGCCGCCTCCCTTTCCTCCTTCGGCAGCTCTAATAAAACAAGCGCCTCGCCCCGCCCTGTCTCACCGCCGAACCAGAGATGCCGCGGCCATCGCCGTGCTCGCAGGAGCTTGAGAAGACCCTAACCCTAGAGAAGCTTCATTGCTTCAAGAAGGATGTGCCGATGCGGGGAGCGCGAGGTAGCCGAAGGGAGGGGAGGAGAGAACGAGGGGGAGAACAAACGGAGGAAGCTGAGCTCCGAGGGATGGCGTCGTAATAAGAGGAGTTCGAGGGGGAGTAATATAATTGTGTGAGAAGAAGAAAAAGAGACAGCTTAACAACGCGGCGTGAATTCGTACCACCTGTTGGGGTAGAAGCGGATAAATACACTACGGATGCATCTGGCCCACTTATTGGGACCCATGAGTCAGTGGCGTACGATCAGCAATCCACATGTCGAAGGATTGTCTGTGATACTACCTTTCTTTCGAGTTGGATTTTTTTTTTGATAATTGGTCTTTCGAGTCGGATTGGGTTCGGGAAGAAAATGATTGGGAAAAGTTGCTTTGATTTAATAAAATTATGATTCAATTTATTTTTAAAATAATTTAAGTCGGTTGAAAAATAACCTTTATTGAATGCTTCATTATCGTTTCACGATGTAAAAGTTCAACCTGAAGTTCAACTTGCATAATAAAATAGATATAACTAGATTAAACCCCGCGCGATGCTGCGGGAGTGTGTATTACAACCGCCAAGTGATGAATATATGCCCCAAGAAGTGAAATTAAAAGAGAAACATGCAATCATGAGATCAAATGTGCAGAACATGTAAATTGGATCTAATAACTTGAGCAATATTTCTTTTGTTCCTGTTGCTATCCTTATGGACACGGAAACTCAAATATTAAAAAGAAATTATGTTGATTGTTTTTTTATGTGGACATTTACTGTCATTGTGCATATTGTAATCCTCATAAACATATCAGCTCTTTACGAAGACATATGGGTTCTTTACGTAGCCATGGGCACATGCATAAATACCGGTGAATTTGCATCATTCCTCCTCAAGCCTCGTGCAGAGCATCAAAACGGTATTATAAGTGGCTTGCAATCTATTAATTGAGTGCTACGAACCAACAAATAATTTTAATCTATACAATCCATTATTCATTCAACGGTTAAAATTAATTGAGATGATTTGGCACAATGTGGATTGAGAGAAATATTCATTAGTTTATGAGGATCCAATGGCAAGAATACCACAAAAAATGATGTTAATCTATACCATCCGTTCTTTATCCAACGGTTAAAATTAATGGAGATGATGTGGCGCAACGTGGATGGAGAGAAATAGTCCTTAAGACATGTTAGTGGGTTGCATCTTTTATATATAAGTAGATAAGATAACTAATGTTAAAATAATTGTAACATAGTGAGCATGGGAACTCATCGGAGATAAAGATGATACAGATAACTTCTCGAGTTTTAATGAATCATTTTTTATTTTTCTTCGGGGCTTTCTTTGTTTTGTGAGGAATGTAATCTACTTCTAGCCTATGTTAGCAAAAATAGATAAATAAATGTAACGTATATTATTAGACTCTTCTCATAGTCTAATAGCAATTGATGATGCATATATTTAAATAATATTATATATAATACTTACATAGGATATTACATTTCTATTATTATGTGAAATTTGAGCTTCAAATTCATCTTGTATGTCACAAGGCAAAATGATAACATTTGATTGGGGGTATATGGTGCAATAGAACCTTAATTATTTAGGAAATTAAATCAAAGCAAAATTTTGTTAGGGAGGTTAAACAAACAAAATGAATTGTTTAGAGAAGTGAAATGCATTTTTTTAAAAATGATTTGTTGGTTGAAGATTGTTTGTATGATTGTTTATAGGATTACATAGGTAGGGATAATACATTTTTCAGTAAAAAATGCAAATAAAATGACTTCAATCAAATACCCATGATGAATCTAAGCCCCAACGCAAGGAAGTTTCAGAATTAGTGATTATCAACTTGAGTAAGTTTAAAACTCTATCGAGAAAGACCTCAGCAGGCTGAACTCGAATTTAGTACTATGGTTCCCTAAACTTTTCAAAGATCTAATCATGGAAAGCCAAGTAGATGCGGACAGTGATTCAGAGTCATAACGTGTGTTTATTTAACATGATGGGTTATTCTGTAACCAAAATAATCACTCTCAAATTTTTATTGATGACGTTAGAAAAAACTTTCTTCTGTGGATTTTGCATTACTTAGTCGTTTGTCTATTTCAGAAAGTGCTTAATTGTCTTGTCGTTTACCATCCACATTCTCCATGCCATTGTTATGTGTTCCTTTTATCATTGCTGATTACAAGATTTTCGTTATGCCGTTGATGATAACATTTCTTTTTTTTTGGGCTATTTTGCTTCAAAACATATCAGTTGTATCCTTATATTTTTCAGTTATTGAGAAAATAGATGATATCTGAAGCGGTTTCGTTGTTGCATTGTCATGCATGGAAGATATTTTGGTCATCCTGTCACAATAGACATTCTTTTCTTCGTCTAACACGGCTAACGGTGACGACAGTCGACAGCAGAAGCAAATAGAAAAAGAAGAATCCAAAGGTCATACTACTAATTTAGAAAAATTAGACATAATGAAGACGCCTTTTTCCTAAAAAAAGAATGAGTGGTTTCTTTTTTTACTTTACGGATTTAACAGTTGATCAAACTATATAACTTTGTGTCACACATAATGTTTAATGAAGATTGTATTGTTTTCAGCAGGCCACACAAGTAGAATTGTTATAATCTTATTTTGAATACCGTCACTGATGTTTAAATTGTTTCCTATTTGTATAAACTATGATGGCATGGATTCAGTATTTATTTACTTACTGCAACAACAACAAAAAAAGAAGAAGATCGGGCGAGTATATTTTCATATTTTTGTAGATGCTGGATGCATGGCGCATGCATTCAATTTTCACACGATTCTCTTCCTGCATTCAAGGGACATGTTTAAGAATGTACTTATATTATGCATGGCATATGTATTTACGGAATGGCTATAACTGCTAGGCACGACTCCGTGTCACGATCACAGTTCCGCCTATCTGCTTGCTTAGGTAAATACAAGTACCGTTTGATGTGATTAACGTCGTGATGCACGCAGTATTGTTTTTCTGGTCGTAAGAATCTGTATATGTCGTGTGTATAGCAACACCCATGTATTTAATATACTCGTGTTGTCCTAACACGACAACAATTCCAAGAATGGAGGAGTAAGAAGGTATTTATATTGTGCATTAAGTACGAAGTCAGGGGCAAAAGTTATCTATCGATTTTTCTAAAAAAAAGTCTAATATCCCTTTCTTGGATCATTGAGCATGTAAATTTCTGAGATTTTTAAGTCACCATGTTCTTTATTTTCAAATGCTCATGTATTTCTCAACTAAGGAAAGAAATAACTAGAAGTTAAATGATCCTTCAACTTAATTTGATCCATGACACAAGGTTGATGTTGTTAGATTAATTCGAAAAAGATGACTATAAACTTACTCCATATCAAAATTGTTGTCGCCATACGTTTGACCATTTGTATTATTAAAAAAACTAAAAAAGTCCATTTTATTCTCCGAACAATCCACTTTGTCTAAATTATACCCCGAACAAAATAATCAAGCTTAAAATATGACATATAATTTTAATATTTAAATAAATATTTTTAATAAGATGAATAGTTAAGCGTAACAAAAAAGTCAATCAGGACTAGAATTTTGGAATGGAGGGAGTATATAATTATTTTAATAGAGGTAGTATATAATTATTTCCACTGGGGGTGGGATCAGAGCAAGTAAATCAACTTTCAACTTAAAGTCCCCGGAAAAAGGGTCCTTGAACTGAGCTTTTTCAATCAAACTATAAAAACTTCGATCCTTTCTGTCGCATAGGTAACCCATGAAGAACACGGAATTGTTAGTCTCTTCCAACAAAGTCAACCGGCCATTACTACGACAGTACAGTGAATTTGTCATTGAACAAACTCATACAGTACTACTTCTGCTTTCAGTTTTCTCTTCATTCGCTCCAAAAAGATTCTTGCACGGCATTTTCTTTATGGCTAAATCTGAGGTGTAGCAGTACTACGGGCCTTGGATGCCGATCTACTAGTAGCAATCATGCCCCAAGCTGTAGATTTCGATCTACCAACCGTACTAGTAGAACTACAAGAAAAAAAAAGCGCAGTGTACTACCTGAACAATGAAAACCATCACTGCAGACAAGGTATAATGCCCTGCAGATTGGGACTCGGAAACTATACTCCATGTGAATGATTTGTTGCAATTTTTCTTTCAGCTCCATGGTCCACATTTTTTTTTTTTGGGGGGGGGAGAGATTTGTTGCATAGAGAAAATATTAGTAGCAAGTGAAAATAGCAGTATTTGCCTGTGAGACAAAAGTGAAAATTACACTATTACTAAAGAAGACAATTACACAAACTATACAAAAATTACAGCATTTGACGACCAAAGTTCATCTCTGTTTCAGTTCTACCTGAACAGTTCGTCAGCACATGAATCCTACAACGAAACTCTACTACACATGTGGCTAGAGCTATAAAGGATTCACATAATCTGCAACTTCACAGGATCTAACACCTGGAATCCATTGAACAGGTGAATAAGTCAGATATCTTACAAATGCAATGTCATGTTGCATGGAACGAAATCATGGGTTATCAACACAGCATGAGCTCATGCATTCTCATTTCCTTCTTGTGCTGACCAAGCAGTACATGTGATTGACTGTTCTCATATCCTCCTTGTGCTGATCAATGGGAATACCGATGCACTCATTCGAGCATGCTGCCCCTCTAACCTTGCTTGCAGCAGTTTTGCCTTAAGCGTATTCGCCTTTGCGCCTTGCACCTGATGTGCTGGGGATTCAGAAATTTCGTAGTCCGACAATTTTCCTTCGTTATTCAGTTGACGTGCTGGACCATGCACGTCACGAAGATCCCGTGACGTAGTGTATTCACACAGCTGATTTGTCCTGGAGTAGTTTAACTGTTGCCCTAGATATGCATGTCGAGGAGCCTCTGTTTTGATCTTCAACAGGTCATCACGTAATCGTCTAGAAACTTGAGTCATAACAGTTTCATTCTGTTCTTCTAAAGGGGAAATGACAGCATCATTGTGTGAGTTAATTTCTGGTGTCGACGCGATAAATTGTTGTCGCAATGCTAGATCTTGCCTTATCTTTCTTTGAGCAAGGTGGTGCATTTGACATTGGTGAACCTTCAACTGAAACGCCATTGGAATATTCCAGTCTTCTCATTGGTGAATGCTTGCAGCTTGTGACCCTCTGTCGAGTTCCTGCAAGCTCATGATTCCTACTCACACTTCCATGCATATTTAGTTCAAAGCACTGCAAGTCACTGGCAACAGAACTGCCATCATCATCTTCAGCTAACCGAGGAGCACTAGTGGCTCCGTTCAGGGGGACAGACTCCAGGGACTGCCTGCAAAAACTTGCATCTCGCTTTTCATTAACAATGTGCAAGTTATCATTTTTGGAGTTAGTCGACCTTTTAGCACGACGGAGGAAACTATGTATCTCACCGCTCAGCCGCTCTGTAATTGAGATCCTCCCTGCAGAATCATACCCCACAGCATTTTGCATCTGCATTCGTTCATCGAGCCATGCTTCAGAAAAATGAACTATTGACTTATCAAACTTGTGGTCATACTCCTTTACACGCTTTTGCTGAAACACCCTGACTTCTTCTTCATAGTTTTTAATTCCTTTTGCAAACTCATCACAAAGATCTTCCAACAGACAGGTTACCTTCTTTTCTTTCTCCAGATCCTTCACAGCCTTTACAAATGCTGACTTCATATCAGATAACTCTTTGCCTAGCTTCCTATGGAGGGTCTCAGAATGTTTTCTCAAATGTTTCTCATCTTCAAGCTCCTCTTGAAGTGAACGAAGGGATGCCTTCATCTTCTCTTGCTCCTTGTTTCTCCGAGACATTTTATCTTCAGTGACTTGCCTGGCAAGAGAATCAATATCATGGTGATATCGTTGCCTCTCTTGCATAAGTTCTTGAATGCATGCCTGAGCATGTTGTAGCTCACGTTTCAGTCCCTTCATTGCTGACACATCAGCTGCATGCTGTTCCTCCAAGCTCCAAATTCGATTAAGAACTTTCAAAAGCTCAGTTGACGTTTTAAGATCATAACCTGCCTGCCTAGATCTAGCTTTAAAATCCAGTGAGCGAGTTGGGCTGACAAGGTTTACTGTTGATGCCTGTTAAATAAACAACAGATTTTAAGAAAATAAATGTTGATTCAAAAATGTTTCAAGTTGTAGAACTCTAAACTGATAGTAATATGCAATGACATCACAGGTTATACAATAAAACTAGCATACTACACAAATAGATTGCTTGAAATTGTCCGGTACAATGTGGTAAATGAGTTTCTATACATATAAGCTCAGATAGAAGAGAGGCACATGTCAGGAAAACCAGTTAATCAGTTATTGATGCCTTATACAAAGCACTGATCTAAGAAAAGATAATCGTGAAAACAAATGTATACGTACCCCAACTGAGCTGGTGTAACTTGCAGGAGAAAGAGGCTGTCTGGAGTGACATCTTTCTTCATGTAACTTATCATGCTCCACAGATGAAGCCACATGATGTGCTCCACGAGTACCTGAACTCCGTGGCTGAAATACGACCCAAAAAAAACTAGTGAACACAAGTATGCATGGCTTTGTGATATAATACAACCTAAAACGGTAACATTCACAGATGAAACAAAGATTGACACCCAGACCCATAAGGAAAGTAAAAATCAGAGAGGATGTGGTATTGGCAAAGCAACAAAATGTCCTAGTATTAGGTGCCTACAGCCAAAAACATCACTGAAATTGCTATTAGGAAACATAATGTTATAGATATAATGTGTTTTCTAAAGCATCGTCCAAATTGCAACGCCCAGTCTGCAGAAACAAATGTACAGTAAAGATAGGATGATGCCGTGGTATCCTTATTGAACTAAATTGAGCATTTTGAGAATGTAGAGCATGGCATCAAAACTAAATAAAAAAGTTAAACGAGCATAAAAGTGCATGTTGCAAGTATTTATCACCTTCTGTGCAGCTTTTCCTATAAACTTGTAAGGTATTTGAAGTTGCAATCACCACATGTTATAAGCATATATACTACCAGTTTAGTCCGTAAATTCTTTGTAATATTTTGTTTTATTCAACTGACACAGGGTTCTCCCATTAATTATTGGTCGAAAGAAACGAAGAAAACATCAAACAGAGACATGCTAAATATCCTATGATCATTATGCAGTTTGGCAAAATAGAATTTGGGATTAGGGGAAGAATTGGAAAAGAAAAACCGTCACCATATGGATGCAATTAGGAAATACACGACAGATAATCAGATTTTATACCAGAAGGATGCAAACTTGTTGAGGAAAGCGCGTCAGCAATACACATCGGATACAAGTTCTGACGTTCGCATTGAAGGCACAACAAGTGCATTCAGGGAGGTCATTATTGGTCCAAATAGCATGACGTCCGAGCCTTTTGTTTTGGTATTCATTAGCATAAAATGAAATTTATTAACTAAGTTCTGACGTTAATTGATTTTTTTATCACTTTACTCGTCTATAGCTGTTTATTGCTACCCAGAACAATGCTTAAGCAACAGAAGCCGAAATAATAACTACTTATGGTACTATGCCCTGGTCATCTACAGATTCACTATCTGTCCACAACCAGTTCATAAGTCAAATAAGTACTGGCAAATAGTAAAGGGAAGGGTCGTACATACAACGCTACTATCACAAAACTAGGATTCGGTGTTTATTGCGTATTACTTCTGGCCCCGATTCAATAAAGGTAGGTGGAGGAGTAAAACGTATCCTTCAAGTTACAATAGTGCACTGAAGAAAGAAATGCAGAACTTAGTGATAATGAAGTAATGAACCGAAGATGATTTAAGTTGTGCAGCCTGGTGCCTTTGAACACTAAAAGATGTCTGGTTCGAAAAAGAAAAGGATAAAAGGCAATCTTAATTAACGGCACTGGTAAACCGATCATTTTATCGTAGGAGGATACAAACAATTATCTCCAAATCCAGCAAAAGATGTGACTAAAACGCGAAGCTGCTTGTGTAATCTGACGCGAGATCAAACGGCGTAATCTATCGAAAGGACTGAACAAAAAGATGGAAAGAAAAGGCAATGAGCACATGACGTTCGTAAATTAACAATCAACGTCATCATGTTGACCGGGAAAAAAAAGCGACGCCGCCAGCAGCAAGGAGCGCTTACCCGATCCGCATCAACGCCCGCTTCGTCACCTGTAGGCGACCTCCGGCCGCGCCGACGGATCCGGCGGCCCGCGCCGGCGACCCGGATGACGTCCTGGATCTCCCACAGGGTGGCGCCCAGCTGCCGCGCCGACGCCGCCGGCGCGCCGCCCCTCTTCCCCGCTTCGGCCGCCGCCGCCACCGCTTCCTCCGCCTCCGTTCGCGGCGGCGAGGCCTCGAGCTTCCAGGACGGCGACGGCGTGGCGCGCCCGGCCTTCCGCCGCGCCCGCGCCGCCGCGAGCCCGCGGCGCAGCGGCTCCTCCTCCGCGCGGCTGCGGGAGGTCGCCGGGGTAGTGCCGCCGTCCTCCGGTTCCTGTGGCGGCTCCGCGGCGGCCTCGCGGGTAGGGCTCCGCGAGACCCTGCCGCCGACGGCCTTGAGTCCCGGCTCGCCGCCTCCGCCGACGCCTAGGCATTTCAGAACCGCGGCGGCCGCGGCGGCAGGGGCTGGCTCCACTTCCATTGCCGGTGCTCCGGCTCTGCGATCTCGGGCGGGTGTGCTCCCCCTTGCAGTGCCGCCCCGCTTTTTCTATCTCTTCTTCTCTGACTATTGAGCCATCATGCTCTGCACTCCCAGCTTCGCTTCGCTTCCTTGTGCTGTCCCCTTGTGTACAGTGCGAATCTGTATCTGCTCAGTTCCCAGACGCGCATTGCGGCCCCGGAAGAGAGAGAGAGAGAGAGAGAGAGAGAGGTGGCGGAGGTGAATGAGTGAAGGGCGAGCCGTGGGAGAGGTGGGTGGCGACTGGTAAACGGGGCCGCGCAGTCAGTGAAAGAATAGAGAATCGTGCTTCGTCATGAGCATGTGCCAGGTACACACCCAAGAATATCACTCACCCCCTTTCCCCCTAACAAAAGAACATCACTCCCTTTTTTCTCTTTTATAAAAAGGGAGTACTGTATATATAAAAGGGCAATAACATGCTACTCATGCACCAAAAATTGCAGACGGACTGAGAAGCAGATTTCGGGGGAGTGAGGAGAGGAGTAGTGTGCGGAGTAGGATAGAAGCAACCGTGGTGCCTACTTTGCCGTGTGTCTCTTTTGGGGTTAAAGTTTAGTCAGCTAACTTTAACCTTTTAGACTACATATTCGTTTCCTTGAGGCTAAAACTTTTACCCTTTAACCCATTTAGTCTCTTTAGCCCATAAAACGAACACCCCTAGTAAGGAGATTGAGCAACGTCAACGATATAATACGCCTCTTCATCGTCTATACTAGTACTACTAAGCATCATACTTTCAAGTTATTTGTAGGCATACATGAACGAAAATCAAGCAAAAGGGTGTGTTTGTTTCCAGGTATATAATTTTTAGAGGGGTCAAATCAAAGAGAATTTTATCATTTTGGAGTACTAAATAAAGTCTAATCTCGAAACTAATTACAGACCTCCTATCTAATTCACGAGACGAATCCAACGAGGGTAATTATGGTGTTATTAGAAGATGTTTACTGTAGCATCATTGTAGCAAAACATAGATTAATTAGGATCATTAGATTCGTCTCGCAAATTAGAGGAGGTCGTGACATAGGTTTTGTCATTAAATTAATAAAAGTACTACTAAATAGTAAGATTCTCTTTGATGTGATGGGTATAATTTTTAGAAGGCAGGAAATAAACAGGGCCTTATTACACGTTCTGTCAATGTGCAAGTTCCAAAGGTACTGTTGCGTTAAGGATGAGAATATAGAGCCATGCACGGAACGTGTCGCTGCGTTGCAGGGCGCAGCGGCGCTCGACAGCACGACGCCGACCCATCCCGTCATAGCTTTTTCCTTTCCGCACTACTACCTCCGTCAAAAAATATAAACATTTCTTGATTTTTAAATGTTACGTTTGATTACTCGTCTTATTTAAAATATTTATTTATTTTGTTAGAATTTATTTTATTTCTAGATATATTTAAACTATATCTTCTTTATTTTTTATATTTATATAAATATTTTGAATAAGACGAAAGTAGCAACAGAAAATCTGCCCGTTGGAGACAAATTCCGTGCTCTGGCGCCCTCCAGCTGCATGAGGTGCATCCATCGAAATCGAAATCACTCCTTCCCTGGAAGCATTTTGCTGCGACGCGCGGCGTCGAGAGCGGACGGGACGAGTAATGGCTCGTACGGCACCGGGAGAATCCAAGGAAAACTGAGGGTACAGGTTGGTGGAATAATTCAACCCTTACGTAATGGATCAAATGCATTGCCCTCTCCGTTGCTCGCAACTTTTTCGATCCTGGGAATAGAAATTTTGAATACAAACTCGTAAAGAAAACTTCTTTATCTCTGACAAATCAAATGCTCCACTGTATATTTACGGTATTTGAAGGAAACAACAATGTTTTGCTTTGCTCCGGTATACAGATTTCAGAAGCTTCTTCCTGACTGTCACATTTCCTCCCCCTTTCTTCAAGGCGGTAGCGGCATTCAATGTGGCGTGCCGTGTAGCCCCAGTCAGGGCAGGAGGAGGTAGGGCACAGGCGCCCGCCGCACGCGCAGCCGCAGTCGTTGACGCGGGCGGCACAATGGCTACCCCTGCAACGCCGGCGACGAGGAGGAGTTACTGTTTCTATACTTGCAGCAGCTTGAGCGGCAGCGTGTGGTGGGTGCCATCTCGAGGCGCTGCCCGCGTGGTCACGTCGCCCTCTCACATGGGGGCTTGGCCGCTTGCGTGACGTCTCTTCTCTAATTCTGCGGCGACAAGGCGAGCCCGGACAGGACCAACAGCTCCGCAGCCTACCCCAAAAGCTAATCCTAGGTGCAGATTTAGTTTGATTTGATTTGTAGGAGCGGCAACGATTGAGATTATCGGCAGGAGTACCAGCAGCGCATTCCGAGGCAGTGAGATTACTAAACACGGTGGCGAATGATTAGCGGGTAGCAAAACAGCACAGTAAGTGTGTGTTCGTTTTCTAGGGTCTTAATTTTATAGCTGTCAGCATCAAAAAGATTACTTACTATTTAGAAGTATTAAATAAAGTTTAATTATAAAATAAATTATAGGTCCCTATACTAAATTACGAGACGAATCTAATGAGGTTAATTAAGTCGTGATTAGAAGATGGTTATTGTAGCATCACTTTAGCAAAACATAGATTAATTAAGCTCATTAGATTCATCTCGAAAAATAACACCAATCTGTCAACGGGTTTTATCATTAAATTGATCGAAATATTCATAAATAGTAAGATTCTCTTTGATGTGACGATGCTTAAATTTTAGAGGAGAAAACGAACGGGGCCTAAGAATTTTTTACTCGGGAGCTCGAGTTTGCTGATGACGACAAACTCTGGTCAGGTTGGAACTCGGGACCGACTACCTTTGACAGCAAGGTTTACGTAACCGGATTTGACCGGTCCGGTTTTGAACCGAAAAAATCGGTAAAATCGACGGTTAACCGTTTTGCTATAGTGTATAGTATCGGTTTGTTCGGGTTAATCAGTTGAACCGGATGATCGGTCAGGACCGGTTCCTCGGTTAATCAGGATAACTGATCGGTTTCTATCGGTTATGTGAGACAGTCGAACAGTAACCCTGTTCGAGGTCTGTTTTGAGGTTAATGATCGAGTGGCTAAACGGGGAAAGCGTGGCCGACCTTGCCCCAAACCTCGTCCCTTCTCGTTGAGGACTTGTTGAGAGCCAATGAGCCATGTCATCTGCCTGCTATATGCCGTTCAGTGTTAGGGAAAGGTGCTACTTGGAACCCTTGTATAGAAACCATGCAATCATCTCTAATGTACACCATTCTAATAGTAACAGACAATTCTGTAGATCTATTTGTAGGGGCAAGTTTGCATTTGGTTAGTAGCCATCCTCGTATGATCATATCTTTGCGAAATTTTATTAACATACCGTTGATTCCCCGTCGCTTCTCGTTGACCACACATAAGCACATTTTCCCCATTGAGGCCTTGATATAGTTGAGGAGCGAGACATTATATTCTACAAATTATGAAAAAAAATACTTAATTGAAATTTAACTTGCTCCAGTTTCCAAATTATGTCCAAACCATGTCAGCACCTAGCTGGGTTTAAAAACCGTTGCAAACGATCAGTTCTCACGACAACAAAATCACTCGGTTAGGTTTGATCATGTCAGGTTTGATCATACGACCCAATTTCAGATAAACAATTTATTTTTAAAATGTTACAAAAAAGGTTAGGCTAACCACGAAAAATCAAAAAGCCACTTGGAAAACCATTCAGCTAACCAAGAAAATCAAGCAGCTAGCCAGCTAACCAAGAAAATCAAGCTATCGTTTTGGTTTCATCAAAATTAACGTTAATTTAATTTTGAGTAAATTTCAGAAAGCTACAACTATTTGCACCCTTATAACACAAAACTACAACTTTTGAAGTTCATTTCACAAAGCTACAACTATTTCAGCCCTTAGTAACACAAACCTACAACTTTTGTAGCTTGGTCCCACTTGTCATTCACACAAGGGCCACATACCCCGGTCGCACTTGTCAATGACTCATGCCGCAAAAGTTGTAGTTTTGTGAAATAGACTTCAAAAGTTGTAGTTTTGTGATACAAGAGCACAGATAGGTGTAGGTTTGTGAAATTTACTCTTTAATTTTTGAACAATGAACCTATCGATTTTTGCAAAAATCGTGAAGCCGGTAAGAATGGTTTTCTCTATCAAACGGTCATGTAAACCTTCAGTAATACCCACGACAATACTAGTGCTATACTTTAATCCTTATGGTAGTGAAAATGTAAATTGTGTGCGATTATGTTTGTTTTGCCGCGGAGTCCAGTGGTGCTCTTCGCACTGCCATTTCCGACAATCATGGCGGCTAGTCGCGCAAGACGACGTGGACGCGTGCGTGGAGGCGACGGCCGCGCTGTGCAGGTGCAAGGTGGCCAACGAAGCCTTCTTCAAGCACTGCAACCGGACCACGGGGGAGGGGCTCCAGCCTCCAGCTAGATGATGGATGAGCGGCCGGGGTACGGCCCACTAGCCACTAGTAGTATGTAGGACGAGACATCCCCAGGTGGTCAGGTGGACGAGAACATGAAGAGAAAATAACGCCACTGTCGGTGGGAGAGATCGGCGAAATTCAGCTTATATCAGCCTTTTTGCTTAAATCAAGAGTTCAGAGTTGTTGTGGCAATTGTAGGCCCTCCACAATGAGGCATCGACATCGATGCCCAAAACGATTTTTCTGGCTCTGGGCATCGCTTCATCCATTATGTAATACGATGCCCATATGTAATCGGTGCCCAAAAACTGAGCATCGGAGCAACTACGTGCTCCGGTTCCCACTTCTAAAAAAAGTATTACTTTTACTTCATCTCTTCATCTCTGAAGGTAGATGGTACTGGTAATTTTTTATTGCCTCACGGAGGATGACAGGGTATGGTATTTTATTTGCTGTGGGACCTAGAAGCTGTTTTGGACATCGAAGCCAAACATTATGAGCCGATCTCTCCAATTCCCGCTTTTCTATTGTGGGGTCCGAATTTTTTACCCGAGCCGCTCCCCACTGTGGAAGGCCTACCTTCGGAAAATCTAATCACATGGTTAGTTTAGCGCAGTGGCAGTCAGTATATCAGCCTTTTTTTGCTTCATGTCCAGCACCTCCGGTTTAGTTCTATTTTTACATTTGAGGACAAAAGTCTACGATGTGATAGATTTTGTAGCTTGACGCCCAGTAGGAACTACCAACATCTCTTTATCTTCAGTACTGGTTCAGAAAAATTAGAATTTTACGGTAGGAACTCTGACGGCATGGGTTTTGGAGACCCATTTCAGGCTCCCTTCTGCGTGCTTCATCTTGCCAGCATCCCAGCTCACGCTGACCGTGAAGCTCGTCTTGTCTTTGAGGCCGCTAAGCTCAAGCGCCAACGGTGACACCTTAACCGGGACAAAATCCTCCACTCACCGTTATGTTGCCTGCACTCGATCGGCCACGACGGAAGTGTAATTCAGCTCGGCGCCGGTGAGGCGGTGACCTTCCTCGCGCGGCGACACGCGGCCCTCTCGTGCGTGATGATGATCTCCACTTGTTTATTGGTGTAGCCGCGCCCGCAGATGTACGCCGCTTCGTCGATGTAGGCGAGGCCCGGGTCAACGGGCTTGGTGGAGAGGTTGACATGGCCGGCGCCCATGGCGGACGCCCCTGCCACATCGAGCTTCTCGTCAAGGATCGACTCGCCATCGGCACGCGCCGCGTCGGCGGTGCGTGACGATGATCATCGCCGGGACGCTCTCTCTTGATGAGCGCAGCCATCCCGCTGACGTGAGGCGCCGACATGAACGTCCCGGAAAGGATGTTACCGGCGGCACCCTGTACCTCGAAGTCGAAGCTGCTGATGGAGGTTCAGCGCCACGTCGTCAGCTGCGAACCACGGAAGCTGCAGTGTTTCAGTCACCGAGATGAGCCGCCTCCGGTCGACGTCACAGGATAGGTGCCCTTGACTCCTGAGCACATCGCAACCTTCGTCTGACAGGCTGTGCTCGGGGAACAATCAAGTCGCGCAGGCCGGCTGCGGTGGTCGCCTGTGTTCGGCGGCAGCGCCGTAGGTGCCTTGTCATCGTCTTGTTGCTCGGAGTTTTTGTAACCGGCACTCGGGCACGGCGGCCCGAGCACGTCGAAGATCGCGCGGAGCTGGGCCGCGTCGTCGTCAGTCTCAGCGTTGAATGGATGTTTCCCCGCGAGGACCTCGGCCATGACGCAGCCGAGCGACCACGTGTCCACGGTGCCGTAGTCCCACCTCCCCGGCCGCGAGCATCTCCGGCGCCATGTATGTACTGGCTCGTGCCCACCCGCAAGTGCGGCGCCGGCTCGTCCGTGAACATAGCGACCCCAGGTCGTAGATCTTGGCGGATTTTTTTTAATCTTAGGTACCGTCCTATTAAAATTTCCTAGAAACTAATTTGTCATTCTTTTTTTTTCTAAAGTCTTGGTGCAATCGCAATTGTAGATTTGGGTATGAACGTGACATGAATTTGAATATCATTTGTGAAATTTTCTAACCAATTTTAACTTGACCTTCCATTATCATAAACCCTGAATTTGGAAATCATTTTAATAGGATAGATTTTTATTCAAATTTTACAAAAGGAATTATAAATGTAGGTTTAATAAATGATATTTTTGGAATTTTAGTGTAGAAAATATTTCATAAATCAATTACTCAAAAATATATCTGTTGCTAACAAAGTGAAGACCCAATGAAAATATCTCACTATTGGTAATGAAGGAAATCTGAATGCACAAGTAGCTAATGAAGGAAAATGTAGTTCAAAGTTGTTTCACAAGATTAAATAATGATTCATTCCAAGATCAACGTATTTCAGAACTTTCATGATTTTTACTTTGACTGATAAGGGCACCATTGTTATGGGGGTTTTATTTGAAAACCCTGCGTTATTTACCTTGCATATGTTTAGCTATTGATTTTGCAATTTTTGGTCTCTTCCAGTGTGACATACTTGTTATCATCACAGAAGGAGCTATTTTTCAGATGGAAATCTACCTTTGCCTTACCTAATACTCCATCCGTCCACTTTTCAACTGACGTTTTAGCATTCAAAAGCTAAAATAGTGGCGCAGGTAAAAGACATAACATCCCTATCTAATGCTGGTTCTGAGTGGGAAAAGCTCAACCACTTACACGTGCAAGCCAAAATTGGTCCCCAAAACGAAAAGTATCACATAAATTTGAACCAGGACTACACTAAAATCTGTTTGGCTATATAAACCCACTTGGGACAAGTCATCACCCTTTTCCTCTCATCTGGTGGTCCTCTATCTCTCTAGTTAGCCATGTCAGTCGTATTTGATTTTAACTCATTGCCGGTTGAAGAAGCATCAAAAATTGATTTGCATCTCCTTCCAATCTCACCGTCTCTAACAGAGCAGCTCCATTTTCTTCCTCCTCGCCTCCCGCGATGCGCCTGCCACTGTGACTCCATGCTCGGCCCTGCTCGTCGCCGCTGCTCGTGCCGCGCGCCAATGCTCGGCCCACTTCCATGGCTGCTCGCGTCTGCACTCGCCCTCTTCACCGTCCCGCGCGCCGCCGGCTCAGCTCGCCTCGTGTGACGCCGGAATCGCTTGCCCCACGTGACGCCATGGACGAGCTCTAGGATCCCAAGTCCGCCGCGCCTACACCGCTTGCTTTTTTTTTTTTTTTTTTTTTTTTTTTTTTTAATATGCCACCATGGCACGGTCTCCAGGAGACCAGGTGCGGGACGGGGGCTCGAACCCCCGTCGGCACGGACACACCCATGTGTCTTGGCCACTGGGCTACAAGCCCATCCGTTTGCTCACCGTGACCGCGGTATTGCGCTAAGTCGTTACGGCGGGGAGGTGGGAGATGGGATGTGGGAGGCGCCAAGCTGCGTGACAGATTTGGTTTCTTTCCGTTTAGGAGCTTCGGGCTGATTACGGCTACTTGCGCTCGAACATCCCAACGGAGTTGAGCAACAAGTTGAGCCGTGCCTGCCCCCACTCACCAACAAGCCGCTCGCCCACCCCTGATGTCGTGTGTGGCTGCTATGGCACCGAGCTCGCTTGGCGCGCACCACCGCCTCCACGTCAACTGCAGGATGGTGGTGTGTGGAATTTCAGCAACAACACCTCGTGCGTCTCGAATCCTCGCCGCCGAAGAACGTCGTGACCGGGGTTCGATTCCTCGACGCTGAAGGACGGCGACCTCGGAGTTGGAGGTACAACAACTCTTTTTTTTGCGTGAACCACTATTTATTGCAACATTACAAATTAAATAAAAAATCAATGAAAGAACATCAGAATTACAGAGCCTTTTGACGCATTTTGTACAGTTGACGAAGCATTGACGTGGTGGTGTAATCAATAGTTGATCCTCCTGCAGTTGAGCCTCACCTCGACCGGCATCCCCGGCGGCGGGGGTATGTTCCCCATCTTCACCATGGAAGTGGCGAAATCCCTGGCAAACTTGTCGCCGTCCTCGCTGTACATCCTGACGAGGTTGTCGAACGGGCCGCCATAGCCGTAGAGCGCCTGGTCCGAGGTGAGCAGGCCGCGCCGCGCAACCAAGTCTCGGTAGTATGCGTTGTCGAACTTCATGGGGCTCTCCTCGTCGAACGGCGCCGCGGCGTTGTTCCCGCCGGCGTCGCACCTCCTGCGCATCGCCTCCGCGAACTCGGGGTCGATCTCGCCGACGCCGCCCTCGCCGTCGTACCCGTACGCGCGGGCGCGGTAGTGGTGGCAGCGCGCCGTGCCCACCGTGTGGGCCCCAGAGAGCGCGACCATGTCCTGCGCGTCGAGCCCGTGCGCGGCGAACGCCTTGACAAGATCGTTGAGGCTGGCGTGCGGGCTGGGGAGGTAGTAATCGGCGGCGGACTTGTTGGCGAAGCGCGCGTCCTTGCGGCCGAGCGGGACGTTCCAGGCGGGCCCACCGAGCAGCGAGACGGCGTCGCGGGCGGCGAGCGCGAGGGCGTCGGCGCAGGAGACGGTGCCCGGGCAGGCCTGCTCGAGGCGGGACTTGATCTCGTCGATGACGTCAAAGCCGGTGAGGGATTCGTTCGCGTCCGCGGCCTTGTCGCCCTCCAGGTAGCCCGTGCTGTCCAGGAGAACCGACGCGTCGCATCCCTGTACATTTTCCGAACACAATGTTATACAAATTATCTTGTGCGGAAATAATAATATACCATCTGTTGAATTAATTGCCACGTACATTGACGAAGCAGTCGTGGAAGAAGAGGCGGAGCACGGCCGGCGCCATGGACGGCTGGGCCTGGACCTTCGACGCCATCACGAAATGCACGATGTCCTGCGCATTGGGACAGGTCCTGTCGTAGTAGCTGTATCTCAGAGAGTGGGGGTCGCCGTTGGCTCCTGTGCACGCCAGAAGAGCACAGCAGATGATCAACCAGCAGCAGGAGCCCTTGGTGGACGCCATGTCTCGCGAGTGATGTCGATCGATGGGAAGCTCGTTGAGCTGATGATTAGAGAAGCTCGTTGAGCTGATGATTACAGAAGCTCGTTGAAGTGGATGTGAGTGCCATGAGAGGCGTGCCAATGCTTTATATGCCTCCTCCGGCAGCCATTGTGCGCGTATACGTACCTTCTATTTTTTCTATCCGCGTCCACGTGCGAGCCCGCGGTTAGAACTGACATGGTCTCTGGTCTACAGGCATGCATATAGCTCATGAGGACTCTGACGAGGTCACGGAGGAGCGGATTTGGACAAATTATCTATCTAGAGATTATATACAAGTTGTTTCCTCCTCCACTAGCTAGTATCTGCGATTATATAGTTTTTTTTCAAAAGTTGTGTATATAACAAGAGTATTTTATACTAATCAATAGATTAAAATTGTATATCTTTTTATGAAAAGGGAGGAATACTCAGAGTGTTTGAATCAGAATTTCGACTAATAAGATGCCAAGACACATCGGAGCCTGCATATATAGGCTACAACACGCAACTTGCTAAAGTTCAATACATGGTGAGATCTCGATTGAAATCATGCATATAACATGGTATATATTTGAATCCAAACCCAAGTATACATAACATTAAAAAGGATCTAAGCATTATTTCAAGTGAAAATAATGATTGCACTTGCACTAACTGAAGAAAAAATCTTATTTGCTAATTACATATTGTAACTTGAGAATGTTTGACAAATTCTGACACTGGCCGATAGCGATTTTCCTTTTACTAATCCTTGTGATGTTTAACAATTTATTTGAAGGTACTCGGAACCACACGAGATGTTGATGTATATAGGTTCCTTTTTTTACTTCTTTGGAGTTGTTACATGGGAACTCGCATATATGCATGAATCTAATTAACTTTGGCACTCGTTGAATTTATTACCTAAATGGTCAACCTGACAAAAAATCAAAAACAATGAATTATTTTCTCACCAAAAATTGATAACACCACATTTACATATATGGTGTCAAACAATATATGGGTAGCTAACTAAAATTTACAGGTGCTTACATTTAGCAAAGCATACAAATTCGATCTGTCTTGCAATCTACCCCTTTCGAATAGGCTGAGAGGCCCATGCAATTGTCATATTACATTTCAACCATGCACAGAACTGCCATGCTTCATGTAGATATATGTTTATTTTTTTATTAAAAAAGTAAAGGAATCACTAATTTATACACATACAGTTTATTCTGTACAGTTTTGGTAGAACTTGATCCAGTTGCTGTCACGGAGGACCGGATGGTGGATTTGGTCAAATTACTAGACATTATATACAAGTTTCCTCTTCCACTAGTATCTGCGATTTATAAAGTCTTTAGACCCTGCAATTGCATATGATTGAAACTAACTCTTCTCGGTAAGAGATTCGGTTACTGGATGAGATTCATGCATATATGCGAGTTCCCATGTACTCCCTCCGTTCCATTATTTAAGTATTCGAAGGATTCAAATTTTGTTCCACAATACAAGCATTCCTACGAATAAGACAAAAAATGATGGGTTGGTAGGTGGGTGAAAAATTTATGAGATAGTATAAAATGAGGGGTATATATGATATTTTCTCTCTTGACTATTACTATCTCGAGATTCTAGGAATGCTTACATATTGGAACGGAGGGAGTAACAACTTATTGACTCTTTCTTCTCCATCTCTCTCCCTGTCGCGTCCCTCCCTCTGCCCACTGCTTGCCTACCCTCCCCACTTGTCGTTGCTCGCCGCCTCCAACCTCACCTCGAATCCGCGCCGCATCTGCCGCCGCTGAGTGCGGCCGCATCCGCCGCCGATCTACAGTCACACGATCCGCGAGCGGCGGTGCAATCGCTGGTGAATCGAGGCCGCGACAGGCGAGGTCGTGGCCTACTCCCCACCGCGGCACGCGCGACATCGATAGCCGCCGGGCAATCTTCGCTACACCGTCGTGCCTGTTCACCACCTTGCCGGACCCGTACGAACGTAGGGGAGGTCGTCCGGCTTGCTGCCCCCGCCGCTAGACGATGCACCACCGCCGCCGCTGTCGGACGGTGGCTCCCCGACGCGCAGGCGAGGCCACGGCGGCCGGCCTTGTGACTGGGCGAGCAAGGCTGCGGTGCGGAGTGTTCAGAAGCTAGAGTGGGAGCCACGGGGCGTTCAAGAGCGACGTCAAGCACGAGCTCGAGCGGTGTCGGCGAGCAGCGACGGCGCGCACTGGCTTGCGAGAGCGGGAGGAACGCGGTCCGGGAGGAATTTTCTTTTTCTGACTGGCACGTTGGGTCCCCACAAATAGGGGCTCGCTGCATTCTTCTGCTGGAGTTGACATCAAAGATTGGATCTGTAAATTAACTAGCCCAGCCTGCAAAAGCCAAAATGCAGGGGCACTTTTACAAGCGCGGCTGGAGTTGCTCTAAGGACATTGGATTGGAGCCGGCACACGCCACACCACAACATCCTAAGAAATGAAGTAAACGGCCCCTTTGATATCATAATCCAGTGAGATTTTGATGGAAATCATGTAACTAGAAGTACTATCAAACTAGGTATCAATTGCAAACAAAGTAATAACATAGAAAAGGATCTAAACATTTCATCAAACGACAAAAATTACTGCATTTGTGCACTACCAGGGAAAAAAACAGCTAGTTACATTCTAACTTGACAGTCAGTGATAATTTCTGAGATAAGCCCAAAGCTATTTTCGTTTTACTATCCTCGTGATGCCTAACAATATATTCGAAAATAGTGGTGGTTTGGAACTTTCCTACTGTCACATGCTGACTGCATTTGTTGGACAACTACTGCATGTTGGAACCACACACGATGTTGATGTATATACACGTTTATGTTTTGACTACTTGGGAGTTGTTATTACCTGGAAACTCGCATATATGCATGAAGCTCAAATTTTTGCACTTGCACTTTTTTATGCGACAACTTGAACTTATTACCTAAATGGTCAACTTAACAAATGCAAAATACTTCTGAGAACATCGGGGTATATGTTCATCCTTGCTTTTTTTTATTAATTATGGTTAAATATAAATATTGAATCTCTGATTATACTATTAAACATGTCATACTAGTTGTAGGTATGTTATATAATCATAAATTAAAGTACAAAATATCAAACTCGACAAATTCATTAAATTCTGTTAAATTTGATGAATTTGTTAAAATTTGATATTTTTGTACTTCAACTTATGATTTGACAACATATGTACAACTAGTCTCACACATGTTTAATAGTACAATCAGAGATTCAATATTTCAATTTAACCATAATTAATAAAAAGGCTAGGGTGGGATGGTCCTGCGTGACACGCAGTTGGCAAGCTCACCGTTAATGGTGGTGTTGCGCCCACGTGTTCGCTTGCCGGGGAGAGGTGGGGAGCGAGTGCGCCACGTCGCTGCGGGGAGAAGGAGTGGCTCGGCATGGTGGGGGACAACGGTGCGCAGCGCGAGGCGGATGGGGGGGGTCCGGTGGCTGGGGCCGGGCATTCAGTCGGAGCAGCGGTCCGGACGCGACGTATGCGAGTGGCGACGGGAGGAGGAAGATGATAGGGGCGGCTCCCTTGGCCGGCTGGGCCACGCGGCCTGTGTTGGGCCACGTGAGGGGGAGGAGGAGAAGAGAAAAGGTGGTTGGGCTAGGTTGTGAACTGGGCCAAGGAGAAAGAAAGGAGGAGGAGTCGACCAAGGAAGGAAAAACGACTTTTCTTTTTTCTATTAAATTATTTTTCATTAAGGTTATTTTTAAAATTTAAATTGCTCTCTAGTTTGTTTACTTAATGGAGCTTTATTTTTCAAAATTTCGTGAATCGCAAGATAAAATTCTAAAAGTTTAAATTTGAGGTGAATTTTGAATTTAATTTAGGTTTCGAATTTTGGGGTGTCACAACCTTGCGCAGCCAGAAACAAATCAACTCTCCAAATTTTTATTCTAGCTCAAACCAAAACTTCAGGTGACGCTCGAGAGGTCTTTCACAAAGTATCTGCATACAAATGAGCACACCAAAGTAGTTCCAAGCAGAAGCTCAAATATAAGCTAGAAAAAAGGATCTAAGCATCATTTCAAGTGAAAATAATGATTGCAGTTGTGCACTAACTGAAATAAAAATCGTATTTGCTAATTACATATTGTAACTTGAGATCTTTGACAAATTCTGACACTAGCCGATAGCGATTTTCCTTTTACTAATCCTTGCGATGTTTAATAATTTATTTGAAGGTACTTGGAACCACACGAGATATTGATGTATATAGGTTCCTGTTTTGACTTATTTGCAGTTGTTACATGGGAACTCGCATATACGCATGAATCTCATCAACTTTGGCACTCGTTAAATTTATTACCTAAATGGTCAACTTGACAAAAATATCAAAAACAATGAACTTCTTTTACAAAGAATTATTTGCTCACCAAAAATTGATAACACCACATTTACATAAATGCACTACTATATTAACGCTCTATATATAGCGGCGGGCTAAAAAGGGTCTTAGTGGCGGACACTATAAACGCCACAGAGGCCCTCTCACTATTTACAATCAAAAGTAGTCGCGGCCTAGAGACCACGTGTTATGGTCGGGCAGACTTACACTCGGCGCACAAGGTCGCGTGAGTAGCACGGGTAGGCAGAGTCAGTTAGTAGATTGCATCGATGCTTTGTTAGTTGGGTTAGTTTCAGAAATTCTGGAATTCGTTAGCAGGTTGTTGGTCTTATAAGCCCATAAAGGAAAAAAGTCGTGAGTTAATAAAATCAGCTAGAGATTGATCTAATCTCTCCCACTCGCTCTCTGTGTTCTCGCCGCGCACTACTCCCTTGGGTGTCGCTGACCGCAAGGACGGCGCCACCGGTTCATCAACGGCGGGAACCCAAGCCCCGTCCTCCAACCTCTCAAGATTACCCCCTCCGCAATCACATAAGTCCTAACAATCTGGTATCAGATTGCCACACCATGACGCAGCCCGCTGTATCCGCCGCTGCCGCGCAACCCGTTTCATCTACCGCCGCAGCCGCACTAGCCACCTCAGCCGCCGCCACCGCCAATCCACCAGCATCCGCCACATTCGTCTCCGAGGTCCCTGCGCCGTCGGATGCCATCACGACCCTAGACACGCTCACCGCCTCCATTTACGGACTCCGGGGCCGGATGGGTCGGTTTGCCACCCGCCTGGCCGGGCTTGAAGGCAATGTTCCCACCGCACCCCCACCACCCCAATCAGCCTTAGGCATGCCCGGTTTCGGTGGCATTCCAACAGCACAACCAACAGCCGCCGTGATCGTTCACACATCCGCCGCTCCCACAAATCCGCTTCCCATCCATCAAATAGCCTTTCCACTTGTCCCCATCACCAATCCCACAGTTCCCCGTTGGACCTTCCAGCCGGCATGGCTCCCCAGCGATCGAGAATGATGGAATCGACGTGCCGCATTTCCACAAGTTGTCCTTCCCATCATTTGATGGCCGGAAGGATCCCCTTGGCTGGCTAAATCGTTGTGAGCACTTCTTCCGAACCCAACGCACCAAGGAGAGCGACTAGGTGTGGCTCGTCTCGTTTCACATGACGGGTATCGCCCAACACCGGTATTTCATGCTAGAGCGTGGCATTGGCATTGTTGATTGGCCGTACTTCAAGTCGCTATGTCAGCAACGCTTCGGTCCGGCCATCGGCGTTAACCACTTGTCCGACTTGGCCCGACTACCCTTCTCCGGCTCGGTGGAGACTTAGCAGGAGGCCTTCTTGGCCTGCATGGCACACGTCGGGTCCCTGTCGCCACTCCATCAAGTTCAACTCTTCACCGGTGGCTTGCCGGATACCATTCGCATCGAGGTCGAACTTCATGCGCCGCAGAGCTTCAGCGCGCAATGGACTTGGCACGGGCGTTCGAACGCAACGCGTCGGCACTCATCGCTACGACTACCAGCCGTGGGTCACGACACGCACCTCACTCACCCTTCACGACAACCGCACGGGCGGTTCCTACGCCGGCCACCAATTCTACCGTGTCTGGTGGCGATTACGACAGACACCAGCACCACCGCAGCCGCTCCACCGTCTCTCCCCGGCCGAGATGGCGGAACGCTGTCACCGGGGACTCCGATTCAAGCTGCGACGAGGCGTACACCCGGGGCACAAGTGTGCCCCGCTGTTCTTCCTGGAGGTGTCGGACTTTGATGACGATGACTACACACCACCCGACCGACCGGCGGTAGGCGACGATGACACACCGCTCATTTCCCTCTACGCCATTACGGGCATCACGACGGCCGACACAATGCGGCTCTGCATATCCATTGGAGCCCACTCTTTCACGGTCCTCGTTGATTCGGGATCGACTCATAACTTCATCGGCATCACGGCGGCGCGTCGCGCAGGCATGCAATTCCAGGACACCACCCGCTCCCGGGTGGTGGTGGCCAATGGTGACCGGGTGGCGTGTTACGGTCGCGCCCGGGACGTGACGGTCCTCATCAGCGACAAACACTTTCCACTCGACTGCTATGCCATTCCTCCGGACTACTACGACATGGTATTAGCATCACTTGCCTCAAAACCTTGGGACCCATCCTTTGGGACCGATGGGCTCCGCATGGCCATCCGGCGGGGTGGGCGCCGAGTGCTCGGCATGGCATGGGCGCGCCGTGAGGGACGACATCCCACCTCCATGCCCCCAGCTCCGAGCCCGGCGATCTCCTACCCCGCCTCCTCGACGCCTTCGTCGATGTATTCGCCACACCAACGGGCCTTCCGCCAGCCAGGGCCTGCGATCACCACATCCATCTCCTCCCCAACGCGCCACCAGCAGCGGTACGCCCGTACTGGTACCCACGGCTGCAAAAACATGAACTGGAGGCGCAATGTTCTGCCATGCTGGAACAGGGCATCATCCATCCCAGCAATTCGCCCTTCTCGGCTCATGTGCTGTTGGTCCGAAAAACGGACGGCTCGTGGCGCTTCGCGTAGACTACAAGGCTCTCAACTCCATCACCGTCAAAGACAAATTTCCCATCCCGGTGGTAGAAGAACTCTTGGACGAACTCCACGGGGCCCAGTACTTCTCCAAGCTCGACCTCCGCGTAGGATACCGTCGGTGTGTGTCCACCCCGATGATGTCACCAAGACGGCGTTCAGAACTCACCATGGGCACTTTGAGTTCCTACTAATGTCGTTTGGCCTCACCAATGCACCGACGACCTTCCAAAGTCTCATGAACACGGTGCTCCGCCCCTTCTTGCGTAAGTTTGTCCTCGTTTTTTCGACGACATTCTTGTTTACAGCTCATTGTGGACTAAGCACCTGCAACACCTTCGGGCGGTCTTGGAGACCTTGCGCGCCCACAAGCTCCACGTCAAGTGATCCAAGTGCGCGTTTGCAACGACCTCCATGGCCTACTTGGGTCACACCATCTCAGCAGACGGCATGGCCATGGACGACGAAAAGATTGCGACAGGTGGCTTCGTGGCCACAACCGGGCTCGGCTTGTGGCCTTCGCGGGTTCCTAGGCCTCACCGATACTGCCGACACTTTATCAAAGACTTCGGCATCATCGCAACGCCTCTCACTAAGCTGCTCCGAAAGGAGGGCTTCCTGTGGACGGACGAGGCCACCGCGGCATTCACCGCTTTGAAGATCGCCTTATCCACAGCACCCGTGATGCATCTGCCGGACTTTAGGAAACTGTTTGTCGTAGATTGCGATGCATCGGGTATTGGCTTCGGTGGCGTGCTGCATCAAGGAGAAGGGCCTCTAGCGTTCTTCAGCAAGCCCTTCGCTACACGCCATCTCAAGGTCGCCGCCTACGAACGCGAACTCATCGCGTTGGTGCAGGCAGTCCGCCACCGGCGGCCATATCTTTGGGGTCGGTAGTTTATAGTCCGCATATATCATTATGCCCTCAAATTCATGCTGGACCAACGCCTTTCCACAGTGCCTGAACACCGTTGGATCACCAAGTTATTTGGCTTTGATTTCTCCGTGGAGTACCGACCGGACCGTGTGAATACCGTGGCGGACGCTCTGTCCCGTCACGAGGAACCACACATCGGGATCATTTCGGCTCCAACATTTCGCCTATATGACGACCTCCGCTCGGAATTGTCTAGGGACCCTGAACTGTGCTGCCTCAAGGAGTCCATCACGGACACGCGTAGACCAAGCTGGTGTGTGGTGGACGGACTGATTCTCAATGGGTTGCACGTGTTCGTGCCCGCGTCGTCCGCTCTGCTTCCGACGCTCCTCCAATTGGTGCACACAGCAGGCCACGAGGGCACTCATAAGACATTGCAGTGCCTTTGTAAGGATTTTGTCATTGATCGTGATCGTTATGTGGTTCATAAATTTGTCCGAGCATGCGCCATCTGCCAACGCAACAAGACGCATGCCCTACACCCAGCGGGACTGCTGCAGCCATTGGAGGTACCCTTGCAAATCTGGGTGGACATCTCGTTGGACTTCATTGAAGGGCTCCCCAAGGTGAATGGCAAAAGTGTGATCGTCATAGTGGTTGATCGGTTCTCTAAGTATGCGCATTTTATCGCATTGGGTCATCCCTACACTGCTGCGTCCATTGCTCGGGCATTCTTCACCAACATCGTCCGCCTCCATGGGTTCCAAGCTTCCATTGTCAGTGATCGAGACCCGGTTTTCACCGGGCATGTTTGGAGAGATTTGTTCAAGTTGGCCGGTGTGCAGCTGCGTATGAGTACTGCGTTTCATCCGCAGACGGACGGACAGTCGAAGGCCGTCAACAAGTCCATCGCCATGTACCTGCTGCATTACAGAGGACAGAGTTCATGCCTGGCTCGACTGGTTGCCGTGGGCCAAGTTCTACTACAACACAACTTTTCACTCGGCCCTTCGCACTCACCGTTTCAGGTTATCTATGGTCGACCTCCGTCACCACTGTTGCCATATGAGCCTGGTACGGCTCGAACTCAGTTGGTCAACGAGCTTCTCGTGGACCGGGATGCATTCCTCACCGATGTCCGGGAACGCCATCTCCAAGTGCAGGACTACGCCAAGCGGTACTACGACGCGCAACATCGGCCGCTCGCGTTCCAGCTCGGGGATTGGGTCTAGCTCCATTTGCTGCATCGCTCGACGCAAACACTTGTTCCAGGAGCACGCGGCAAGTTGGGTCCACGATATGCAGGCCCTTTCCATGTACTGGCGCAGATTGGTGAGGTTGCCTACCGCCTCCAATTGTTGGACGGTGCCCGCATCCACGATGTGTTCCATGTCGGCATGCTCAAACCATTCCATGGCGAGCCGCCGGCTGGACCACCGACCCTGCCTCCTCTACAGAACGGTCGCGTGCTACATCGATCGGATCGGGTTCTTCGCTCTCAGCTTCGTCGTGGCTCTTGTTTTGTGCTTATCAAATGGGTCGGACTGACGGATGAGGAGGCCACTTGGGAAAAAGTGGACACAATGCGCACCAATTCTCCAGAGTTCTATCTCGAGGACGAGTTGTTTCCCCGGGGGAGAGATGTTATGGTCGGGCAGACTTACACTCGGCGCACAAGGTCATGTGAGTAGCACAGGTAGGCAGAGTCTGCTAGTAGATTGCATCTACATTTTGTTAGTTGAATTAGTTTCAGAAATTCAGGAATTTGTTAGCAGGTTGTTGGTTTTGTAAGACGATAAAGGCAAAGAGTCGTGAGTTAATAAAATCAGCTGGAGATTGATCTAATCTCTCCCGCTCGCTCTCTGTGTTCTCGCCGCGCAGTGCTCCCTTAGGTGTCGTTGGCTGCAAGGACGGCGCCACCAGTTCGTCAACGGTAGGAACCCAAGCCCCGTACTCCAACCTCTCAAGATTACCCCCTCCGCAATCACCCAAGTCCTAACACCACGACTGCCCGGTCGGGGCGCCTAGGGACCGCCACTAGCGCCGTTAATGTACTAACAAAAGTAGGGAGGGCCCTAGCTGGGACCTGCCCTAGACGCCGTCGCCATGCTGCCATCCCATCCCACCGCTGCCGTCTCGGCTCCTCACACCGTGCATGCTGCGCCACGAGGATGGGCCACCGCCGCCGCGGGAGGAGGAGTCGCTGTTGCCGTTGGTGGAGGAAGAGCCACGGTCGCCGTTGGAGGAGGAGGAACCGCCGCCACCGGAGGAGGAGGAGCCACCGCGAAGAACTCCTCCACGGGGCGGCCGGCGCCTTCACGCCGCCGCTAGATCGAGGCGACGGCGGAGGATCTAGAGCCGCCGGAGGAGTGGGGCGGTCGCTCGGCGGGGCGTTCGTGAGGAGCAACGCCATCCGGCCCCATGAGTGCATGTTGCTCCGAGCACGGCCCCAACGACGGTAACCCATGGCCGGAGGTGGAGGAGGAGAGAACGGGAGGAGGAGGAGGCGGAGTGGCGACGCCGCCCGCGACCCTAACCCTAACCCTAGCGGAAAGGTGGTGGTGCGGCGAGCGGCGGATAAGCCGATGATCATGTATTTTCTCGTTATATAGACAAGACTTCATATTTTATCCATGCCACGTTTTCTTCTTGATTCACAAATAATTGACACTAGAAAATACGTAATCCTCCATGGCTTCTTGATTCATCGGATTCAAGCATTCACTTGCTCTTCTCCATAACGAAAGTCCTTTGACGCTAAGACTCTTGCTTGCCCTTCTCCAATGTATGGTCCGTCGTAGCCAAGTCCTTGCTAATCCTTCATCAACTTACCCTCATGGTTCACACATGTCTTTGCATCATCCATTAGACACGCTTGATATTCACCTTCATGTTTTATTGATTTTTGTTGTGATATGCGTTGATTTCTTCGATATGACGACAAGAGTTAAGTCACCAATATTTGCATATGGTGACAATTTCAAGAACCAATATGAGATATATGGTCCGAGCTTCATTGTTCTTCGTCCGACACATGGCATAAGATTTTCATTATTGATCATCCACGTAGCTTCACCTTTATCACATCCTTTAATATGTGGCATACATAAATATATACGTAGAATATCCATATACATCCATGTCTTGATACAACAATATTCATAATAAATTTACAAGACATTTTCCTTTGACAGCTCAACAAATTACATTAGGTCCTTAATCGTGTTGTGATCAAAGCACCCAAACCCACTACGGGGCCTAGATGTACTTTCAATTATTGTGTTATGAGCAGTGAGTAATTATATACTGAAATCTTGGATAAGTCTTGACTGAAACGGTAGATTGGAGTGTTTATATAGGTGTGCGTGTGTGCTTGTTGAA
>JAUNZO010001713.1:0-24204 GCA_031894775.1 Chloris gayana
GGTTTTTTAAAGGAAGAAGTCCTATTTACCCCCTTCAACTCTTGGTCAAGTCCAAGTTTCCTCCCTCATTTACTGAAACCGGGTATTCGACCTCCCTAAATTGTTGAAACCAGTTATTTTTTCACCCTAAGCGGTATTCACTAGTTGTTTTGTCCATGTAGGCAATCCACCGTGTCACTATCCAATGTGTTGCGGTGACTAAAAAATAGTTACGAGAGTCAATTCTATATATTGTTGATCTATTATTTGTTCCTCACTTTTCTCCATCACGAAACCCTAGGTAGCGGCGGCGGCCACAATAGTTGCTCCGACTCACGTGAAAGAAAATCTGGAGGTTAGCCTTTTTTTCCCTGTGTGACCACGTTCCGTTCAATTTATGCAACACGGTTGAACTTGGAGGATGCCTAATCAACAAGTTCACACCGTATTCTACGTAGTAGACGACGGAGTATTAATACATTTATAAATCAACTAAGTACTAGTGCTCTTTGGCGGTTGGTGGTCCATGTTGATCTGATTACACATTAGTATATTTATTCGTTTGGCCTGGAAACATATAAACTTTTCTTGAACATTGCCACTTTCATATTAATTAAAACAAAATAAAAGGAACAGCCATGTAGTCGTCAATTACTAAGGCTCCAGATCTTGTAGTTTATTTGGCCATAGGATTAGAAGTAGCATTATTTTAATAGCCACATGGAGATTTATAGTATGTTTTGATTAAATGGTTCAATGTTGAACTTAGTTCCGCTGTTGTCTCTTTGTAGGTTTAATATGGATCCACTTAGCACACTCGACAGTAAGGTTCCATTTTGGAGGTAAATTTTCCAATAATGGTCGGGTAATTAAGTACTATGGTGGAAGACAAGCAATGTCATACATTGACAGAGACCACGTTAGCCTTCCCGAGATTGTTGGACATGCTCGAGATCATTGTAGTGTTGGAGATGGTACATTGCTTCATTGGTTGTTTCCAGTGCGTGATATGATGACTGGATTTAGAGCGTTAACAACTGACTGGGCATGTTTAGATATGTCAAACTCCATCCGTGAGGGTGGTGTGGCAGAGATATATATTGAAGACATAGTTACTCATGAGGCTGATAGTAAGGAGGTAGAACAAGGGAAAGGAATTTTACCAGTTATGACAGAAACTAGGCCTAAGGTTGGTGAACAAACAGAGAAGAACAAGGAAGTTACAGATGGCAATGAAACCGAACAGGAGGATACAACAAAAAAGCGAGCAGTAATGCAATGAGAACTCAAGCTCGGATAGTGATTTTATTCCTGGTGATGATAGTTCTTCCGAGGAGGATGAGGAAGGCAAAGAGATATTAAGAAAATTCAATCAATTAAAGAAAAAATTGAGAAATGAGCAGGTGGCCAATTTAGACGATGTTGTCCTTGAAGGTTCTGCACCAATGGCCGCGAGCTTTTCTATTGTTGAAGATGGCAATGAGACTCCATATCTTGACACCGATGAGGAGGAGTCTCGTTGAAGAGGTGGGTAGTGATGGTGAACTTAAGAGGAAGCCTAGTGAGCATCCGAGGTTCAATAAGAGTAAGAATGTACCCAAGTTCTGTTTAGGAATGAAGTTCAGTAGTAAGGCAAACTTCAAGAAAGCTATTGTTAAGTATGGGTTGGCTGAAAGGAAGGTGATAAACTTTATCAAGGATGAATCGAAGAGAGTTAGGGCAAAGTGTGATTGGCCTCATTGCCCTTGGGTGTGTCTTCTATCAAATAACTCCGAACCGAAAGTTGGCAGATAGTGACATTTGAGGACTTCCACACTTGTCCACCCGTAAGAGACAATAGGTTAGTAACAGCTAGGAGAATTGCTGAAAAGTATGAGAAGTTCATAATGGCAAACCCCTCATGGAATATTGCGAGCATGAAGCAAACTGTTCAAGAAGAAATATTTGCTAACATTAGTGTTTCAAAGATAAAGAGAGCTAAGGCAATGGTGATGGAGAAGGCTTTAGATGCTTCCAAAGGACAATACGAAAAGCTATATGATTACCAGCTCGAGCTGTTGAGAAGTAATCCTAGGTCAACAGTAATAGTGCACAAAGTACCAGATATGGAGCCCCCAACTTTTCGGAGAATATATGTGTGTCTTGATGCTTTGAAAAAGGGATTCCTAGCAGGATGTCGAAGAGTGGTTGGCCTAGATGGTTGTTTCTTCAAAGGAGCAACAAATGGAGAATTGTTGTGTGCTATTGGAAGAGACGCAAACAATTAGATGTATCCAATTGCGTGGGCGGTTGTTGAAGTTGAGAACATTGATTCTTGGAACTGGTTCTGTGATTTATTATGTAGAGATTTGAGAGTTGGTGATGGTCGTGGTTGGGTGTTCATATCGGACCAGACAAAAGGTATGCATATGTTCCTTATACTAGCATCATGGGGTATTGTATGTAATATTGCAATGAAATAATAATCCATTTTATATGATGGCAGGGAATACTTGATGCTGTCTCCATATGGGCACCCGAGGCTGAACACGAAATTGTGCCGGACACATTTATGCTAATTGGAAGAAGCATTTTAGGAACAAAGAATGGCAAAAAAGTTCTGAAGTGTGCCAAGGCTCCATGCCTAATGTTATTCAATTTGGCAAGAGCAAATCTTGCTAGAGAGACAAGGGATGGAGCACAAGCTATCCTCAACACACATCCACAACATTGGAGCAGAGCCTGGTTCAAGATAGGCTCTAATCGTGATTCAATTGACAACAACTTGTGTGAATTATTTAACAAGTGGATAGTGGAGGCTAGATTTTTTCCTATTATTACAATGTTGGAGACCATAAGACGGAAAGTAATGGTTAGGATACATGATCAAAGGATGAAGTCGGATAGATGGATGACTAAGATCTGTCCTAACATCTTAAAAAGGTTAAATACTTACATCACAGAAGTCTGGACCTTGTCATGCAATATGCAATGGTGCATGTAAATTTGAAGTGAAACAAGGTGTGCACGGGTTCACGATAGATTTGGAAAAGAAAGAATGTTCATGTAGGTACTGGCAATTATCAGGATTACCATGTCCTCATGCCATATCATGCATTTTCTTCAAGACCAATACGTTGGAAGAATATGTTGCAAACTGTTACACTCGTCGAAGCCTTTAGAAGCACGTACAACCATTGCTTGCAGCCTGTGGAAGGTATTACTAATCGGCAAGTATCAAGCAGGCCAGTTCTCAAGGCGCCTGGATATGTTAGAATGCTCGGAAGACCAAGGAAGGAAAGAAAAAGAGAACCAACAGAAAAACCAAAAGGGACAAGAATGTCAAAAAAAGGTACAATCATTAGATGCAGGAAATGCAAGCAAGTAGGACACAACCGATCCACTTGTGATAGAAGAAATGGAACCGACCAGTCAGCCATTCCAACTCAATCAATTGCAATATCTTCGAGTCAACGTTCAAATGCAGCGATTTTAGTACGTAACAATGAACAGAGTGTTCCATGTGCAACAAATAAAAGGAAGGAGGTACCACGGAAGTCCTGTTCCATCACTACTAACCAGATATGCTAATTTTTTTATTATCAATCTAATTTTAATGTACTTTTACTAGTAACTATATTTTCTAAAGCCAATTTAATTTCAGCTCTTAATCAGTAGTTCGATCGCTGCAAGTGTTGCTATTGGACATGGTAGCTTAACTACACGGAACCTAGTGGCCAACATTTCAAGCTCACAAAGAAGTTCAAGTGCACAAGTTCCTCCTACATCATCGCAACCAAATAAAGATGGCACCGCAAAGAAGCCAAGATCTGGTGGAATGATGTTTCTTCCACCTTGGGAATCTGCAAAACTTTGATGCCTAGTTTATCTATAGATTGTATCTTTTTTTTCAAACATGTCATGTTTCAATTGCAAACTTCTTGCCATTTAGCATCAGTTTTCTCAAACTCGAACATTGCATATCTATTTGTGTCATGTTTAGCTAAATTTATATAACCTCGACAATGTTATTGTTACCCTTTTTATCTCAATTTATGTTATTTCCAATAGAAATCTAGAATCTGCAGTTTATGTCGCATTTCAATAATTATTTTGTGCTAGCTAAAATCATCTGGATATGATCATATCAAAGAGAAATTTTTCTATAGAATTAACAAACAAGAGGGAACCACAATCTGTTTAGCCAATATAGGTTTGTACACCGACGGAATGAACATTATTCCTAGTATGTACGCACTCAAAATAACACACAGAGCAAGCAAGCTCGGCACTAAGGACAACGGCAACTAGTTGAAGCTGGAGTACAAGAAAACTAATCAAAACAAGTATTACCTATCCAGCGTTGGTTGACAACTCAAAACCCAACAGAATCCAGCAGATGACGACCCGATTTGGCTGTGCTGCTCATGCTCTAGCTTGAAGACGACCGGTGAACTAACAAGAGTCGATCGGAGCGCGGACTACCAAGCAGCTTAGGGCCCAAATTCGTCCCGACCAAGCATCGGCTTCCCTAGCTCGCCATTGCTGCCTTTTCTATTGGCGCCCTTCCTCTTGATTGCCTAGAGCGTGTCAAGGATCCTCCACAACTCCGACAATTGCAACGCCATCTCGTCGTCCATTGCCGCGTCCTTGTGGTAATACGAGGGGATGGTGGCCTCGGTGAAGGATAACACAACGCCCAACTCCATGAGTTCACGCCAAGCATCGAAGGGGAAGGAGGTCGTCGGCCGGCCGAGGCGCCGCGGAGGCGCGGACCATCTCTCTCGCCGGCAAGGACATCCGCTCCCCTCCCGAGTCCTGTTTCGAGAGGAAAGGATAAGGCAATAATGAAGTTGGAGAGTTTTTTTTCTTAATCGGGAGAGAACGTTGACTCCCCATAAGTTAAAGGACACGGTGGATTGCCTACATGGACAAAACAACTAGCGAATACCGCTTAGGGTGGAAAAATAACTGGTTTCAACAATTTAGGGAGGTTGGATACCCGGTTTCGTAAATGAGGGGGAAAACTTGGACTTGACCAAGAGTTGAAGGGGCTTCTTCCTTTTTTTTAGGTGAGTAGTTGGCCTGTGATGGGCAGATTGGGCTCAAAGCCCACCGGAAGACTTTCATTATGGGCCGAAAATTCTCTAGGAACTGGTGCGAATACGGCCCATTTATGTAACAGGCTAACAGGCCTTTCAATGGGTCGCTACTTTGTTCTAATTCGGGAAGCGTTGCCCATGTGGCAAATTCTGTCCATACTTGTTATAAAAAAATCTGTCCATACCATACTCAACATCAGTCACAAAAGCTACAAAATTCATCAAAGAATCAGCTAAAAACGAGGAAAACACTGAAAGTGTAGTGACAGCTATCTCCTACCGCTATAAGTATTCTATGTACACTGTAGTATTACACTCTAGATAAAATGGAGTTGTACGAAAACTTGAAAAAAAAAAACTATTAACCTCCATCTTCCAACATTACTCTTGCTCATATTACACCATAGTTGGAGTGAATTTCCAACATTGCTCTTGCAACTACTACGATATCAAAATAATCATAGATTTTTTTATTTCGCTCTAATAATCTCCACCCCCTTTATTTACACTATCATCATTGTTATATTCCTAAAAAAATTATTTACCGGCCTTCCGTGGTGAAGGATATGGAAATTGAGTTCCTGGACTCGTCCTCGGCGATATAGCCCAGAGCAGAGGCCCCCGTCGTGTTGGTGTCGGTGCCAAAAGTGGTGGCGGTGTTGGTGTTCGAGGTGCCGGAAGCCGACGCTGATGCAGAGGTGGTGGTGGTGGTGATCCAGCGGCCAGTCCGGCCATGGGTCGCCGGCTTCCCGGGCTTGGGCAGCGTGAACGAGTCGCTGGAAAGCATGAGGTGCACGCTGTTCATGTCCGGCCGGTCCGGCACAACGACCTGGCAGCACAACAAGCCGAGCTGGATGCACAGCAACGCTTGTTCGGTGTCCCAGTCGGGCATAGATTGGTCCACAATCTCCAGGGATCGTCCTTCCTCGAACAGCTTCCATGTCTGAATTGTAAAATGTGTGGAATAGTCAGAACATCAAGAGTCATTCCATCATTTGTCAGTTTTAGGAACCGATTCTACACACGGTTAGGCAGTGGAGAAAATTTTCTTTTCCGGGAGTCTAGGCAGAGACATTTCTACCTCTGACGAGTTGATCGAGCTGAGTACTTACGTAATTCAAGAGGTCGATTTTTTCGTCGTCCAGACGGCGATCGATGTTCTTGCGTCCGCTCACTATCTCCAGCACCAGGATCCCGAAGCTGAACACGTCGGTCTTCGCAGACAAATAGCCGTTCATCGCGTACTCTGGAGCCATGTAACCACTGCAACCCATCAATTTCGGTATGTGCGCAAGCATTTGGCTGTGAATTGAAGCGAGGCGCGCCAAAGCAGAACAGTTTGGACTCACTATGTGCCGGAGATTCTGAACGTGTTCACGTGCGTAGCGTCCTCCAGGAAGAGCCTCGCCATGCCGAAGTCTGAAATCTTCGGGTTCAGCTTCTCATCGAGGAGCACGTTGCTCGCCTTGATGTCCCTGTGGATGATCTTAACCGGAGATTCCTCGTGAAGGTAGAGCAGACCTCTTGCTAATCCGTTGATTATCTGGTACCGTTTTGGCCAATCCAGCTGCACGCTTTTCTTCCTGTCTGATGTCGCCAATACATAGTGCATGTTAGAGAACACGGTTTCTTTCCTATGCTAATTTAACTGTTATATGCAATTGGACTCAAGTAACACAGATGTCAAAAATCAGCGTACTTGTGTCAGGCTGAACATTGCCCACACACAAAAAAAAAACATGTACTTTATTTTAAAATTTTCCGCACGCGTTCTGTTTGATAAGGTCTTTATCAGTGGTTAATGAACTTGTTTAGCACATACATTGGCATAACTTCTCTATGTTATTCATATTCAGGGAACCCGTTCTGTCCGTTCACACACTTGCAGATGAAAACAAATCCTAATCAAGTAACTGGTCAATACAAGGACCAAGTATGTCGTTGTTCATGATTTTGATGTAATGTGATATCTTGAGCCTTGGTGGTTAAGAATCTGGAAAGTGCGTTTGACGCCGTTAAGGTCAGTAATGCGCATCACATTAAAAACAGCTTTCAGAGGCGGAAATGTCAAAGCGAACTTTTCAATGCCTGATGAATCATCCGAGAAGACCTATTACAGATTCGATGCTCTGACTTAACACTCTTTTATACGACCTTGACGTATCTAGCCAGTTTTGTTTAATGCACGGAACCTAATAAAACAATAGTTCCTGTGTCTCTATCAGAATTAAATTTTCGTCTTTCCCTAGCTATTGGACGAAACAGTAAACCAAAATCTTGACCACAAGATGCACGTACTAGAACAGTTCAACAAACCAAATATTGTCCAGTGCCCCATATCTTGAGGTACATGTGTGTGAAACGATGAACGAAGCCCCTTGTTCTCACCAGTCTTAAAAACTAAATTCAGTAACACTGTTTCCAACTGAGACGGGTTCTCTGACAGGATTGTAACAATTAAGAAGCAGTTGGGAGCTGGGCAGAGGATCACTGACCGAAGAGAATGTGGTCGAGGCTTCCGTTGGGGAAGTAGGGATACACGAGCATCTTGTGGCCGGAGGAAGCGCAGCAGCCGAGCAGCGAGACCAGGTTCCGGTGCTGCACCTTGAGCAGGAGCCGCACCTCGTTGAGGAACTCGCGCACGCCTTGACGCGACCCCAGCGACAGCTTCTTCACCGCGATCTGCTGCCCGTCCTCCAGCACTCCCTGAAAGAGGCAGCAGGTTCAGAGTCTTTTTCATACTACTGAATATAGCGCCGGTATTCCCCGAAAGAAAATCAATGGAGCACTGTTCTCTGCCCACGAGGGAAGATGTAATGCTGAAAATCCCTGGAAATCTTCCTGGGCAGAGTAGTAGTATAAAATATACTACTAAATTTGAATCGGAAATCATCTCCCTCAACACTCGGTTAGTTTTCTGCGGCGACCAGTTTCTGGAACTCTGAATAAGAGAGCAAAGAGAGCAGCTCCGAAAACCATGTTTCAAAGACGACAATAAGAAAAAAAAACTAAAGCCTGAGTAAACTGTCTCGCTCGGTAAATAACTCGTAGCGATACTTGTGGAAGTCTGAAACCGGTGGGGTTGTAGCGAAGCAGAGAAGAGGCAGAGAGCATGCTGTGCTGTACCTTGAAGACGGGGCCGAACCCGCCGCGGCCGAGGAGGTTGTCGTCGGAGAAGCCGCCCGTGGCGGCCTCCAGCACCGCCAGGTCCATGAACAGGCTCCACTCCTCCCCTTCCCCCGCCAGCCCCGACGCGGCCGCGGCCTCGCCCGCGCTCCCGCCGCCCTTCCTCCTCCTCCGGCCGCAGCACCCGCACGCCCACGCCCACGGCAGCGGCGTGCTCGCTCGGTCGTGCGGAGGCCCACCACGCATCTTCCCTTCCCCCGCCGGTTTCAGACTTCCACAACCTGGCGAGCAGCAGAGCAAAGCTGGCAGAGATGTGAGAACGCGCTGGCGGCGCAACACTTGTACTACTTCCCGGGTTTCACTTCCGGCCGGGTCTCTGGTCCATTGCTTTGCTTCGCTACTCTCCCCTGCTACTGCTAGCGACTACTCCAACGGTACATGAGGGGGCGCAGGAATTCCACCGCAACCTGGCGAGCCGCGACCGCGACCGGTATGATCTACACCTGGAAACGTACGTGTACGTGCACGTCTCGCTCGCCCGGCGTTCAGAGCAACCGCGTCCCAGCCGGCAAGGTCGCTGTCGAGCCGTGCGGTGGACCGGCTCCTTCCTTGCCACTTCGGCGAGACCAATGGGGCCTCTACTACGACCACCACTCGCTCCACTTCGCCAGCCAGGTCATGTCAGGCCCCGGCTCCTGCCAAACTTTATTCCTCCCAGCGCCGGCGGATTTTGTTTTTTCGTTTTTTTGGGGGATTGGATCCGTCGACCGTCGTGCAGATACAGATTTTATTTTACGTGGTCAGTTGCAGTAGGTACAGGCAGTTGTCGCTTGGATTTGGCGTGCCGCCTATCACCGATGGTTCCGGTTCCAACGGGTTGATCGCCCGGTTCGGTGCATGTATGATGCCGATTTGATGAGGTCAACTCGGCAGGTCGCGCTCCCACCTTTTCCTGCGCGGGAGTTGACGCGACCGCAAGTCTTCTCCACATCCGGCACCATGCGATTGCGCGACGCCATTCAGTGGTACCGACCGTCTGCCAGTTCATGTGCCACCTACCACTGTTTTTTAATAATGGAACAAGGTTCCTGCTTTTACGTTAGCTTGCAAGCTAACGTACACAGCATTCAGATTACAATAAGAGCACTTAGGCTCAAACTGACTTACAATACTCATAGAGTCTTAAAACAGTAGATAAATAGGAAACAAAAGCTCCCCTACAAGCCGAAGAACTAAGCCTCTAGCCGATTGGTGAACTTCCATCCAAATTTAGCGAAGACCTCCATGACGACCGTTTCCAAGCGTCGGCATGCATTTTTGAGGCTCTCTCTTACGGCGTCGTCCTTAAACAACAGCGACCATGTCCTGGCCCAATACGTAGCCCTGAAAATAACCTACAAGAGAGTATTCGAGTTAGTGCGGTTAAATACCATATCGTTCCTATTCAACCAAATTGCCCAACAAATAGCGGTTAAACCCACACAAACTTGGTTTTTAAAAGCCGGCTGAATGCCATTGAGCCATGAACCAAACATGTGAGGTATACTAGCTGGAGGTTGAATTCCAAAAGTGATATAAATTGCATTCCAAATCGAGCGTGTGAAGTGACAATCGATGAATAGATGTTCTATAGTTTCGAAAGAACTACATGAACAGCAGCTCAAATTCCCTTTCCAGTTTCGTTTGGCTAGGTTATCTTTCGTTAGAGTGCAACCATTTTGCAAGTACCAAAGAAAAATCTTGATTTTTAGTGGTATTTTCAGGGTCCAGATAGGGGACTTGCGAGAAACAATGTCATCTTTCATAATGGTCACATACATGGACCGAGTTGAAAAGATGCCATGTTTGTGAGCGTCCCGGATAAATGTGTCTTTTTCATCTGTTAGATTAGTTGTTAGTACCTTAGATACTAGTCTTAACCAATCTCTAAGATTCGCCCCGACCAAAGCTCTTCGAAAGGATACGTTTAGCGGCGTGGTGCTTAGCACTTCAGCCACTGTGGTTGACTTCCGCCTGGCTATGTGGTATAGTGCGGGGTGAGCGTCCTTTAAAGGTTCGCCGCCTACCCAATTATCCTCCCAAAATCGAGTCTCCGTACCACTACGGACCCGTAGGTGTCCAAGACTTAAAAACTGGTCCTTAACATTCATGAGGCCCGACCAAAAATGTGAGTCACCGGATCGTCTCGTAACCCGAGTTAAGGTTTTATTTGACAGATATTTCCTCCGTAGGAGGTTCCGTCACACCCCTTCTTCATTGATTAATTTGTACAACCACTTGCTTAACAGACATTTATTTTGGATTTCTAGATTTTGAATTCCTAGGCCTCCGCAATCCTTGGGACGGCACAAGATGCTCCACTTAGTGAGGCGATATTTCTTCTTGTGCTCGTCACATTGCCAGTAAAATCTGGACCGGTAATAGTCCAATTTTTTGAGCACCACTTTAGGGACCTCAAAAAAGATAACATGTACATTGCAAGACTAGTTAGGACCGAGTTGATTAATACTAATCTGCCCCCAACCGATAGTAATTTGCCCTTCCAACTTCCTAGTTTTTTCTGAAATTTTTCTTCGATAGCCGCCCAATCGCTGTTGGAAAGTTTGCGGTGGTGCATGGGAATTCTGAGGTATTTGAAAGGAGTGGATCCGGTATTACACCCAAATAGGTGTGCATATTCCACTTCCCTATCCTTTGCCTTACCGTAACAATATAGCTCGCTTTTATGAAAGTTGATCTTTAACCCCGAGAGTTGCTCAAAAGCACTTAAAACTAGTTTAAGGTTTTTGGCTTGGTCTAGATCATGCTCCATGAAGAGGATTGTATCATCCGCATATTGGAGAATTGAGAGACCGTTATCCACCAAGTGGGGACGACGCCCTTGAAATCTCCATTATTTTTTGCTCGTTCTAGAAGAATAGCCAACATGCCCGCCACTAAATTAAAAAGAATGGGTGACAGGGGGTCACCTTGTCTAAGACCCTTTCTTGTTTGAAAATAGTGTCCTAGGTCATCGTTGACTTTAATGCCCACGCTACCACCTTTAACAATTTGGTCAATCCACTTGCACCACAAGGGCGAGAACCCTTTCATGCGTAGTGTTTGTTGGAGAAAAGACCAGTTTACCTTGTCATAGGCTTTTTCGAAATCGAGCTTTAGGATCACTCTATCTAGTTTTTTTCGGTGCATCTCATGGACGGTTTCATGTAATATGAGTACCCCTTCCATTATATTACGCCCGGTCATAAAAACCGTTTGTGATGGTCTAATAATTTTTTCAGCCACTAGGGCCACATGATTAGTCATCACCTTTGTAAATATTTTGAAACTTACATTGAGTAAACAAATAGGCCTAAACTGCTGTATCATTTTTGCCTCTTTTTGTTTGGGCAGCAGCGTTATAATGCCAAAATTGCCTCTTTTTGCCACCTAGCACTGTGGACAACAAGATATCTTTGCAAGGCCACTCCATAGACGAGAATTCACTAACCCAGCCCAGGTGCCAGTTGGGCCACCCCAGTGTGCGTGCACACAAACAAACGTACCCACAAAGCCTTAACTTGCAAAGCACACAGCATTTTCCAGAGTTGGGCGGGAAAAAGTCCAAAAAATGTACGTGTGCTATGTGTATATTATTAATTTTTCTTTGAACAGGCAAAATAAATACTTTTATATAGCACTCATTTCTATGAATATACATATCCTACTCCTGTAGATGTCTTCAAAAAAGTCAGACAGCCTATAATCTTAAAATTAGAAGCTTTTGTGATTAGTTTGACTCGGGAGGGGGCATTGTCCCCTTACGCCCCTTTGAACCTTCACCATTGATGTGTTATTTTGTTTTATAAAGAGCTTTTTTTTTCTAATACTCCAAGAGGTACTAGGCAACGTGCCATGAGTACATCACCTGTCACTCAGACAACATGCACATAGATATTGGATCTCCTTCTTCAACTTTTTTATAGAAGACAAGAAACCTTGTAAAATGATAAATTCCACCATATAGTATCATCATTTCAAACGGATATGCCACGGACAGAAACTCTGATCTATACGAACATGGCCATCTCATCATCTATCACCATCATTCTTGTACCCATCTCTTTTGCAAAACAGGAGTAAACTGCTAAACATCCACACATAGACATGATTAACTTACCGCCGTTGAGTCCGTCGATTAACCCACCATCATCTCCTTCATCGGATTCATCGTGTGGGATAACACAAATCCAACAGACATATAGATAAATGTCACCATAAAACTAATTCTCACTAACCCCTACCATGACTACGAAGAACCACAATAAGACAAAGAAAGTGATGAAGTACCTTATTCTATATCAATGATGACGCATCGGTCTTGTCACCACCGTTAAGAAACGACGTTCTCCATTGCTCGTGTCGATGATCCTGACGGCGCCTTACGCGACGCCAACCTCTTCAATTGGATGTTTGAAGAAACCTTTCAACCTAACAAAATGTAATCAAACTACTATACTATAAAACAGTGCCGGCTCTATGCTTTGGAAGACCCTTGGGTAAGCTGGCCCTCAAGCTATCTAAATAAATACATCTATCTTATAAAATATACTTATCTTATAAAAGAAGCCTCAAAGCTTAAATCAAATATAAACTTTTCTAAGAGTTCTTTTATATTTCAGTACAACATTACAAAAAAATACTTATAGGAAAATGGAGACAATATTATTACCTGAATAAGAGAGACTTGCAAATAAAATTTATATAAATATCAGCGAAGAAAATTTCTTCGAGCATTTCTTGAAGCAAAATCATTAATTATAATATCAAGATCAATTGAGCCCAAGATAGTTCTCTCAATAGAGCATAAAGCCAAGCCATTTAATCTTTGTTGTGACATAGTTGATTTCAAATTTTTTTAAGTAACTTCATCTTAGAGAAACTCCTTTCCGCTGACGCCACAATCACAGGAACAGTCAAGAGGATTCCATATACAATTGAAACATTTGGAACAGGAAACGACGTATACGATGGAAAAAATATGAGTCGGTTCCGGCGTTTCGCTAGGCTCCTCTGGCATGGCTGTTTGGGCTAGATAACTAAAAATTAACCCAACTGCTGAGCATCATAAACATATGTACTAAAAAATTTTGGGCCCCTCCTAGGCTGGCCCCTAGGCCATCGCCCCTATTGCCCGGCCCAAAGCCGGAGTAACTCGGGTAACGAATTATACATATTGTACAAATATATAGTTATTGTTATGTTATTGTACAAATATATAGTTATTGTTATGATGTTAGAGTGCAGCCCGACTCGTCGCAGACACGAACCCTCACCGCCAGCCCAGGTCATATTGGGTCTATCCAACCAAAGGCCCAACTGAAGCTCCAACTAAGGTCCCGAACCACCTCAACCGAAAAGACTAACCTGATCGGTGAGGATCCTTCACCTTATTAGTTAGCTCCTCCATCATCAATAACCGATATAGGACTAAACCCAACATATAAAAGGTGATAACATATGAAATGACTCTTATTTATAATTTATTCGATCACTTATGAGTGCCGAGCAGCGGACAAAGGTTGCAACTTATTTCTACAAAAACAGAAAACGATACGATCGACGGGACCGGTACGTGCACGTAGCTGGGCCAGCTGGTCCATTATTGGAGTACTCGTTACACATGGACCACGAGGACACATGCCCAACGCTGCTCGCGGCGACTCGACACTGCAGACACAGCAACGACGAGTTGCTGCCGTCATTATTGCTCTCTTCTTAGTAGCCGCGGAGGATGGCGTCGACGACGGCGCCCTGGCGGTGGCAGGGAGGCGCCGGGTCGCCGCGGTGCGCGTCGCTGCAGCGGTAGCGGCTGTGGCCCGAGGCTTCAACCTCCTCGCAGCGCTTGCAGGCGTTGGCGCACCGCTCGACCTGGTCCAGGCAGTAGCAGATCGGGGGAACGACTTGGTGCAGAGCTGCATGTCGCAGCATTTCCACGGCCTCGCCTCGTCGTCGCGGTCTCGCCTCCCCACGGCAAACGTCACCTCCAGATCGGCAAGACCTGATCTCATCAACGCAGGCACGAATAATAATTAATTGCTCCGTAAATCAGATGAATCATAATTAATTTGCAGGACGATCGATTGACGGTGTGTTGAATTGCTTACCCTTTTCCAGGTTGCACTTGGGCCCAGGGAAGCCATAGTACCAGTCGGTGCAGATGTGGCGCGAGTCCTCCGTCTCCTTGCAGTTCTCGCAGGCGCCGGAGCAGCGGTCCACCTTGTCCAGGCACTGGCAGGTCGGTGGGTACGACCTGGTGCACACGGTCTGGTCGCAGCACGTCCACGGCCGCCGCTCCTCGTCGGGTCGCGTCGTCGCCCTCGCCATCGCCGTTAACAGGTCAGCCAGCCCTGGACGCGCGATATACAATTATTGTTAATCGCACACGAAATTTACCGAAATGATTAAATGAAGCCTGCAGAGCAAGGGTGATAGTTGTTTATTGCACATGCTTGCGCTTCACCTTTGCGGTCGCTGGGGAGGCGGATGGCGTTCATGGCGCTGTCATCGGGAACGGCCGCCGCCGAGAGCCCGGCGAGGGAGAGCGTCAGCAGGATGGAGGCGACGCATGCCATCTTCATTGTTGCTGCAGCTTGCGGTGTGTTCGCTTCTTGCAGGACATGTGTGTGAGGTGAGGGTCGTCGTTATAAATAGCTTGTTCCAGCCTTTCAGTGAGCGCCATGGAGACGGACGCGCGAAGTCTTTGGTTCCTACTAGACGCAGGGGACCGGACAAAGGACACGTCACACACAAACGAGTGATCGGGACACCCCGTCAGCATGTGCATATACTGTTGGAGCAAGTGTTGGGTTATTATAGATTTACAGTAACGTAGTAATAAGTAGTTGTGCAGCAGATCTTTAAGTATGCCTACTGCTGGACAATCTGATCAATGTGCACGCGCTGAACTGTCACACAAGCCATCTGCATGCGTATGGACCGGGACGGCCTACCTACCACCAGTAAGATAGAGAAGGCGATGAAACACTCTCCAGCTGCTCGCCCATGTTTACTGGGTTATATGAGTGCTCGGTGGAGAGTGTTCATAGAAAGGAGGATAAATAATTGAGTGGACACACGGACAGGACTGTGCTTGAATTTAGGCAAGCGTCTCTGTCAGTAAATTCATTTTCAGAAAACAAAAAGATCGAAATATTAGCCCTCACCACACCTGCAGTGGCAGATCGGAGGCTGTGACTTGGTGCACACCTTTTTCTCCCCAAGGCTGTGCAGTATTGTCCCTGACCGTCACCTCCGCCGGATCGGGAGGACTTGAGTGTAAGCAAGCGGTAATTTCGTATCGGTGTCCGGCAGCACAACGCGCGTGATAAAAGTAAATTATACGTGCAGTGCTGCGTGTCGGCCGCAGTACAGCCGTGTTACCTCCGTCCTTCTCACTGCACTTGGGCCCGGGGTTACCACGGTACCAGGTGTAGCGCGAGTCCTCTGTCCCCAGTTCTCGCACTGTCGCAGGCGCTAGAAAGCACTGATTCACCACCTTGTCCTGGCGGGGATCCATAGTACTAGTAGCTGCTGTCTTCGCTTCTTGTATAATTGTAATGGAGGACATGACTATGCATGCAAGGTCATAAATCATGTAAGTAGGTGACTGGAACCTATCACTGAGCGCCATGGAGACCAACACGCGGCGTCTTCGGTTCTTGCTACATGGAGGGCACAGGGCACGTCACACACAACAGAGATACATGGCGCCTCGTTAGCACACATAGGGAGTGTGGCCGCATGTTACCAATCTGTTATTATAAAAGTAGCTAGATCTGTAAGCATGGCCACTACTCATGTCAACTTGACTATCCGAACCAAGCGCACGCTTGTGTCACGCGCGAGTCATCTGATGCACGCATGGGCCGAGAGTGACGCGAGTCCCTGAAACAAAAACTGATGAAACGCGAGCTCAGTTGCAATAATGCATATTTTTATGGCAAGGCAACTTGCCTCACGTACGCCTCTGTTGATTTCATCAACATCCATAGTCTATCCATCAAGCCTCTTGTGAGTTTTTCGTGACGGGAGGGTCTATTTTTCATTCTCCTAAAATTGAGGGACTTTTCAGTCGATGAACAGTAACCATCGATTTCGAAACCTACCATACAGTTTGTCAGTTACTGTTCGTCCGTCTTCAACCTCTAGCCTCGTTCGCTCCCCTGCCTCCCCCACTCCTTCGGTCGTCCCTAGCGGTGCTCCTGCCACGGTTCCGCAACCGCTTCCCCGCCACACTAACTGGTCGGTGCCGCTTTCCCTCACCCTGGCTCTAACCCAACGGTAGACATCCGTCACCTGCGAGGCGGCACCCCCGCTGCCTCCGTCTCTCCCATCACCACCGCTAGGTCGGCCTGCCACCGTTGTACCCCTTTTCAAGTCCGACAACAAATGAAATCGTCCCGTCGACAACCCCCAAATCCTAACTTTATAAATTTCTTCCAAAGATTGAAGAGGAGGATTTCAAAGGACAAAAACATAGCAATCGGAGGTGACCATACTCGCATGGGCATGGCATGCATGTGGAGATTGCACAAATCTTGAGGGATCCTCAGTGTTTTACCCTATATAGCCGCCACTAGCCCACCATGATCGGGATGTCAAGCAGGACAGTTCTGACCATTGGGCGCAAGAGTCTTGGCTCTGTTCTTGGAGCAACTAACGTGTATAGGGAGCATCTCCACACGGATTTTCAAAAACCAGGAGACCACTTAACTTGGCATATATTGTTTCCTTACAAAAAATGGATGTATATAGAGGGGAGCCAGGAGAACCAGAGATCTCAAAGGATAATGTTGTCTGATATCTTGGTCGGATGATTTCGTCGTGTACCAAAATATAGATCCCGATTTAGGGGTTTGCTGACTTTTAATTTCTACTACCTCTGCAGAATATTTTATTTTCAAAATGGTACAACTCAGCAGTAAACAATGGAATGGACATGCTTCTCCGTCCCACCTCGCTTCTTTTATTCGAGATCTGCTGCCAGCTGCAGGCAAATTAAGAGCAACAACATCCTACAAAAACATCCAACAAAAACGGAACGGCGGCAATCGGCACCCTGCTCAAGCAAGTAGAGACTAATTAGCTCGCCTTTTATTGTTTACATTACAGATCGACAACTTCGTGCAAGCTAGCGTGCAACACACCAGGCAACGGATCTCCAGCGAGCTCTAGACACGTACGGCAGATCACAGACGACGTATATGTTGTTCTATCCGTCGTGGCTGCAGGTAGGCCCCGGGTCGCGGCCCTTGTACTCGTCGAGGCAGAAGTAGCTGTTGCCGCCCTCCACCTTCACGCAGCGCTCGCAGTCGCAGTGCTCGAACTTGTCCAAGCAGTACCACACCGGAGTCAACTTGGTCGACGGCCCCGGGACGGCCCGGTCGCAGCACTTCCACGGCGGGCTCTCCGGACCGTCTTTCTTCACCACTGCTCCGTCCATATACAAAAGTGTAGTTGATTAAACCCAGTGGTCATAGTAATCAGTTGATTTATTAGCTTACGTTATTATTACATACTACTAGTAGAAGTTGGCTTAAGTACTAAGGGTAGCTAGCTTATTACCACCGTTGACGACGACGGCGTGGCTCTGCTTGTCGCACTTGGGCGGGGCCGTGCCTTTGTACCAGTCCAGGCAAGCTTCTTGTCCAGGTGCTATGCCGGCGCATTCCAGGCAGTTGTCCGAGCACTTCTCGACAAGGTCGAGGCACCGGCAAGTCGGTGGCATGCTCCTTGTGCATACGGCCACGTTGCAGCAGTCCCACGGCCTCATCTCATCGTCCTTGACGTTGCCTGGCATTATTGTTAGTTAACTTCATGATTAGCACCGGAAAAACCAAAAGATTTGACACGGAAATGCAGGAGCAGCGCTAACCGTTGCCGTCGCTGGGGAGGCGAAGGACGGCGTCCGTGACGCCGGAGCCGGCCGCCGCCGCCGCCGAGACGACGACCGAAAGCACCAGTAGGATGGAAGCGACCCTCTTCATGATTATTAACTGAGCTTTTGATGGCGAAGTGAGCCCAGGATTGGGACGGTATAAATAGCCGGTTTGGATCAAGGGAACCACCGTATTATAATGACACGCGCGCGGCATGCTCGTGGACACGTAATAATGTTGTCCAAAACTGAGCCACATGGAGGCATGCAATGCAAGCCGTGTAACTGTAAAGTAACCAGCAACAGTGATCCTCATGCAAGTTGTTCAACGTCGTCAACGAACCCGCGGAGTCCGAGAACGTGCAACGTGTGTATAGCGTGGTCTCGATCTGGAGGGACCGTAGCAACCAAAATCTACCTTGTCGCCTGCAACTTTTGCCTTTTTCTTTTTTGATTAAAGGGAATGCAACTTTTGGGATGACGGATGAAGGAGATGAGCCGTTGCTTGTCACCGCCGGCAACAGGAAAATGCCGTTCATTCTACAGTAGTTGGCTTTTGGATTGAGAATCGTGGCTACTTGTGTGGAGATAAGTGTCTAATAAACGTTGGGCACCAAATTTAAGCGGAACGCCAGCTTAGCAGCTAGTAAGATTTCTACGGGGCTGCAGAAAATGTTAGAGCTCTTGCTTGTTTTCCTGTGAAATCGGAATGCAATGCATTAGAAATGTTCCTTTGTCTATCCTGTGAACCAAAGGGTGTATGTAGTAAAAATTCCATAGGAATAGAATCCTCCAAAAATCCTGTGATTTTCCTCGGTTCCAATATGGAGGCCTTATCCAAAACTGAGCCACATGGAGGCATGCAAAACGAGAACATATATACTATACTCATGTGCATCGAATCAACAGCGCAGTGATCCGCATGCAAGTTGTTCAACTTCGTCAATGATCACGCGGCGTCCGAGACCGTGGTTCCCCCTCCGTGCTGCGTGGTCTCGATCTCGAGGGACCGTACACCATAGCAACCAAAGTCTAACTTGTTGCCTGCAAATTTGGCATGACGGATTAAGGAAATGAACCCCGTTGCTCGTCATGCCCGACAATCGGGACGTTATTTCTACAGTACACAAGGATCAATGTTGTTCTAGAGTTTTGGACAGGTTTCAGTCACTTGCACTGGAAAATAAAGAAGAACCGTTTATTCACAGTGCTAGTTCAGAATATACTTTCCATCCATGGGTTTATGTATCTCATCAGTTAATTAATTAATTGAGAAAGCCCTTGTGCCGGAAGCTCTTGATGCTGTCGTCGAACATCTGCTCAATCGACAGAAATGACCACGTTGCAGCAATCGCACGGCCTCATCTCCTCGTCGTTCACGTTGCCTTATATGATTAGTTAACTTCATCTCTGCACCGGGATAACCTAAACATTTCACACAGAAATGCAGGCGCAGCTAGCACTAACCGTTGCCGTCGCTGTGGAGGCGAAGGACGGCGTCCGTGGCGCCGGAGCCGGCTCCCGCCGCCGCGGAGACAACCGAGAGCACCAGTAAGATTGAAGCGACCGTTTTCTCCATGACTATTAAGTGAGTCGTTTGATGGCGACGTGAGCCCAGGATTGTAACCGTATAATAGCCGGTTTGGATCAAGGGAATTGCGATGTTATAAGAGCATCTCCAACAATGACATGGGAAAAGGGTTCCTACTTTTAGATTTAGGGTCTTGGCCCACAGTTGAGAACCAAGAAAATGTACAACGACTCTAGCAGAAGCTCCAATTTGTGAGGACCCGTGGGCCCCACATGTCGGTCACATCTTATCTTCTTCATCCTGCTCTCCATCCCACGCCTAGCTGAAGTGCACGGCCGCACTAGCGCCTACCCGCACATGTGCCTCCTGCTCGTGGTTGTCACAGCCGCGCCCGCGCTGCCGGCGAGCAGATGCGGGTGCTGGATCTCCGTTGCGCGTCGGGTGGGAGAGACGTGACTCGGCCTCGAGGGAGGAGACTCGAAGGAGGAGGTGGGCACGTCGGAGAGGAGGTTGGAGGAGAGATTGATCTCATGCGTCGATCGGCCGATCAGAGGAGGAGTCCGGTTGGTTCGCGCGCTTCATTCACCGACCCGTCCGTCCGGGCCTAGGACGGCGGCATCCATGCCCCGCCCGCATCGCCCCATGCGCTGTCATCCGTCAATAGAAGCTAGGATTGGGGGACCGTAGGAACAGAGTCTGGAGATGGAGTTTGAGAGGGTACAAAAATAGAGGCTTAAATAGAGTCTCTATTAGAGTAAGTTTTTTGGTCAAAGATACTTAAATCTTAAAATAGGGGTCCAAATAGGAGTTGTTACTAGAGATGCTCTAATGACATGCCGGCATGCTCGTGGGCACGTAATAATAATTAGAACCACCACCCTGGGCTGAGTACCCGCGTGACCCAACGGGCCACGTCGCCCCGGTACCGTACGCGCGTTCGATCCGAAATCTGCGGTGGGTGTGGCGGGTGCGTGCGTCCCTTCCTTTTTTCTCTGGTGAGCGGCGTCCTATCCGCGTGGCGCCTCTCCGTTTCTCTCCTCTGCGTGCGTAGCGTCGGCCAGTTCCGTTCATTGCCACGCGGCCTCAGCGCGGCCTGAGCGCGGCCTTTCTTTCCTTCTTTTTTCTTTCTCCGGTTCTCCCCGTTCCACCGTTCCTGCGTCCTCTCTTTTTCTCTCTCCCTTTTCGGTTCCTTCCTTTTCTTTGTTCCCTTCGGCTCCTGCTACATCCGGCTCCTGCTACATCAGGTTTGGGTCTTCTTTCTCCTGGTTCTTTATGCCTCCTTCAGCTTTTTCTTTCCTTTGATCCTGGTGTTCTTTTTTCTACATCTTGTCTTGTCCGGTCTTAGATCTCTCTGGTTGGTGAAATTTTTTCTATTTAATCCTTTTAATCTTTTTACCTATCTTTGTGGGTTTTGCGTTCTTCTGGACTGATGTTTTTTCTCTGTTTTTGCAGGTTCTAGATTTATTTTGTGAGCTGAGGGGTTGTGGCGCCATGGATGGATATGTGTGAGTTATGACCTTTTTCCCTTTTTTTGATGTTTGTTCTACTTATTATTTTTCATCTGGTGGCTCATTTTTTGTTTTATTCTTCCTCCTTCTTAGGTTTCCTGGATTTCCCCTCTATTGATGGTCCTGTAGTCTGCTGTCTTGAAGAGGCAAGTAACTTGCAAGCTATTCACTGTATCTCACCTGCTTCAAAAGTCTCTGTAGATGTTGTATATGTTCTACTTTATATATCCACTATGTATTGTTTCTGTTTATTTTCTCATGCTGAATGGTGACATCCATGAAAATTTATACTTCAATGTGTTTTTTATTTAACGTGTATGGTCATAATTTCTGAAGGTTCTTATTTTCCTCTTGCTCCTGTTCCTCAGTTTATATTATAGAGCAAGCTATTACCTATATCTCGGTCCTGGATTATGTTTACTATGACTTTTAATTCGGCTCCCTGTACTAAAGAAACAAAAATTCCAACTGTACATATCCATCTCATACTGAAATTTGCAGTGCACCAAAAAAGGACTGAAATGATTGGTCCCTGGTTTTTACAGTTCTATCATTTATCATTTATTTCGCGTCATTGTTCAGTGAAGCTTGACTAGGACCTCCCACTTTACAAACTAAACTTATTGTGCATTCATCTTTTAATGTATTTTTAAGCTGGTATAGTCCCTCTGGAATTCTAATGTATTTTTATGCAGTGTTGCCAGTAATCTCTGTTTTCGAGCAATATAGTGGGGTTAAAAGGAATGTTTGGTTTATATTCTTCTACAGCAAAAATAATAAAACCTTTTTATTCATGCAATATAGTGGGGTTAAAAGGAATGTTTGGACTATGTTCTTGTACAGCTAAAATAATAAAACCCTTTTACTGTTACATGGATGAGTAGTGTTCATGGTATAACCAATGTTAGAATAATTGTGCCCACTAGGGAAGCCTATCTTGTTTGGACTTAAATTTATTTACACACTTTAATGGATTTAGGTACAGCAAAAATAATAAAACCCTTTTACTGTTACATGGATGAGTAGTGTTCATGGTATAACCAATGTCAGAATAATTGTGCCCACTAGGGGAAGGCTATCTTGTTTGGACTTAAATTTATTTACACACTTTAATGGATTTATTCTGAGGCTAATTACTACTTCTAATTGTGTTGGTGACAGGCATAAAAAAGTATATGTTTTCCTCATGTACAGTGTACCAGAAATTAATTGGCATTCCTCTTTCAAATGCAATATTCTTGCCATACAAATTCATTTAGCAAAACGAATGCTTAGAGGTTGAATAACATTGAATTCAATTAGTAAGCATGTTATGGGCTAGGATTGGTTCATGACAAAGCAGTAAAGGGAATCTGTGCTACACTTCTTACAAGGAAAAGAAATGCTTGGTAAATAGTATGTTGAGCTTAGTTTTATGACTGTAGGCAATGAAGCCAAATGAAAACAAAATTTAGAACTCAGCTCTTGAAACTATTTAAGTTACCAGCTACTGCTTCCTGAATCAACTGTTTGGTATATAGTCGCTCTGTTTGTCATATGCTATTGTTAATTGTATTGGTGACAGGCATAAAAAGCATCACGCCTTTTTTGTAGGGAGGCGGTTTCACTCTGCTATGCCTGCCTTCAACGACGGCAGCAACCAGCACAGGTACACGATGCTCTTCCCTTCTCCTCTTTCTTTGGATTTTGCTATTTCCGGCGTCCCAAGGTCAGGCCCCTTTCCCTGCCATATTCAGCTGTGTCTGAAATGAAAAAACGTAGCCTTGCTGAATCTTTATGACTCTAATGTTGATGTTTTGGTTATTTGGATAGCGGAGTAGACAAATTATGATTGGCCTTTGTCCTTCTCACGATCTAAGTGATCTCAGAATTGAAAGGCCTTCTTTTGGCTCCCAAGAGGTACCACCAGGCGGGTGACTAATGTTTAGGGTCCTGTACTCCTATGTTACTGAATTCTGTAGCGGAGTTAATTGATCCGCAAACAAATCAGTGGAAGGAGGAGCTAATCAGGTGGCTGTTCTCTGAAGAAGATGCAAAGGTGATTTTGTCCATCCCTGTGGAAGCTAACAGAGAGGACACTGTTGCTTGGCACTTTGACCCAAAGGGCATTTTCAGTGTTAAATCCGCATACAGGGTCAGCATTGACAATGCTTTTACTGAACACGGGCCAAGCTCTTTTCACTATCTGACAATAGGAGTGTCCTTCCCTTGGCAGAAAATCTGGAGGTTGCCGGTACCAAACAAGATCAAACACTTTGTGTGGAGACTTGGGCACAACAGTTTACCGTTGAGGAGGAACATTGCCAGGAAAGGCATCGAGATCGAATCTAGGTGTCTAATGTGCGCAAGACTAGATGAAGCAGGTGTGGAGAGAAGTAAAAAAGGAAGATAAGAGAGTGGAATTGTCTACACTTATGAGTGCATTGGAAGTCCTCCAAAACATATGGCAAGAGGATAAGTTGGACCAGATGATATCAAGCATATGATGTTTACCTGTGATAGAGCTAAACAAGTTTGGTGCTTACTTGGTATATGGAGGCAAATAGAGAACCTGCTTGTTATTGATCGATCTGGGTCAGTAATAATGAAAGAAGTGCGATCGTTTTAGATGCAACCTTTTTCTAAAATCATGCAGTTGTTTTGGCAATATCAATATTTTCTGCAAAGCATAGGTACTAGGAAGATGTGCAGACTGTTTTTTATGCGTCATCGGAAGTTTGGGGCTAATTTATGATCTATTCATCGCCCAGGACATACATAGACCTTGCTTGCTGCTTAATTGTAATGCAACTAATGAAATAGAAAATAGTAAATAGCTAGGTGTTAAACTCGGCTATGTTACCTAAAATCATTATTAATGGCTGCATTTCATGTGTTGTGATAATTTGCAAGTAACTTAAAATGTTTTAACGTCCAACAATGTTGGTTTTATATATCGACTCACTAAGTTATTACATACATGTTGTCTTCTTAGTTAACTTTTTTTTGCCTATTCTTTCCAAACTATAGTTCTTCGTTTATTTTACAAGTGGCGCGCGTAAGCGCGCCGGGTCATACTAG
>JAUNZO010001714.1:0-16125 GCA_031894775.1 Chloris gayana
ATATTAAATACTAAAATCAATTTTGACCGTAGAAAACAATTGCCTTTTTAATTAACCGCATCCTGTGTATGAGCATTGCATTGAGTTGCCGTGATAGGGTGACCTGATCATCTAAAGTCCAACGAAAACACTCTACATCTCTATGCTTATTCGTCTAATCAAGATTTAGGAAGTTCAATTTATACCGGCAAATTAGCATATATGACATGTTTTCATCGTGTTTAGCGCATAAGCTAACTGCTTAGACAATTATTATATGTTAAAATGTTGGCAGTTGCCAAGGAAACAAACTCTAATATTCATATATGCTATACTCCTGCATATATACATTCAAGAGGTTAACTCCATCATATGCAAAAGAATCATACATAGCTGAAATTATTTCGCCGTCATTATCTCTGGCCAATTTGCACCTAAATAAATTATAGCATTAGGCTGTGATCTTGCTTAGCACCTAAGCTGAGTACTTCTACGTCGATCATGCAAATATGCCAACATTTGGCTAATTATTTTGAAACAATTTGTGCATCCTGCATCCGGTTAGCATGCTCATCACTCAACATCTCACATGAGTAGTACTAGCTATATCATAGCAGAATTAAATATAAAAAACGCTCTTATGTTCCACGCATGTGCACATCATGTGTAATAGTTCAGGTAGAATTAGACAATCATTTGAACATGTCTAGTTTACTTGCCATGTCATAATAGTTTGCCTAAATCTAATTAAATAAAGTAGAGAATATAGGAAATCAAATATCTATATCCCCTCTCAAATATAGGCGATTTTATCTTAAACATTATATATTAGCTACTCTCCTGAAATGGCCTACGAGTACTAATCTCAACATATATATTGTCTTTTATGAAGGCAGCCTCCATATCTCATACACCAAAAAATTCTACGTATATAGAAATATGCGGGTCGTAGTAAAAGAAATGAAACACTTGCAGTTCTGCCTCATTTGTATGAGCTGCTAAACCAAACGGTATGCTATAAGCGTACATCAAATACATGTTGGGTGTACAAACATCAAAATCACTCGGTCATATCCGATCCTCATGTAAAAGATAAAGCATGCATAGGTATTAAAGAAAGCTCTTGTGTGCCATTATCTATGTGTATACGCACATAAAAAGCAAATCAAGATTTCTTCATTAAGCCTATTCAGCTATGGAGTCAAGATTGAAGATTCTAGTCTCCCTTTCATCAGTAGTTTGTAATAGGAAGCTATATTAATTATGTAATCATAGTGTAATTTTCTTTTTATGTTGGAATTCTTAATCAAGAGTTTTCTCTACGGAGATGTAATTAACATAATTCTTATGTATATGTAAGAATTATGGAAGTATGAGCTCACAATACTTGAATTATCTTTAACGCATTAAATTAAATTCAAATTCAAACTTGTCTCTTTTGACGAGGGTGCGCGTCACCTCGACCGTTTTCCCGTCATCAATAGTCTCTGGGTTGTATTACCTGTCTACTCATCTGTCTATATCATTGATTAAGAGACATACCCCGTCTCTGGGTTGTACTTTCCCTTATAGACCTAAAGTCTTTTAACTCCTCTGGATTATTGGTCTTTGTGATGAGAACAATAGCTGTGTCATTTACTCCATTTGGCAGGGAACAAGTAGTAAAGAAGTTGTCAACAGCTGTACAAAAATCACTTAAAATAACTGTGTTGCAAGCTTCAAGTTTTGCCTCTTAAACATTCATATGATTGTATGTATTTGATGACGAACATGTTGCACATATGATCTCATTTATACCACCAATCCAATGCGTGGACTGTACCTACCGACATGCTACAAAGCTTCTGTTTATTTTCTTTGTCTCCGTAATAATTCAATTAGTAATAAAAAATTATAGTGTCCGTATCTTGAGACACTAGGATTTTATTTATTTTCTCCATATATCTCACATTCGCTTGTTCCCTTTTGCACCTAGTTTACACTAACATTTTGCCACAAGAATTGTAAAAACTTTCCATAACATTCGTATTACCAAAAATGGTATATACATCACCAAAAGTTGAACAAATATGTAAGGGTCTAGCTATTTCACGGACGCATAGATCACTCTATTTTATCACATTTGAACATGATTTTTTTCCTTTAAATTTCAGATAACTACACCAAATCTGTTGTTTTACGATTCTTACTCTCTTTGAATAAAAAAAATATATCTTTAGACTGTACTTTTGTGAAATTTTCTCTATTTTTTCCTTCCAGATGTGCTCATTAAGGAAGTTGCTCGTCACAGCTACAATAACCCTTACTTTATTCTTTATAAATGCAACAAGATTAATTGAAGCATTCCTAACCTTTATGCTTTATTAGCTTTAGCTTTGAGAAATATGTATTCTTTTCTTGTTATTTGTAACCTTTAGGCTTTAGCTTTTGACTGGTGTATTCTTTGCTTGTCGTTGTAACCAAAGAATATTGCCCCTCCCTCTGTTCTTGCATATAAGAGAGTACCGCAATGACCAAAGGCTACCCTTTCAATCTATTAGTTTTCAACTAGAAGTCTGTCCCCGATTGGGTTCATTCAATTCTGCCACATATATGGTGCAGACCATACCAGACCAAAAAATAAGCTTTAGATTGTTCTCCACCAGGTCTACTTGTTTTTACATCCAAACAAAACTTTTAGTCAGTAGATCAAGGAAAACCATAAATATTGTGCTCCTTCCTAAAAGGTTATTCTGATTTATCTTCCCAATTTTCCTAAATTAGTCTATTTCTTACATATTCTGGTTCGTTTTGTGCAACCTCCTTGTTCTATTGCTCTTTTCTCTGTTTTGGTGATACCATTCTTTCGACAAGGGATCTTGCAAGAAGCAAAACACACAAAAAAAAAACGAGGGATTTCTTTAATGTGTCCCAAATAATACCATATAAAACCCATCGAAATTTGGAGCCCATCAGTTCCAAGGGATCTTCAGTTTTCATCCCTATTACATCAGAAAGCTTTACTACCAGGTAATCCATCTTTCTTATAATTTCATGATTTGATAGAACAAAAGGGTGTACCTAACATAATGGCTGTGCACTGCTCATGTTTTCTCAGGATCAAATACGGAAACTGTGCGTATTTTTGAACTGACATAGAGAGGCCGCATATATTGGCAACCTCGTTTAGTTATCACTTTCCTTGATGATGAAACTGACCAGACTATATATCAGATTAGGTTTTCTGGGAAAATATGAATGAGCACGCGAAGACACAAGAACACAGGTAAATGACTACTAAGAGTAGAAGTGATCAACATTACTAAACTCATGCAGTATGATTTCTGTATATTTCTATAAAGCACATAATGTTTGCTGTAAACTCTTAAAGTTAATGATTCTTACGAAGTTCACAAAAAGCAGAAGTAAAAGAATGAATGCCTTGGGCGTGTTACTGATCAATATTGTACTATTCACAGGTCCTGTTAACTGGAACTACCGCACATAAATCATGGCGGGATCATTTCATCAGTTTGAAATATTGCCATTGGAAAAATGGCATGATCTTCTACGAGATATCGATTTCTGGTATATTATTTTTAAACATCTTACTTTAATTTTTGAATTTAATTTGAAAAAGGTATTAATAATTTAATTGTTATCTAGTCAAGAGCAGAATATTTATAGAACATTGAGCATAAAGCAACATATTTATGTTGACGTAGACTGTCCTTTACACATGACACCTAGAATCTTCCAAACATGAGAGATTTCGAAATGTCCTTGAGTTGCACTTGCAGTGCATTCCTTTTCCTTATGGACACACACAGACATGTGTCGGTACTTACCTTATGAACACACACATCTTATCTCTATGGACGCCTCCAAAAGATTGAGCCAACTTGATCTTAATATTCACGAAGTCACCATAGGCAACTCGCCGCTGACAGGGATGATATCGCCTCTTAAAGGATAATTTAGTTGTAAATGCAACATCAGATCTGAGATTCGAACCTATATTGGTTGGTTCCACCACTAAGAACTTAACTGCTAGTTGAGTTTTGCTTTGTCTTCCACTTGCAGTATATTTGTTTGTCTTGTTTACAAGTATGATCCTTAATAAGAGATGAGGTCAAACTGGAAGCTCATAGATAAAGTACAATAGAAGGAACGTCGTGATGAAATAAGAAGAAAAAAAAACACTTGTAGGACAGGTATTCACACCTATAAATACACGTATGCGCAACATACCCCCGTGGGTGCCTCCAAAAGACTAAGACAGCTTGATGCTAAGACTCGCGAAGTCACCACAGACGCTTCGTTGTCGATATGGATGTTGCCTTCTACTGAAAGAATAAATATCTGAAAAATACTGAGTTATGCTGAGTTACTGTAACAATAATAAACCTAGGTTTGGGTTGGTTGCACCACAAAATTTTAACCAACCGATGTATGCTCAATCAGTTTGCCACTTGCAGTGCATTTTCTTTTCTTATTTATAAATATGATCCTTGTAATAAGAATGAGGTAACACTCGCAGCTCATAGAGAAACATTGCATTAGAGTACCATAGAAGGAAGTCGTACTTATTAAAAGAAGACTTGAATGACAAGATGGTAATTAATAAAAGGAGATCCTTGTAATAAGCTTTCCAGAATTTGTGCGCATGCACACTCAAATTATGACAAATAAATGGAAAAATCAGCCAAATTAATATGCCACTGACGGGTCAAAAGAACTACTCCTACCTTTTCAAACCTTTAGAGTACATGGTCCCCAAGATATCGCTATGCTAACAGGTAAAGCCGTACGTATAGGAGCACCTTGTTCGACACGGATCTAGGGCCTAGCTAGTATCTAGTGAGGTAGTTCTAATCTGGCATGTAGATGTGAGAGGGAGATAGGGTTACGGTATTACCAGAGGTGTGGTACGGTGGCGCCGAGGACGAGGAGGGGGCCATCATGGTGGCGATGGCCGAGCGGACATGGATGGTGCGGACGTGGATCCGGAGGCGGAGTCGGTGCCGGCCATCTCCATAGGGAGCATGGCTTCAAGTCCGGCGGTGAGTAGTCGTGAGAGGGGTGGCGGTGGTCGTCGCAGATCATGTCTCCCTTCCGGCCTCCACCGGCACCGCCCGGGACGGCGGCGAAGGGCGGCGTCGACGTGGCAGCGAGTCTTCCCGTCACGCCTGCGCGTAATCTAGATCGGCTAGGGTTTTGTAGGGATGTTACGGTACCGACGGCGAACTTCGTCATCCGAGCCCCGGCTACACCCCTCCTTTTATATTGCGCAGTGTGACAGGGCCCACCAACCAAAACGGTTGGGCGCCCCAATCAGGACGCGTTCTGGGTGTAACAGGAGATCAATCTAACACACCTAGTCACACCTACATATTTCATTCGGAAATTACTTTATGTCCACGGCGACCCATACCCCCCCCCCCTCAAATATGATTCAAATTTGGAAACGTCCTTAACTGCCGTTAATCGGAAATCGATAGTGCGCTGTGACTATTAGGCAGCAAGCATTAACTCGCTACGACAGTGAGGCAACAAGCAACTAATGCAGTCACAGGAATGCTAATGCGATCACACCCCTTCCTCTTCCTGCCGCTCGCTGCCACCTCGGTGGACTAGTAGTTACAGAGCAGCCGCCGCCGGCTCAGATGCGACCTGCCGCGCGTCCCCTTCCTCCCTAGCCGACCTGCCCGCTGTCCAGCCGCTAGGACCTCTCTGTCCCGCGTCCCCTTGCTCCCGGCCTCTCGTACCTCCGCGTTGACAAGCCAAGGAAAAGCTTAGTTGGTTTCCATGGCCGCTCCTAGCAGTTCGATCGCCGGCAGTGATGCTTAGCCAGGTGGATGCAAAATGAATTTCTGCTCGGAGGAGGATGGTGAGAGCAATGGTGGACCATGGATCGTAAAGTACTAGCTCTTTGGTTAATGATTGACTCTCCTGCGGTTCAACGCAAGGCCTGAGAAGAAGGGGACGCGGGACAGAGACTGCACACCGAATGAAGGCTCTGCTGCTGCTGCCTGCTTCCTGTGCCTGGGATCAAATGAACACCTGGGAGGAAGCGGACGGCAGGAAACGACGTTTCACGAATCTCGGCGCGCACACCGAATCGAAGGGGTCGACATCGGTCCACGTGGACATAAAATCCGCACTCTATTTTATTACCTGATGATTGCAGTATAGAAGCGTCCTTCTTCTGCCACACTTGCATCTCTCAACGATCCATGGATGCGTGTCTGGCCAGTGAAGAGAGCCGTGTGGTTTCAACCTTGGGGAGATGCTGCCAGCTACCTGGGCGGTCTTAATCGGAGGTTGAAGGATTGGCCCATGGTTGTGATGATGGATTGCTTGATTAGTAAAGCGATGATCCCGGCCGGCAACATATGCGAGGGACATGGACTCTGCTCCACGACGTGCACAACGACGATTAGTCCCTCGCTGAAACGATCCCGACGACGTACGGCGGGTGCGAGCATAGAGACGACCACACGACTGCGTCACATCGGAATCACACAGACCAGTCAAGAAGGCATAGCGATACGGACGATATGAAGTGCCAAAGGGAGAGAGAGAGAGAGAGAGAGAGAGAGAGAGAGAGAGAGAGAGAGAGAGAGAGAGAGAGAGAGACTTTCCTTCTGCGCGATCCTTCAGAGCCCCACCCATTGATCTCCCCACTGAAGCTCTCTCCCTCTCCCCATGTTAGCTGTTCTGCTCCATGTAGCTTAAACACTCTAAGGCGATGAGATCATAAATTTACGTGGCCCCTGCTCAGCATCCTCGCGTCGTCGACCATGGCCTCGAAGCCTGCTTGGAAGATGTGCTATGCCTCGCATGGCCACTGCAGGGCTAGAGCTGCTGCACGCACGACGCGCAGATAAATGGTTGCTACTATACATTCGGTATGGAAATGTTGTCCCTTCCGTGTTTCTGTTTTCATCAGCCACCACCGGCAAGCTCCAACCAACCCACTCGAAGCTGGCGACAACCAGAATTTTCCGCTCGCTGTGACGGCCATCCGGAAATCTATTCATGATGACGAGTCACCCCATTACAATATCCAAATAAAGGACTCCCGGCCCCTGTTTTTGTCCTTGCCCCGCCAACCCGGCTTTTCTATTCTCTGCCAGAGATGGAGTTAGCTGGATGCAAAAAGGCCAAACACCTATATTGGGCTCTGTATTTTTCTACAATCACCTTCCCAATTTATCTTTATTATTATTTCTAGTTTCTTGTGAAAGTGATAATATGAATTAACAGTCCTCTCATGACCATGGTAAAATATGATCAATAAAAATCACTAACTAGTGCCTTGTATTTGTCTTGCTAGGTTGGACGGATTCCTCAGCCATAGCGCATACAACGCCATGGAAAATGCAGTTGATCGTTTTGATTACGTGCAGTGGAACATTGGGGTTGGACCAATGGCAAGTTTCACAAGAGCTATTTCAAGCATTGTTCAAGATCGAAAGAAAAGGCACATGGGTCCCTTGGACCTTGTGATAGAGGTGGACATGAACCAAGCAGCGACGCTTAGCTTTACCGACATGCTAACCATCAAAGTTGCAGAGGTGCTTGGTCAACTTGATCGCCAAGCATACAACAAAGCTAAGAAAGAGGATGAAGAGAAGTGGTACTATTCATATGGCATTTACCATGGACCACTCTCGCAGCATTCGCTGTCAACATCAGTACAAGTTCCTAAAATATTTGAAAAGTTGTTGCGAAAGAGGTACCTACTAGTGGTTTCGAACCTCCATGAGCCTATCAGGCCAATCATACTCGATAGTTTCATAGAGAGGGTATGCATTCCTCCTCCGACGTGGAATAATTCTTTCTGGCTTGTATCCACCACGTCCCAAGATGTATTTGCTAAAAGCAAGCCAGATTATCGTTGTACCATTGACTCCATTACCGGAGACAATTTGTTGATGCTTACTCTCTACTCACTGCATCAAGTGGCCAACTACATCTTGGACGTTATCGGCGACAAAGACGAGAAGTATTGGTACATTGTTGCATGCAGGTGTTTTCACTATGCAATCTTGTTGCTCGTTCCCTATTGTTCATCAACCCATAGTGGCCATAAAGATCAGAGCTCTGAGGTACAGGCTGATATCACCTCAGACGAGATGATCCGCCAATGGGCAGCTGAAGGCATCCTACCTGTCATCAAGCAAAGCAGCGAAGAAAGGATAGAGCAGGTGATGACACATACTAGTTACCACCGCAAATACAATGATACTTATCAAATTGGAAATGTCATATTGGAGGCTTTTCACGAGTATTCCTTGTTGCAGCTGCCCTTTTGTCCATCAGTTAAGGCAGAGGACGCTACTAAGACTGCTGCACACTTCTTAACATATAGTGACCTCATCATAGCAGAGCACCTCACAATAGATGAATTCTATAATGATGGTTATCCTGGGTTGCAGCACATGCAGTGGATTTCACATGTGGGTGACAGAGGATGGTATGTGAGAAGAAATTGGTTGTTTAGCCACAATGCCGAGGGCCCCACCATACTTATTATAAGGCATTGCTCACGACAATCAAGGTTTTTTGCAAACCTGGATCCTTTATTGGTGAAATTAGCATGCATTCGTATTCTTGATCTTTCATACACTCCAACACTAGCACTTCCTTCTTCAATATTCTATCTCCAAAACCTTCGATTGCTTTCTCTCAGGGGTTGTTCTAACCTCTCAAATCCATTCAGCTTATCAAACAATGAAGGAACTACTGTCCCTGGAAAAAATTGCAAAGCACTAATCAAATTGCTTTACTTGGATTTTTCCTGCTCAAACATACAATCTTTTGATATTGATTTCTTCTACAAAATGCCCAATCTACAGGAGCTCCTCCTTGTTAACTGCTCCAGCCTTGTGGAGTTGCCACATTCCATCTCTGCCTTGTCTTGCCTAAGAACTCTCGAGCTTACTAGAACAAAGATAAAATATTTCCCTGAGGATATGCTTGAGCAGATGAAGAAGCTGCAGTCACTCAACCTTATTGACAATAAAAATTTGCTCTTGCTGCCTAGGATGATTTCTAAGGCATTGGACCTTACAGATGTACATATTGAAGGATGTGACTCTATAATGGAGGCAGAGGTAAAATTGGAAGGGCATCCAACCTTGAGATTTTTCTCCTTGATTGGTTCACGTCACCTAAAGCAATTGTCGTTGTACGGATGTAGAAAGTTAGAGTATGTGGACATTAAGGAGCTCGATGCTCTCGAGGAGCTTAACATGTCAGCTACAGCTATCAAGGAGCTCCCAGTTGATATTCCTAATCTGCCTCGGCTTAGGCGGCTCCTTCTTATGGGTGTCCCTTCCTTAAGGCGATTTCCTTGGCATGAGCTGCAACGACTCCCAGATGCATTTTACTTGGATCAACAATCATATGGAAATGATGATAATCATTCTAATAAGCCACTACAGGCTGCTCAGGTCTGCATCAATGATTCTCGACTTTTCTATAGCTTTAATTCCCATACTGTGAGCCTAGTCCGGAGTGGAAAGATTTTAGAGTCTTTCCATGTTCGAATTACATCATGCATGGTCAGACGTAGGAAGATGCACGATGAAGAAGGCACGGTACTAAACAAGAAGCTCCAATCGTCTGTTTACGCTGATGTAAACCGCCTCTATCTGATAGGAGTTTCTATGGTGTCAATGGACGACGTACCTACATTTCAAGAATTGGAGCGTCATGTGGAGATCTCAGCAGTAGAGCGGTATCCCCACGGTCTAAGGCATCTCCTAGATGTAACCAAATCATTTGTCATGTTGGATGATAATCACGTATCTGTGAGTCTCAGTGATGATCTGAGTGATTTTTATGAGCTCGAGGAATGCATGCTGAGAAGGTGCCACAAGATGGAGACAGTCTTTTGGACTTCGTCATTTCCCGTAGCTCTGAGGAATGTGTATGTCTTCCATCTAAGATGTCTTAGATATTTCCAAACTGGTACTGCCAACTTTGGTGCTCTGAAGCACCTTCACCTAGCACACTGCCCCAGGCTGGAGGCCGTCATGGCAAGTGACTATACGCTGCCAAGTCTTGTGACTCTCGACATCTTCTACTGCTACAACCTCAAGGTAATTTTCTGCGATTACTATGGTCTATCTTCTACTACGTACAAGCTCCCGTGCCTGCGGAGGATGCAGCTCCAAGAGTTACCACTGTTGAAGCATATTCATGACAACGACAACAACGCCATCCTCACCGCGCCTGCGTGGGAGAAGCTCCACGTCCGCGGGTGCTGGAGCCTGCGCAACCTCCCACGCCTCCGTCAGCGACCAGTCAAGAAGGTCGTGGAGGTGATCGGGGAGCGGGCATGGTGGACCAAGCTGCAATGGGACCGGGATAGTGGCGGAGATGGCTCAACCCTGCACCGTGGCGGGTACGAACCTGTGCTTCCTTTGGCGTCCGCCTCCATCCGCGAGTGCGTCATCATCAAGAGCTACCTCCGGTGATGAACAAGCCTGCACCACATGCATGCTCAAGCACGCCTTTTGTTAATTTCACTCTCCGCATCCACCCAAACTTCCACCGTATGCAGTCCGCTTGTACTACATTCAGACTTCACAGTTTCGATCAATCCACGGTACATCTGCCCCTCCAGTTTCGCCTTCCTATATATGTGTGTCTTCCAAAATTTTTGTTGTTTTCATATTTTTTGGGGCACGGTGTACAACGATGCTTATCCCTAGTATCCCTAAATAAGGTTTATGCCCCTGGTTCACCAGACACCAAGCCCCCAAGAGCTTGGTGCTCCCATTCCAGTGGAAACTAAACCAGCTTTTGGATACATATCATTGCAGCGTGTGTGCTTTACTTCCGTACAGCCTGGCCATCCTGTGTGAGCCTGTTCCAAGCTCTGGTTGGCTACAGTAGTGTCGGAGTGCATGATGACATCGGTGTCTCATGCCTGATATTTCTATTCTGTGTAATAATGTACGTGTGTGTGTGTTGTATGCTTACAGAATAACCTTTGTTTCTTGATTATGTACTTGATCACGTTTGCATAATAGATCTGGTATCTGATTACCAATGATCAATGAATATACTTTGTGTGCAACTAATGAATTGAGTTTGTTTCACTGCATTGTTTCATCAATCTTTGCTTCAATCAAGTGAACTGTGAGTGAATGTTGTTGTGTAGTTCTGGCATCAGTTGATCAAGTTTTCTAGGCTATCTTAAGTATAAGTTTCGAAGGATGGGGTCTTGACGTACGCTACAAAATGGTTTAGGTTGCATCTCAGTTCTGCAGTGACAACGCTAAGTCTGTCTGCATGCGCCTGTCTAGTTCCTTAGCTTATTTTCCAATCCAATTGAGCACTTGACGTCTTATTTGACGTCCTTAATATTCTCCATCCCACCGACACAGCATGGTGACGTGTTTTCTGATTTCGCACACTCCTCCAAGAAGACAAAACTAATGAAATAGGCTTTACTAAAGCAGGGATTTTTATCACGCATCGTTGCGAAAATTAATTATTGAAACATGATTTACTAAAGCATATGCACAGGAAGACAGGTTTTGAACACATTGTTGCATTACTCTTTACTTCTTTTTTAAAGAGAAAAGGATAACGCTGCAATGTAAATCAAGTGCCTCTACTTTTTACTTGAGTACAAGTCTCTTTTCATGTTCCCAACAAGCATGGCATTTGTTGCTTGAGAATTGCATGCGAAGCACATGAATATAACACTACGGGACACTTGATGTATGACGAGTACCCACCTCTTAGTGTGTATTTGTTTGGGCACTTTACAAACAATTTCTTTACCGAGTGTGAAATAAAAAACACCCGGCAAGGATTTCTTTGTCGAGTGTATTATTTTTGGCACTTAGCAAAGATAAGTCTTTGCCAAGTATTTTTAATGGCACTCGACAAATATGTGAGGGTTTGACGAGTACTTTTTTACACTCTGCAAATATGTTAGTATAAAAATCATGAGATTTGTCATGATGTGATGGTATCACACGTGGAGGTTATGATAAAAAAGTTGAGAAGATTTCACACATTTTGTCATAAAAATGTTAACAAATTGAAACATCTCACAGGAAAGAGATGTGTGATTGTAGAAGAGAGAGTTAGTGCTACACTCGGCAAAACCTTTTTACGAAGTGTTCTTGGGCCTTTACTGAGTACCTTTGGCATACATATGTTTTCCGGTAGTATACTAACTCCCCTTGATCCATTTCTATAGTTTGATCTAAGTCAAAATATCTAAGATTTAATCAATTTTATAGAGAGACGAAAATCTGCCACGAAATAACACTATAAGAAAACGGTACTATAGCCACGCCTCCCAAAACCCGAGTAGCCACGGCAAGCAAAATGAGTCGTGGCTACAGTAGGAGAAGAAACCCCGTCTATAGCCACGGTTCACTTCTTCAACCGTGACCATTAAGGCTATAGTGGGCGAAGCGCGCCACGAGGCTCACTCACCTATATAGATCAACCAAACCCTAACCCCGCTCTCCTCCTCACTTCCTCTCTCCAGCTGCCGCCTCCTCACTAACTCTCTCTCTCTCTCTCTCTCTCTCTCTCTCTCTCTCTCCCACCAACCGGCCGCGCGCCTAACTCCTCCGCCACCGGCCGGCCTCCCCGAACGCTCCTGCTCCCCGGCCCGCGTGCCCTCCTCCGTCGGCCTCCCTGCACGATGCTCCACCAACTACCGCTGCTCTCCACCGTCCGGCCGAATCTAGCGCCGGCGAGGCCGGAGCCACGGCGCATGGGGCCGGGAGGAGGGGCATCAATCTTTGCTCTCCGGTGGGGTACCTCCTCGTCCCTCTCCGATGACCAACGCCCTCCCAACGGTCGGCTCTCCGGCGACCACGGGCGGCGACAAGGCCGATCGGATCCGGAGCCGCCCTCTCGCGACGGGCCATGGGCTATGGCGGGGCGGTTGGATCCGGGGCCACCCCTCTTTGGCGGGCCATGGGCGACGGCGAGGCAGTTGATCCTAGGCCGACCCCTCTTTGGCGGGCCATGGGCGGCGGCGAGGCATCCGGATCCGAGGCCGCCCCTCTCCGGCAGCTGGGTGGCGGCAATGGGCGTCGGATTCACCGTCTCCCCCTCTCCTGTCCTGGCAGCGCGTGGAGGCTCCTTAGCGGGTGGCGCAGATGAGGCTGGAATGGGTGGGCTGCCGGGTCACGCAGGCCCGTTCGACCCGTCCAAGATTTTTTTTTTATTTTCACTATAGCGGCGGTTGAAGACTTTGACCGTGGCTATAGTTGTAGCATTATAGACACGGTTGACATTGTCAACCGTGGCTATAATGACACACTATAGTCAGTAACCACGGTTGGCCTTGTTTGCGAGGCTACAAATGATTATTTATAGTCTCGCAAACATAGACACGGTTGGATTGACCCGCGGCTATAGAGGTCTCCCAACTATGGCTATAGTGCTTTATTGTTATTGTGTAAGTAGAATACGAAAATATAATCCATTATGGATCTGATGATACTAGCCATTGGATTGGTAGACATGTGCAAATTTTATGAGAAGATATATGTAAAAAGTCAACACGTAGGTAGATAAAACGATAAACAACTAACAGGCCAACGGCCTTGATCACTTTCTCGGATATTTGTTCAACAGCTAGTCAGCTAGAGCAGCACCTCGGGTCAGAATCCGGGTGGCCACTCCCAGCAAATTGCACCGCACTGTGAATGTCTTGACCTCTCACCTGGGCATTAATTCAAACAAGCAACGTAGTATAAGAACTCCTATTACTTTTTCTACAATACATTAGGAAAGTTGTGTATCTTTGTATTGGCAAGAAGGTTTGGTTGATGACCTTGCACAACGCGGATCTACTTTGTCGGTTTTGCTGGTTATTACAATGTAGTACGAGAACGTCAACTGCAAATTTGTAATAAAGAAAACTCATCCTTTGAAGATTGTCCATGTTATTTGTTAGTAACACAAATAACTTGAAGAATTTTTAGGAAACACTAGATGAAAGCCTTGTCTTTTACTTCATTTGCAAATTTTACGTTTAAGAGTCAAGAATTAAGATTAATTGCTTTACATACAGCGGGGCCGTGCACATATGCAATGCTGCATCATCCTTTCGTGAAAAATTGGGCCGGGCATTCAGGTGGGAGAGGTTCGCCCCTGAGCATTCATTTCTTGCCACACACTGAGGTTTGTTTATCTTTTCTCTCTAGATTCAGAAAATGGTAGACATGTGCAAATTTTTTGAGAAGATAGATGTAAAGTCAACACAGATAATAAAACGATAAACAAACTAACGGGCCAACGTCACCTTCTCGGATATCTGTGCAAAACTGCTAGAGAGATGGTATGTATGGCACAAACACGATGGGCGAGCGGTCAGGTTTTAGGCATGGAAGTGGGTGCGCATCTATGCTTCTGGACGGGCCGGATTAATTCCAGCCACCAGAGATATCGAAAACTAATCCATGAAACCCTGACGGATCGATCAAATTGAGTGCCCGCCGGCTTCGTCATGCATCCCTGTACATGCTAATGTATTGAATTTTGCATTGGCTTGACCATTTGGTACAGTACAAAATGTGATCCCGGATACTCGCGGCGCGCGTGTGAAATTTGAGCGTTCCCGGATATCAGTGCTTGTCATCCCTGACCATCAGCAACAATTGAAAACCTGATCGCCCATGCATGCAGAACAATAAGGTGGACGTCTCTCAATCGGTTAATTAGACCAATATACGCATGCATACGTACGCGTCACATGCATCTCGTTTACACACCAGCTAGAACGATCGGGCTATATAATAAATACCTCCCCATCCCCATGGAACAAACCATCTCGATCGTCAAAGCATCCACCATCGAGCTACTATAGTTATCACAACAATGGCGCCACCGAAGCGCGCACTCCTGCTCCTCGGCGCCCTGCTAGCCGTCGTCACCTTCGCGGCGGGCCAATCGCCACCGCCTGCCGTCCCCGCCACGCCGGCGCCACCGCCGGCTGCCGGGAACGGCAGCACCTGTGACCCGGTGTCGCTGGCCGTGTGCTCCAACGTGCTGGACGGTCTGCTCGGGGCAGTCTTGGGCCCGGGCACGATCATCCCGGGGACCGGCGCCGACGACGGGCAGTGCTGCCCGGTGATCCAGGGGATCCTCGGCCTCAACGTGGGCGTGTGCCTCTGCACGGCCATCAGGGCCAACGTCCTCGGCCTCGTCAACCTCAACCTGGCGCCGCTCGCCGTGCGCCTCCTGCTCATCCACTGCCGCCAGGACGTCCCCGCCGACTTCACCTGCCCTCCCGCCGCCTGATGATCGCTGTTCTATCACCGCTACACTCCCCCGTCTCCAGATCGAGGAATAAATAAAACGTTTGATCGCTGCCATCATGCATCTATATATTGGTATCTCTAGTTTATGTTAGTAAAAGTTTGTGTCGTGCCGTGCAGCATGTCATGCACCGTAGTCCGTAGTGCGTGTTGCTGTGCTTTCCTACCTGTTGTGTAGCAAACGAAAACAAACTTGTTGAAATATAAAAGCTGATATAGTTACTAACTTGAGCATCTAGCTAGAAAAAAAAACAAACCTCTTTCCTCATCCAACTCTTCTTGCGTCCCTTTTCACACGATCTTGCAAAAAAAGAGATGAACCTTAAGGCTAGTCTTAATCCAAGTTTCATAGAAGTTTCAAATTCATTAGGTCATTCTCAATGCAAGTTTCATTTTCTGTAAGTAACATGCCACATGGGCAAAATTGTTGACATGACATTAAATTTTTTAGAAAAGAGAAGAATTGAGTTTCATACGGATGAAACTTGGTGTACGCATTAACCAAAATTTTGAAATCAAAATGAAACTCCATGCAAGTTTTAGTTTCAACTCTACACATTAGACAATTTTCATTGGTCATTTGGAAGAAACATTTAAGTAGTACACAAGCATATGAAATCGTGAAATGAAACTTAGCATTGAGATACCTTACCTAGTTTCATTTAGCTATTTCAAAATTAAAGGATGACATGGCACTATTGGAGATCATGCAGCGAAACTTTGTATTGAGAAGGCCATTCTCAATGGACTATTTCATTTCGCGGTTTCCAAAAGTGACACATCATCGTTGTGGTCTTGTTCTCTCAAATGAAATTGCATCTCTCAGTGCTCCCTTTCATCGCACAATTTC
>JAUNZO010001715.1:0-14412 GCA_031894775.1 Chloris gayana
TACTTCAACTGAAACTGTATTTTTGTAAATATGGTGACAATAAATATTTTTGTATAATGGAGCAAGAAATTAGTTAGGAAAGAGATGGGAGGGATCATGTGTAAATTGTTTCCAACACATTTTCCGGCAGTGTTCTGAACCTCGGAATTGGTGAAACCAGCAGTGTGTCTTGGCAAAAAGGGGAGCTACCATCTGATCTGACAACATCCTGAATTTGAAATGAAGCTGATAGGATAATTACAACTTGATCATGCAAGTATAGCGCAAGCAAATTCTGCAACAAAGGAGGCAATCGAGTCGAGACAAAACATATTCTGAGCTCTGAAACGGTAAGGCCCACATAGGCAATGACAGGGGAAAGTAACAACAATCTTTTTTGTTCATGGGTTACTACTGCATAGCATAGCATATTAGTACATGATTTGTATCCAAGAAACTAGTATACTGTATCTTGCAGTCCGACCACACATCAAAGCAGAGTTGTTAAGCCAGGAAGCCGCAGGCGTCCACAGCCAGGAGGAGGCTTTGCTCGGCGCGTTCAAGCGCGGCGGATACGTGGCTCCGGGCGGCGACGCGTTTCTGGTCGATGAGGTCGTCCACCCCGGGGAGCCGCTCGTGGTCCAGCAGCGTGCAGGCCGTCGCGAGGCAGGCGCGCCCTGCCTGGATGGAGGGCAGGGCGGAGTCCGCGTGGACCCTGGCGGCGCGGAGCTGCTCCAGAGCGGAGCGCAGCTTGCCCTCGGGATCATCGACGTCGGCGATGGCGTCGACAGAGCGCAGGGGCAGCGCCGAGTTGAGCTGGACCGTCTTCATGAGGATCACCGCGACGGTGAGGTTCATGGCCGCGTCCGCGAGATCGTCCCTGTCGGCGGCGCGCATCGGCCGGTCCCCTTCCATGACGCCACTGAGCAGAAGGTAAGCGCGGCAGCAGTGGTCCGCGGCCTCAATCGCATCGTCCTGGACGAGCGTCTTCCACGTCTCCGGCATGACGGCCTCAACCGAAGCCATCTCGCTCAGCATGACCCAAGGACTTGATCTCGGCGTGAAGAAGAACTTGGTGGTGTGACCCAAGGACTTGATCTCCGCGTCAACAACTTGGTGGTGCTGGTGGTCACCCTGCAAAACAACTCGATCTCGATCCGCTAGCTAGATGCCTAATAGGTAAGGACAGCCTCAATATTTATACCCCTGAATCCCTGATTACATTACAGAGCCGGTTGCTAGATCCAATCCGAGTAGAATACTGCATGAATCCTAGTAGAATCCTAGTTCTGCTCGATCGGCTGGGCTTCCGCGTCAGGACCTCGCGCCAAATTTCGCCGTCGGATGCATGATACTGCTAATTAAGCGCGTAAACTTGGAGGCGTGACTAGCGTGAGGATATTAGTTTGATTGCTCATGTTTGTGGATGAACTCGCTAGTACTAAATGTCTGAATCTGTGATGCTGGTGCATCGGATTAACTCGGGTGATGTGTGGTCATCAGATTCTCTGATGTCTCTTATTGATACATTTCTAAAGTTTTGGGTGAATGCCACCACAAAATTGGGTGGATGCCACCAACGCAGTAACTGCTGCATATGAATTTCTCGGTCAGTCCCTCACCCTGCGTTTTCTCGATCAGGTGATGTTGCCAAGCTTGGTGGCGTCAGGGTAATTTGATCACCCGTGTTTGTGGATGAACTTGTCAATACTGAATGTTTGGATAATGCAGGATGATGGTACTTTGGAGTGAACTGGGTCATGCATGCTCCTCATAAATCAAGTAATTGAGACCGTCATTTTGGGTCTGGTGTATATAGACCTTATTGTGTGTGACGACTGACGACCATGAATAAGCATGCATATGCTGTTAATTCTAAACTGTTCAGATGCACTTCTTGAATCACTGTTGAAGTTCTGAAGTCTTGGCTGAATGCACCTAAGCAATTGATATGTCGATCATTCTGATACTTTGAATTTTTGCAATGCACTTCTGATATTTTAGCTGAACTCACCACGCAATTGACGTGTCGATTATTATGATTCTCTGAAGTTTTGTATACATTTCTCAAGTTTTGGTTGAATGCCACCGCCCAATTGATGTGTCAGTCATTCTGGCTTTCTGAAATTGATGGTTTCATGTGTTGATACTGTAGCTCATATATATCTCTGTCTTCTTAGTTTTCTGGAAGTTGATTTGACTGAGAATTTCCTGTTGTGTTCATGAACATGATTTTACTGAAGAAAACCGCATCTGTGCTGTTAATTCTGAATCTTTGCTGAAGATATTTGATCGTTGTGGTTGTCTGAACATGATCGTTGCATGTAGTAAAGTTTTTTTTTTCATGACTGGTCATTCAGGGGCTTGTATTTTGCTTTGGTTGTCTCACGTTGCACCTGAAATGAACCCATGAAATGTATCACTGATATCATAATTGTTGCATTCTAAATTTAACACCTGAAGCCATCAAATGTAGCACCTGCAAGTAGATTTGACTGAGAATTTCCAGTTGCGTCTGGTGATTATCCATGAACATGATTTTACTGAAGAAAAGTGTATGTGCTGTCAATTCTGATGTTTTGTTTAATACACCACTACGCATGTGAGATGATCATTGTTGTTATCTGAACTTAATTCTTCATGTGTAGAAACTTCTTTTTTTCCATGACTTCAGAGATGATCATGGCTGTCAAAATTTGCACTGAGATGAGAATTGTTGCATTCAAAGTTTAATCCCAATTATCAGCTCATTCAGAATACTGCATCCTATACCTGACTTTGAGCAAGAACAGTGCTGTGTACAGCTCTGACTGCTGAGACTAACCAAAGCAAATTGATCATGATCCAGCATCCAAATTCCGGAATGGATACACTAACAACTTAGATTCCATGAGGATAAGGCCGGACCGGTACTAGATATTTCGACGGAGCAGCTGGTTTCGTGTCTGCGCGATACGAAAGTCCCGCCTTGTCCGCGCCCGCTTGGCTTGCAATTTTTCACTATTCCAATCTTTGCGAGTGCTGAAACTAATACACTCGGCAAAGAAAATATTTACCGAGTGTTAAAAATAATACACTCGGCAAAAGAAATTTTGGGTACCTAATTTTTTTAAAAAAATAGCAAATAAATTTTAAAATTAATTAAATTTTGACATGACACAATTTATATGATGTAATACCTATACAAAATGATTTGATGTCAAATTCATATCTAACCATCACTTTGACTTCAAGTCTTAAGGATTCATTCTTAGCTGTAAAGTTTTTATTCGAAGTTTCTCAATTTTGTAAACAACATATGTGATTACTTTTACGAAACATTCTCTTATTTTTTATCGTAGGTTCCACGTGTGATGCCATCACGTAATGACGAATCTCATGATTTTCAGATATTATTTTCTTTTTCTACAATTTAAAAATCATTCAAACACAGTTTAGTGATCATATTTCTCAAATAATATATGTCGAAATTCATTTTATTTCATGGGTAAGGTCTCAAATTGAACTAAATAACTTGAATATAAGTTTTATATTCATTGTGTTCTATTATTTACAGCACTTGTAGTTCAAATTTGACTTAATTCTAAAATTTACTTTAAATGTATTTAAATAATAAAATACAGCAAACAAATACAAAAACGTATCAAATTTTAGCATGGAGTAACACATATTGTATATCTAGAGTAGAAAAAGTTTCGAAGGTGAAAAAGAAAAAAACTATTTGTTTTGCCGAGTGTCACATAAAATACACTCGCCAAAGTTGTGTTTGCCGAGTGTCATAAAAAACACTCCGCAAATAGTAATCTTTGCCGAGTGTATTTTATGAGGCACTCGACAAACGCCCATTTGTCGAGTGTATTTTGTTTGCCGAGTATTTTTTATGAGACACTGACAAAGACATTGTTTGCCGAGTGCCCGCACAAAAACACTCGGTAAAGAGCAGGACACTCGGCAAACATAAGTTTTCCCGTAGTGAGTGCTATCACGCCATGCTGCCCGTGGGAGACGACATGGTGGTCGTGATGGACACGCGCCTGAGCGTTCAAGGCCCTCTGCCGCCAGCAAGACGACGGCTGATGCTTCTACCCTCTCCCCGGATCTACTAATCGGTGACCAAGAAGAAGTAATGATGATGATGATGAAGAAGAAGAAGAAGAAGATGACGACGATGATGATGCTTACTGTCTGCGCTTTTCCATCACGTCATACTTTGCAATCGGACAGCGCGTGTGGATCTCGGTGGCGCTAATTGGAACCTTCTCCATGGACATCGAGCGCGAGACGGCGAGGCAGAAAGATGGGGATCGGCAGCTGTCGCTCATGAACCGCGGGATCTTCGATCCGGAGCTCGTCGTCGTCATGGGCATCTGTCCCTGCTTGGACTCCCACGCAGTATATCCTCCCGTGAGTGTAACCCACAGGGCCACAACAGTAAAAAAAAGAAGAAATGTTGGGCCCAAGGATGGAGTTGTGCCTGTTTCCTCGGTAGCGTTCACTCGTTCAGTAGCTCAGTTAGAAGTGGCCAAACGGACGACCCGGCACGGCACGGCCTAGGCACAAAATGGTCTAGCCCATTTAATTTTGGACCGACACGACACGATATTCATTTCGGGCCGACACAACACGATATTCATTTCAGATCATATGCCGTGCCAGCCCACGTGCCTTGGTTGCAGCCCACGACACGGCAGATATGAAGATAGTCGTGCCGGGCTGGTCCGTCAAGCACAGTGGCCCACTGCTACATGTCAACCCGTTTGGCGCACTAACACGAATACAGATAGGCTGCCCACTTGTTATGTATAAGAAATCTAACTCTTTTCTTCTAACTTTAACGGACCACCTCATAAACAGGAGTCGTGGCATGGCATCCGTCGAGCCCATGCTAGGCTGGCCCGACCAAATAAATTTCGTGTCGTGTTGGACTTGGGCTCATGCTTCGGGTTGGTCCACGAAGCACAACCCAGTTGGCCAGTCCTAAAAAGGTAGCAAAAGTTAACAGAACCCCAAAATCCACAAGATATGTGCTGCTATAGAGCTGAGGATTCATCTGTTTCTAGAGGTAAAACCATCCAAATCAAGGACCTATTGGATGGTCTACATTATTATCATACATGCCACACCGACATCATAAAGATTTATGAAACGGAACTTTACAGGAGGACTGGAACACATTCTGAACCTCAGATTTGGTGAAACCAGCTGTGTTTATAGGCAAAAGGGGAGCAACCAAATTACTCAGACCCATAACATTATTGCAGCCAGCAGAGAGTCTACTGCAGAGATTTCTATCCAACATAATAAGAAATCTGGTTCTTGAGGTAAATCCATCAGAAAAAAAGACCTAGCATTCTAAAAGATTCTTCTGCACACAGAAAAACAGAACTGCGATTGTTATGCAATTGAAGTGTGATTTGGTTGGTCTGTGCTAAGCCACCATATAGAATTTGAAATGAAGCTGATAGGAGAATTGCAACTTGATCATGAATGTTTAGCGCAAGCAAATTGTGCAAGAAAGGAAGCAATCGAGAAGAAACTTGTTCTGAACTCAGAAACCGTAAGGCCCACATAGCATGTCAATTGGTGAGACCGACAGAGATACAATGACGGGGGAAAGCAACAACAATCTTTTTTTGTTCATGGGTTGCTACTGCATAGCATATTAGCATTACATCAATTGCATCCAGCATAGGAGTACTATCTATCAATCCGATCCACATGAATGTTTAAGGCTACCAGGAGCATGAATCCTGAGCCAGGAAGAGGCTTTGCTCCAGGCGTTGAAGCGCGGCGGACACGTGGTTCATGGCGTTTACGCGCTCCTGGTCGATGAGGCCGTCCACGCCAGGGAGCTGCTCGTGGTCCAGCAGCTCGCAGGCCGCCCCGAGGTGGCCGCGGCCTTCCCGGATGGAGACCTGGGCAGAGTCCGCGTGGACCCGGGCGGCGCGGAGCTGCTCCAGAGCGGAGCGCAGCTGGCGCTCGGGCTCATCGACAGAGTTGACCACCGCGTGGACCCGGGCGGCGCGGCGCCCGACGTTCTGGGCCGCCATCATGAGGGTTGCCGCGACGTAGAGGTTGCTGGCCGCGTCCCCGAGAGCGTCCTCCGCGGAAATCGCCCGCGCGCGCCCATCATCCCCGTCGGCGGCGCGCATCGGCCGCTCCCCGTCGATGACGCGCATCGCGTGAACGAGCAGAAGGAAAGCGCGGCGGCAGTATTCGGCGGCCTCACCCGCCCAATCCTGGAGCGCCCTCCACTCTTCCGGCATGAAGAAGGGAGTAGACACCGAAGCCATCTCCGCGTGAACGTTGGAGAAGACGAGCAACAACTACAACTTGGTGAGCCGGCAAAACAAGAGTCGACGCGTTAGCTAGGGAACTCGATCGGCTACATGTCTAACAGGTAAAGGAAAGGCTCAATATTTATACTCGTGATTACATTACAGAGTCGGTTCTGATTACAACTATATCAAATCCGAGTAGACGATACTACATGACGGCTGGTGGAATAATCCGAGTAGAATTCTTCTCGACGGCGCCATCCGCGAGCTCCCCCGTCTCAACGCGCTCCACGCCAGGGCCCACCAAACCTTCCTCCTCTACGGCGGCCACGCCAGGGTCGAGGGCTGGACTTGCAGAACCAGCACCGCCATGCCGACCGAACACCGACGGCTGCACGCCGCCGCCTCGCTGACATGGGCTTTGGCCACTACGGAAGAGCACATAATTGTCGTGTGTTCCCAATTTCACCGTGTGTGAGACAGTAGACACACGGCAAAGACACTGCACATAGCACAGAAGCTCTTTCTCGTGTGCCCCTGAGCTGGTATGCGTCTAATATTTTGATAGCCATGTGTCACAACCTGGATACACAACAATCCAAATCTTTGTCGTGTGCCAGCTCGGGGCACCCGACAAAGAGCGATGGCACGGTGCCTGGGTAACGGTGCGGAGAAGGGGCTGACGGCACGGCCTGGCGTGCGCGGCACGTGGCCAACCTTTGTCTCGTGCCACCGCCAGGGTACACGACAAAGATTAGTACCATATCGCCGGGGCAAGGCGAGCCAACCCAGCTTAAAGGGTGGCTCGCCTCTACCATCCAAAGTTCTTCTGATACTTGCGTCGTGGCCTGTGGGCTGCCTGGTTTAGGCCGACCGAACCTAGGCCTGCTTTGAGTCCATATGCATGAAATAACAAGAAATTATGCATGTATTTCATATGAAATATGACTATTAGCGTTTTGTTGAATCAAAATTAGATTTTATAAAAAACAAACAGAGTCTGAAAATCATGAGAAGAGTCCTGACATCATTTTACCCTACGTAGAGGTTGTGGTAAAAAGTATAAAGTGTTTCGAACGAGTTGTCGCGTATGTTGTTCACAAATTGAAGAATTTACGTAAAAAATCAGAGTATTGAATAAGAAGCGTCCATATATTGAATGAAAATAACTGTCGGCTCATCTTTTGACTTCAACCAATTTTCTATAGCCAGTAGTGCATTTGAATAGTATGTAGTTGAAATTTGGTTATTTTTTGAATTTTTTGTGAAATTATTATTTTTTTTTAAAAACATGAACATTAATCTTTGTCGTGTGCCATAGGAGATCCACGCGACAAAGAGCTAGGGTTCGCTCTTTTCCGTGTGGCTCCCACGTGGCACACGGCAAAGACCGTATATGCCTTGTGATGTGGATTAGGGTCTCGATGTTCCGAAAGATTCAGATAACTCTTGATTTGTCGAAGATATGATACACGTCGATCCGGACCCTGAACAATACGTTCTAATCCCGCAAACGCAGCATCACGTCTTCTACTGCCTATTTTTCAAAAAAAAAAAAAATCTGTATCTTGTTCTTCCTTCTCAAGTCTTCTTCTAACTATTGTTGTCTTCCTCTGAATTACCCTGTTCTGTTCTTCGAATCCTCTCACGAGACCTACCTTACTACCGTTCCTTACTGTCCCCGAGAACGTCCTCCGCGTGGCCATCGCCCGCGCGCGCCCATCGTCCCCGTCGGCGGCGCGCATCGGCTGCTGCCGCTCGATGACGCGCACCGCGCGGTCAAGGAGAAGGTAAGCGCGGCAGCAGTAGTCGGCGGCCTCACCCGCCCGATCTCGGACGAGCGCCCTCCACGCCTCCGGCATCTCGCCCCCTTCTCTACGCTCTCGCTCCGTGTCCGTGTGTGGCTTGGCTTCTCAAAGAAAGAAGAAGGCGTTGGTGCTCTGCAATAGCCAGGCTGGCGGAGTGGAGCCCACGGCCGTAACTGATTATTTACCTCGCGCCGTGAATGACACGCGGTTGAAACGATGGGGGCCATCTTGTCAGGGAGTCAACCGGCAGTGAATCCTCGCGGTAAATCAGCACGCTATATAAGGACAAATTTATCCCCCCGTCTCCCACCTTCGCCCCAATCGCCACAAATCACACGCGTGCTCGCTCGGAGAGAGGAAAGCGAGAAAAGTAGAGAGAGGTCGAGGTCGTCGGCAATGGAGGAGAAGTGGAGGAACCTGACGAGGCAGGTGCTCCGGTACGTCTTCAGCATCGGCTTCGACATCGAGCGTCTCCTCGTCGCCGTCGCCAGCACGCGCTCGAAGCTCGACGCGTTGGTCCCGGCGCTTGAGGAGAGACGGGCCGAGGACGCCCCGCGCGGCGACAACCACTCCACTCTGATCGCCTGGGCTTCCGAGTCCATCGGCACCAGCCTCGACGCCTCCATCCGCGAGCTTGGCCGCCTCATCACGCTACACAACAAGGCGGAGAGGATCTTCTTCCTGTACGGCGGCCACGCCGGGCTCGAGGGCAGCGACGACGCGGCGTGGCTGGACTCGCAGCACCGTCAAGCAGATGTGGTCCGCCACGCCGAGGCCGCCCTGCGGAGGCTGTTCGCCGCCGCCTCGCTGAACCGGGAGTCCAACCGCGCCATCCGCTCCGCCCGGTCCTGCCCACGCGCGTCGCACCGCTGGGACAGGTGCATGAAGCAGGCCATTGAGCACGCGACGTACGCCAACATCAGCGCCGCCATGGCGATCTACGCTCTATGCTGCACGTGCGTCGCCGTTGCTCTGGAGTTCCACTACGTATCCGCGGTTGTGAACCGCTAGGTCAGCGGGACTGCCGTGTCCGCATCTGCATCGTGTTGGGATAACCGCACTAACAGGGTCGTTAGTGGCAGCGGAAGCAAATAAATAGATTTCAGCAAAATCTGAAATCACTCCAAGAACGTGGCCTTTACACGAAGAGAAACATATGTATCACGCATATATGAGAGTGAGACAGTAGAACCACACCAACATAAAGCACACCAGATGTTTAACGTGGAAAACCCCCAAATCCGGGGTAAAAACCACGAGGCCAAGCCCAGCCAAATCTCTTCCACTATATGAATGTGGGATTATAACAATTCCTCTCTAGATCACACTAGAGGCTCTCACTCATCAAGATTATACAATAATCTTGGATGACAATTTAGATTTGGTGGCTACCTATTTTTCTCTCCCTCTCTAGTTGGCACTAGAGGCTTTCCCTAAGGCTCTTGCCTTGCTCTCTTGCTTGCTTGCTTTCTTGCATGGGATGAATGGCATGATGGCAGCCATGCCCTTTATATAGGAGGAGGAGGTCATATGGATATGAGAAAACAATTTGGATGATAATACAATGGATATATGGTTCCCACCATGGAAGTCATACCAACAACACCATGTTGTTTCCTTCTATCCATTGTATTTGTTTCCCTCTATCCATAGTATTTGTTTCCCTCTATCCATTGCAATATTTCTCTCCCCATCAACAACACATGAGGAGGATATCCAACAAATCTCCCCTCCAACTCATGAGGGGGCACCTTCATCCCCGCGGTCTCATTGCACCTCTGCAGCTTCTCCATAGGCAAGATTTTGGTCATCATATCCGCACCATTCCGGTCGGTATGGATTTTCTCAAGTTGCATCAACTTGGAATTCACCACTTCTCGAATCCAATGATATCTCACATCAATATGTTTGGTTCGAGAATGAAAACCTGAATTCTTGGCAAGATGGATAGCACTTTGGTTGTCACAAAATAATTTATACTTCTCTTGCTCACGGGAGATCTTCATGCCAAGTATTTGTTTTGCCGGTCCCAAATCCTTCATGGCAAATGTGTTGCTTAATGCCTTCTTCAGGAGAGCGATCCTCTTTGTGCTATTTCCAACTATCAACATGTCATCAACATAGAGCAAGAGGATAATAAAATCACCTTCGTGGTACTTCTTCATAAAGACACAATGATCAACATGTGTTTTATGGTAACCAAGTTTTATCATAAAAGACTCAAACTTCATGTACCACTGTCGAGGAGCTTGCTTCAAACCATACAAGCTCTTATTCAATTTGCAAACCATGTGCTCCTTGCCCGCAACCTTGAAACCTTCAGGTTGATCCATATATATTTCCTCCTCTAGGTCACCATGCAAGAATGCGGTCTTCACATCAAGTTGTTCAACTTCCAAATCCATGGTAGCAGCCATACCAAGCACAACTCGGATTGAAGACATCTTGACCACAGGAGAAAATATCTCGTCAAAATCAATTCCTTTCTTTTGACTGAAACCCTTCACAACCAATCTTGCCTTGTATCTTGGTTGTGAGCTATTTTCTTCAGTCTTCAACCTGTACACCCACTTGTTCTTCAATGCTTTCTTTCCTTTTGGAAGATTTACCAATTCAAATGTGTTGTTCTCATACAGGGAATTCATCTCATCCTGCATGGCTTCCAACCATTTAACCTTGTGCTCACTAGACATAACCTCCTCATAACATGAGGGCTCGCCTGCATCGATCAATAACACATATTCATGTGGTGGATACCTGGTAGAGGGCCTCCGAACTCTGCTGGTTCTTCTCAATTCTTCCTCTTCGGGTTGTTCTTCTAAGGTATCAACAGCTTCATAATCAACATGTTCATCACCTTGTTCAGGTGGCTGATCATCACCCCGATCTGTGCTAGCACTTTCAGTGCCATCATCTCCCCGTGATTGTTATGCACAACCGGAGAAGGAACTGGATCCAAATTAACATGAGAGGTAATGATTGGCTTCTTTGGCTTTTCAATATCTTCTATGGTCTCATCTTCAAAGAATACCACATCCCGACTTCTAATAATTTTCTTGTTAACTGGATCCCATAGTCTATAACCAAACTGTTCATCGGGGTGGCCTAGAAGGATGCATTGCTTGGTCTTGCTATCAAGTTTTGATCTTTCATCTTTTGGGATATGCACAAAAGCTCTGCACCCAAACACTTTCAGTTGATTATATGATACCTCCTTGCCTGTCCAAACTCGTTGTGGGATGTCACCCCCAAGTGGAACCGATGGCGAAAGATTGAGAACATATATAGCAGTCATCAATGCCTAAGCCCAAAACTGCTTTGGTAATCTTGCATGAGAGAGCATGGCTCGACCCTTTCCGTCGGTGTCCTATTCATTCTCTCTGCAAGACCGTTCTGCTGAGGTGTATTCGGCACAGTCTTCTCCTGCCGGATACCATGAAATCTGCAATATCTTTCAAATGGTCCTCTATACTCACCACCATTATCTGATCTGATGCATTTCAATTTCCTGCCAGTTTCTCTTTCGACTTTGGCATGGAACTCTTTAAACGCATCAAGTACTTGATACTTGTGCTTTAATACATATGCAAACACCTTTCGAGAGTGATCATCAATAAAGGTGACAAAATATGAAGCTCCACCGAGTGATCTTTTTGACATGGAGCAAACATCGAGAATGCACAAGATCAAGAATATCATTTGCACGATGTGGAGTGGATGTACGAAAAGCAACCCTATGTTGTTTTCCAGCAAGACAATCAACACAGGGTGAAAGGGTCATGCCCTTCAACTCAGGGAGGAAGTCCTTGTGAGCTAGGGAGTGCAGTCCCTTCTCACTCATATGCCCAAGCCTTTTGTGCCATAAATCAATAAGTGAACTTTTCTCAGCAATATTCACTTCTGGCTTGCATAGCTTGGTCTTGGTCACATAGAGACATCCATGTTTGACTCCATGAGCCACAACAAGTGAATCTTTGGTGAGCTTCCATTTTCCTTCACCAAAATGACTCCGGTGACCAATATCATCGAGCTTTCCAATTGACAATAAATTCAGTCGGATGTCGGGGACATGTCTGACATCTTCAAGTACCAACGTACAACCGGTGTTAGTCTCAATACATACAGTGCCCTTGCCAACAATGGTTGACGAATTTCGATTTCCCATCCTCACATGGCCAAAGTCACCACTAGTGTAGGATGTGAAATACTCCTTGTGAGATGTGAGATGGAAAGAGGCTCCAGAGTCCACTACCCAACTCAAATCATCATCACGAATAACACTCGAGACAACTCTCATCTTCGATAATGAGATAATCATCACCAGCTGCAGTCAAGGCTGAATTTCTCTCTACCTTTTTGCTCGGGTTTCTTACCATTTCGTGCTTCTGCAAGCTCTCTTTTATAAATTCTACACTCACTTCTTTTATGGCCAGCTTTCTTGCAATGGTAGCAAATAATCTTTCTTCTTGATTGAGATTGTGATCTCTCCCTGGATTTACTTTTTCCTCGCTGAAATCTCACATGGGTTCTACCACGTGGCTCTTCCTTATTTTCAGCGACATATGCATCAGAAGGAGAGGCCAAATTGTTGCCTTTTTCTTTCCTTCTGGCTTCTTCATTCAGCAAGCTATTCTTCACCATATCAAGGGTGAGTTTACCATCTGGGGCTGAGTTGCTAAGTGACACCACAAGAGTATTCCAGCTATCTGGCATGGAGCTGAGCAATAATAGTGCTTGCACCTCATCATCAAGAATAATCTTCATGGATGACAGCTGGTTGACATGGCCTTGGAAGACATTTAGGTGTTCAATAACACTATTGTCATCTCGGTATTCCAGCTTTGCAAGCCGCTTGATCACCGAGGCTTTGTTTAGTGCCGTCTTCCGCTCGTACATTGACTCCAATTTTTGCCATAAATCATAAGCATTTGTGTCATTAGCAACATGATGAAATATATTGTGGCTGATGTACAAACGAATCATACCTACTGCCTTCCGATTAAGCACTCTCCAATCTTCCTCCGTGACACCGGTGGGTATTTTATTTCTCACGACCGGCTCATATAAATCCTTGCAATAGAGCAGATCCTCCATCATGGGTTTCCATAGAGAATAATTTGAAGCATCAAGCTTAATCATGCCACTTGAGGTAGCGTTGTCCTCCATGATGACCAGAGTGAGAAATGACCCACAATATTAATTCTGCTCTGGTACCAGTTTATGTTGGGATAACCGCACTAACAGGGTCGTTAGTGGCAGCGGAAGCAAATAAATAGATTTCAGCAAAATCTGAAATCACCCCAAGAACGTGGCCTTTACACGAAGAGAAACATATGTATCACGCATATATGAGAGTGAGACAGTAGAACCACACCAACATAAAGCACACCAGATGTTTAACGTGGAAAACCCCCAAATCCGGGGTAAAAACCACGAGGCCAAGCCCAGCCAAATCTCTTCCACTATATGAATGTGGGATTATAACAATTCCTCTCTAGATCACACTAGAGGCTCTCACTCATCAAGATTATACAATAATCTTGGATGACAATTTAGATTTGGTGGCTACCTATTTTTCTCTCCCTCTCTAGTTGGCACTAGAGGCTTTCCCTAAGGCTCTTGCCTTGCTCTCTTGCTTGCTTGCTTTCTTGCATGGGATGAATGGCATGATGGCAGCCATGCCCTTTATATAGGAGGAGGAGGTCATATGGATATGAGAAAACAATTTGGATGATAATACAATGGATATATGGTTCCCACCATGGAAGTCATACCAACAACACCATGTTGTTTCCTTCTATCCATTGTATTTGTTTCCCTCTATCCATAGTATTTGTTTCCCTCTATCCATTGCAATATTTCTCTCCCCATCAACAACACATGAGGAGGATATCCAACACATCGATGGATTGATCCCGCCCTCTATTCAGGTCAGGATGTGAGTTCTTCGTTTTAGTTTTCCCCTGCATTTGCACGATCCGGAGGTGGTGTTTAGCTTGGTGGCGTGACTAGCGTGAGGATAGTTTGATTTGCTCATGTTTGTGGATGAACTCGTCAGTACTAAATGTCTGTATCCGTGATGCCGGGTCATCAGTTTTCCAGTACTTGGACGATCAATTTGAGAAATGTATAGGTCCTATGTCCTTTTATTGTTGAGAGGCATTTTGATTGGGCTGTTTGTGTCTGACGAACATAATTCTCAAGTTTTCAGATACATTTCTGAAGTATTGATGCTTCGGAATTCGAAATTGATGTTGATCATCCTTATTCTCTGGTGCTTGTTTTGATACATTTCTGAAGTTTTCAGAAGTATTGATGCTTCAGAATTCAAAACTGATGTTGTTCAT